>JARQOD010000001.1:388747916-388801454 GCA_033576555.1 Oophaga sylvatica
TGTACAGTCTGGAAAAAATTTTTTGAAATGACACAAATTTTAATTTTTACAAAGCTACGCTTCATTTTTTCTAAGGGGCAATTTGCATATACTCCAATTTAAAAAGTGATCAGCTTAACAGCCATTACTTGGCAAAGTCAATATTTGGCTAGAAAATGAACTTTATCCCCCAAAACACATTTCAACATAATTGCAGTCCTGCCTTAAAAGGACCAGCTAACCTCTTTTCAGTGATTGCTCCATTAACACAGGTGTGGGTGTTGATGAGGACATGGCTGGAGATCAATCTTTCATGATTAAGTAGGAATGACACCACTGGACACTTTAAAAGGAGGCTGGTGCTTGGCATCATTGTTTCTCTTCTGTTAACCATGGTTATCTCTAAAGAAACACGTGCAGTCATCATTGCAATGCACAAAAATGGCCTAACAGGGAAGAGTATCGCAGCTAGAAAGATTGCACCTCAGTCAACAATCTTTCGCATCATCAAGAACTTCAAGGAGAGAGGTTCCATTGTTGCCAAAAAGGCTCCAGGGCGCCCAAGAAAGACCAGCAAGCGCCAGGACCGTCTCTTAAAAGTGTTTCAGCTGCGGGATCGGGCTACCAGCAGTGCAGAGCTTGCTCAGGAATGGCAGCAGACAGGTGTGAGTGCATCTGCACGCACTGTGAGGTGGAGACTCTTGGAGCAAGGCCTGGTCTCAAGGAGGGCAGCAAAGAAGCCACTTCTCTCCAGAAAAAACATCACGGACAGACTGATATTCTGCAAAAGGTACAGGCAGTGGACTGCTGAGGACTGGGGTAAAGTTATTTTCTCTGATGAATCCCCTTTTCGATTGTTTGGGACATCAGGAAAACGCCTCATTCAGAGAAGACAAGGTGAGCGCTACCACCAGTCTTGTCTCATGCCAACTGTTAAGCATCCTGAAACCATTCATGTGTGGGGTTGCTTCTCAGCCAAGGGAATCGGCTCTCTCACAGTCTTGCCTAAAAACACAGCCATGAATAAAGAATGGTACCAGAATGTCCTCCAAGAGCAACTTCTCCCAACCCTCCAAGAGCAGTTTGGCGATCAACAATGCCTTTTCCAGCATGATGGAGCACCTTGCCATAAAGCAAAGGTGATAACTAAATGGCTCAGGGAACAAAACATAGAGATTTTGGGTCCATGGCCTGGAAACTCCCCAGATCTTAATCCCATTGAGAACTTGTGGTCAATCATCAAGAGACGGGTGGACAAACAAAAACCTAAAAATTCTGACAAAATGAAAGCATTGATTGTGCAAGAATGGACTGCTATCAGTCAGGATTTGGTCCAGAAGTTGATTGAGAGCATGCCAGGGAGAATTGCAGAGGTCCTGAAGAAGAAGGGTCAAAAACTGCAAATATTGACTTGCTGCATTAACTCATTCTAACTGTCAATATAAGCTTTTGTTACTCATATGTTTGCAATTATTATATTTCTGTCTGTGATAAAAACATCTGTCAAACACACATAAAAACCAGAGGGCAGCAGATCATGTGAAAATATAATATTTGTGTCATTCTCAAAACTTTTGGCCATGACTGTAAGCCAAAACCTGTTCCAGATACTCCGGCTTTAAAAGCGGTTTACCTACTCCCAGAAAAGGGAGCCTTCCAGGCCTTCTGGAGCAAGACGATGACGCAGGCTCAACACCTCCTGCCTTAGGTGCTATTTTGCTTTTGTCACTACCAGCAGATGCACCACCACCACCACCATCAGTGCCAGCTGCCCCCCGCCCTCGTCCGCAGCCTCTTCCACCATACTTCCTCATGTTTGGGAAAATGTACCAAAAATACCAGCAGATATATGGTACTGTATGAGGAGCGTACAGCTGTATATGGTGTACGGGAAAATTTCAATCTCCGTATATATCTCTGGAGTCACACACAGACGCTCACTCAGTATGGATTGGACCGTAATACAAAGAGCAGATATACAGTACTGTATCAGAAGCGGACAGCTAGGGGAAAACTGCAATCTCAGTATATATTTCCGGAGTCACACACAGACGCTCACTCAGTATGGATTTGACCGTAATACAAAGAGCAGATATACGGTACTGTATCAGAAGCGGACAGGTGTATACGGTGTACGGGAAAATTGAAATCTCCGTATATATTTCCGGAGTCACACACAGATAGCATGTATTTGTCCGTGATACCAGCCGGTACATGGTAGTGTGTGAGGAGCGTACAGCTCTATACGGTGTGGGAAAAATGAACGCTTGGTAACTGTGCAGAAAAAAGACTAAAAGAATTAGTGCTGCTGTGTAAAAAGCAGTCTGCACAGCAGTGTACACACAGCAATACAGCTATCAGGCAGTCTAATAACCAGCGCTGCTGCACACAAGAAAATCCTCCCCTGTCACTGCACACTAACTGTACAGCACAATTGCTATCAGCACAAGCACAGAAGAACTTCTCTTTCCAGCCCTAACTCTCTCCCTACTGATAAACAGTCAGCAACCTCTCCCTACTGCTAAGATCGGCAGAAGTAAAATGGAGGTCGGCGCTCAGGGCTTTTATAGACACTATGACGCCCCTCAAAGCAAGCCAATCACTGCAATGCCCTTCTCTAAGATGGTGGTGGACGCTGCCCTTGTCACCTCGTTGCCCACAGTGTACGTCCTTGCTCATTGGCTGAAAAAAGGCGCCTGAAAGCATTCTGGGAAAACCGACTTTGGCGCTCGTTTTGCCGACCGCATGGCCGACTGCATGCTATGGTCGTGTTTCGGCCAACGAAACCCGACTTTTGAATCTGACCGACCTGTTTTGCTCAACTCTAGTCCAGATTCATGACCTGGTACTGGGTACTACAATGGCATATTTGCATTTTCACTTAGCAACATCCATTGATAGCAAAACCATCACTACACTTGTAGTTGAATTCGCAGATAGTTGTAATTTCCAAATTGGGGTCAATTGAAGGGGATTGTGCTCTTAGGGGCTCAGTATATGTAGTCCGCAAACTATTCTATGAAAATTTGTTCCCAAAAGTCAAATAGCATTCTGTCCTACCCGACTCTCGCCGTGTGACCAAACAGTACTGTACAGCCACATATGGGGTATTACTACGACTATGGATCGTTTTTACCTATTTCTCCTTGAGAAAATGTAAAATCTGGAGCTAAAACAAAATTATAGTGGTAAAAATGTAATTTTTTCTTCTTCAGCACTCAGTTGTATAAAATTTTATGAAACGTGTGGTGTCAATGTAAGGGGTTGGCCGAGCGGTGAACTTACTGGGAGCAGCTGCATTCTTCACACCAGTCACCTCTATTTTCCTGGGGTGCTGTTCCCCTGTGACAGAACATATAGAACAATCAGAGTCAAAGTCCAGAATCACGTCAAACAGTTCTGCGTTATTTTCCTCCAGACACAGCACATCCAAAACACCATTAGCACTTCTTACACGATACCAGCAATACATTCTTCACAAGTCTGCTTCTTCTCCTCTGCTGCACCAGAATGGACCACAAAGTATTAACGGGATGAGAAGCCCGGTGAAAACGGCACTTCAATCTCTTCCCCTGGAGACACTTCACTCCAGTCTAGAAAGACACATCTACTAGGTCGTCCACATCTCTCTGGTTATCCTGCCCGGATACTTGCTGGTGGCCCACTCGCTACTACGCTCATGCACTCTTCTGCTCAGCGTTCCCACAGTGGATCTTCCACTGGCCTCTGCTACGTCAACCCACTGACTTTGGACTCACGTTACCACAATGACTTCTTCACCGGCTACTCTTCAGGTTGCTGGTACCTTCACTCTACTAGTCACTGTCCATTGCCCAGGAATGTGGACGTCCTCACACTAGCAAGGTCCACCCCCGACTGACTCCCGCTTGGAGGGAATCTTTCCCTGACAAAAAGTCCCTAACCATTTGTCCCTATAGGACTGGATGTGCTCAATGCCCCCATCTAGCGTCCAACCCAAATACTGCACTGACATATTTTTATAACTTCCTAACTGGATCTCTAACATGCCCCCATTAGTGATCCCTCGCAAACTATATCTAAACCCACATAAATATACTAATTAATTAATTAATAATCTTTATTTATATAGTGCCAACATATTCCGCAGCGTGTAAGGTTCTTTGTCTCTTTTGACATGTTCCTTGAAACTCAGTTTTCCGTCGGCCATTTTGCTTTCTGTCTTTCTGCAGCTCTTGCCCTCAGTTAATATGGAGTTTCCAGTTTTCATGTTCCCGCCCTGATTCTCTCCCTCTTGCTTCTTAAGCAGCCTCAGCTGAACAATCAGTGCTCCTGAATCAAGCCTCAGTCAGCCTGTGACCTGACTCCTGGAAACCTAGGATTTTGGACTCCAGCTATTTCCTACTGAGGAACTTTGGAACACTTTTGGACTTTGGAAACCTGCTGTCTGGTGAATCCATGTTTGCAGAGGAATTACGGTACAGAGAAGAGATCCTGAACCTGCTTGGAGAGTTATTGTAGAGCTTGAAGTTACTCTGGCCTGCTGTGTTCTCCTGCCTCTGTTCCTGCAAACTGTGTGACCTTTTCTGCATGCTTGTATGAAGTAATACAAGTCATTTCATATCAACCTATGTGTCACGCTGTATAGCAGATATATATATGTGATGACAGTAATCTATATCAAAAGGGCAACATACTATATAACATGCGCATAGATATATGATAACATAGAATTACCTGACAGAATGTCCAGTGGGTCAATACGGAATCCGTTATATGCTGTCTCTGGCTAGAGGGTGACCGGGTCTATGCTGACCCTAAACTGGGGTCCTAACTAATCCCTCTACCTGGAGGTACTGTTAAAGGTACAGAGGTCCAGGCCACCAGCGTAAACCCTGTCTCCTATCAATCCCTGCCAACTGTAATCTAGTCCTAAGAAGGACCCTGATTACCACCAAAGGGAATGAACAGGTAACGGTTAATGAACAGAAAGACATACAAGAAAGACAAGAAATAAAGTAAATAAAGTCTTACATACAACACTCACACACAGTAGGAACACCTAAGGTCTCAGAGATAAACTATAAGCTATAAGAGTAAAAACAACTAAGGAGCTCTTAGCTTAAGTATTCTCAGAACCGATCCAGTCTGCTAGACTACATGAAGGCTTTCACCGGCATCTAACACCCAGACTGGCAGGGATATAAAGGAAGCTAATTAGAACATAATCAAAAGCAGCCGGGCGAGGCTGGACCTAGTCTTAGCAAAGAGCTAGGTAAAATTAACTCTCTCATTACCAAACACAAAGTAACAGCAACTCAGCTGCGAGAAGTCAGAATGTGCAATCGCGACGATCCTCGTGGCGATGCACCCATGACACTGTCTCATGTGTTTTCCTCGCACCCAAGCACAAGACGCTATAGGAACTGTACACTATACATGACAAGATTCAGGAGCCAATGTTTAGTGTCTGCTGGGTCTGGGAAAGCCGTGTCTGCTGTGACTGTGGATATCAGATGTCCGTTTAATACCTTCTGTGATGACAGTGGTTGTGACTTCTCACAACCATTCCAGGTGAGCGCATTCCCTTAAATGTTACACTGGAGTGTTACCACAGGTAAACACTATTGTTTTTTTTTTTTGTTTTTTTTCCTCTTCTCCTTCCAGCACTTCTGCCTTAAAAGATCTGGAAGATGGAGGCCCGCATAAAGGAGCTTTGCAGAGTGACTGATACAATCCTTGCAGATATACAGACTATAAAGACCCGTTTTGCAAGCCTACAGGACCTCACTAATCATAATTTGCAAGTGTTTGGACAAACTACTCAGGAATTACGAGCCAGGATTGAGGCTCTAGAGGAACGAGTCCAGGCTCCTGCCATAACCCCGAGTTCTGGGATCCCCAAGTTACATCCTTTTCGTTTTGGTGGCGAACGTGAGAAATTCAGGGGATTTATTAACCAATGCAATCTATTTTTCTCTGCACATGCTTCACAATTTCCCACTGAACGATCCAAAGTGCTTACTATAATCATGTTGCTTACCAATAAGGCTTTGATGTGGGCAAACCCTCTGATTGAGACTGAGGATCATTGTTTGAATCACCTTGATGCTTTTATTTCAGCCATGGGGCAGGTGTTTGATGACCCCAATCGAGGTGCAACAGCTGAAGCAGCCATGTTAACTTTGCGCCAAGGTAAGCGTTCAGTAGCCGAATATGCCCTGGATTTCAGGAGATGGGCTCTTGATACCACTTGGGACACTTCCGCCAAAAAATCTATTTTTCGGAAAGGGTTGTCTCCATTGATTAAGGATGAACTTGCTCGTGCCGACCCTCCCACTGCGTTAGGTGACTTTATTAACTATTGTATCCGTATTGATGCTCGTCTGACTGAACGCAGACAAGAGAGATGGTTCGAAAATAATCGCACTAACCTTTTCCTACCTCCCTCCTCAGCTAAGGAACCTTTGAGTAGGATCACAAGGGAACCAGAACCTGAACCCATGCAGGTGGACTCTTTACAAAGACGGGTTAGTGATGCACGCAAAGAACATCGTATAAAGGAAAATCTATGTTTTTACTGTGGTAAGTCAGGGCACTTCATTATAAACTGCCCCAGCCGTTCTCGTAAGACTACTGCAGCAGTCATTCACTGTGAGTGTTGCGAGAGGAGCTCTGTCATGTCCGAGCCTCAGACTCCAGAGAGATCTGCTGCAAGAGATCTTGATTTTTCGGACTTAAACTCTGTTAGTTCTGGGGACAATGACGGTATAAACGCTGCAATTTTTCAAGTTTCCTCAGCGGTGTCCCAGCTGAGTTGTAAAAGAAATAATTCTCATTGCTTCCTTTCCATCAAACTCTGGGTGGACTCAGTCTGGGTGTCTAGCTCTGCTATGATCGACTCAGGAGCAAGTGGAAATTTTATGGATATCTCCTTTGCTCTGAAACAGGGGATACGTTCAGTGAAGAAGGCTACTCCAGTACAGATGGAGACTGTGGATGGATCCCTGCTGACCTCTGGACCAGTGGATCAGGAAACAGAGCCTTTGAGGGTCCTTATGGGTAAAGATCATCAGGAGAAAATGTCTTTTATGCTTATCTCTTCTCCCCACTTTCCCATTATTCTAGGGCTACCATGGCTGCAGGCGCAGAATCCTACGATTAACTGGGAGACCAAGGAATTACACTTTCCAGAGAAACAGATGAGTCAAGGAGTTTCAGCTTGCTCTGTTCCTAAAGGAACCATGTCAGTCCCTGAACTACCAGCTGTATACCAGGACTATGTGGATTTATGTGACAAGAAGAACGCTGATCAGCTTCCTCCTCACCGTCCATATGATTGTCCAATCGAATTATTGCCTGGAGCCGAGATACCTTTTGGTAAGATCTACCCCCTAGCGGGGCCCGAGCTAAAAGCTTTGAAGGACTACATAGATGAAAATCTAGCCAAAGGCTTCATACGCCCCTCTTCATCTCCTGCAGGTGCACCCATCTTCTTTGTGAAGAAGAAAGATGGATCTCTGAGACCCTGCGTAGACTATAGGGAACTCAATAAGGTTACTATTAGAAACCGTTATCCATTGCCTTTAATCCCTGAGTTATTGGAGAGAGTGCGGCACGCCAAAATTTTCTCTAAACTGGATCTCCGTGGGGCCTATAACTTGGTCCGTATTAGACCTGGGGATGAATGGAAGACTGCATTCAGGTCACGCTATGGACACTTCGAATATCTAGTTATGCCTTTTGGTCTGAGTACCGCCCCAGCCACTTTCCAACACTTGGTGAATGACATCTTCAGGGATCTCCTAGATACATTTGTGGTGATTTATCTGGATGATATTCAAATTTTTTCTAACTCCACAGAGGAACATCATGGACATGTGAGAATGGTCTTAGAACGCCTAAGACAAAACCATCTCTACATCAAACTTGAAAAGTGTGAATTCCATAGGACCGAAATTCAATTTCTGGGGTATGTACTATCTACGCAAGGGATTAGTATGGATGGAAGCAAGACCCAAGCCATCAAGGATTGGCCAATTCCTAGAAATGTGAAGGAGGTGCAGCGCTTCATCGGGTTTGCCAACTTCTATAGACGTTTCATTAGGAATTTCTCTGAGGTAGTGTCACCTATCACCCAACTTACCCGGAAACAGTCTAGGTTCTCCTGGACCCCGCAAGCTCAGGAAGCATTTTCCTGTTTAAAGGATAAATTTACCACCGCACCTATCTTAGTACATCCCAACCCCGAGCTTGCCTTCATAATAGAGGTGGATGCTTCAGACTGTGCCGTTGGAGCTATACTCTCTCAGAGAACAGGTGAGAAGAATGTCTTGCATCCCTGTGCCTTCTTTTCCCAGCAGTTGTCTTCGGCTGAGAGGAACTACGATGTGGGCAATAGAGAATTGTTGGCCATTATTGCCGCCTTCAAGGAATGGAGACACCTTCTTCAGGGAGCTGCACAGCAAATAGTCGTCCTGACAGACCATCGTAACCTTGAATTTATCAGGTCGGCTAAGTGCCTGACTCCTCGCCAGGCTCGCTGGAATCTTTTCCTAAACCAATTTAATTTTGTAATTTCTTATAGACCAGGATCGCGCAATGGAAAGGCTGATGCACTCTCTAGGATTCATTCAGCAGAGACACGTCCACTTACTCCTCCTAAGACTATTCTTCCTGACTCTAGATTCCTGGGAGTGATTCATAATCAAGACCTACTTAAGGACATCAAGGAAGCATACCATGCGGATTCTTTGTTGGCTCAACCCCCAAGGGACGTAAGTCTTGTCTTTAACCCCTCTCTGCCATCAGACGTACTATTCCGTCCATGTGACCCTGGACCTTATTCCCATGGACGGAATAGTACGTCATGGGCGATCAGCTGAGCTCCCGGGGGGAGCGCAGCTGATCGCCGCCGGGTGTCAGCTGATTATCACAGCTGACACCCGTGACTGTGTGTCAGGAGCGGTCACGGACCGCTCCCGGCACATTAACCCCTGGCACACCGCGATCAAACATGATCGCGGTGTACCCGGGGCACAGGGGAGGATCGCGCAGGCAGGGGGCTCCCTGCGCGCTCCCCTGAGACCCTCAGAGCAGCGCGATGTGTCGCGCTGTTCCGAGGGTCCGTCCTCCTTCCAGGTCCCCGGATCCAAGATGGCGCCGGGGTCCTGCAGGGAGGCGGCTTCCTCAGTGCCTGCTGAGAGCAGGCGCTGGGAAGCCTGCAGCAGTGCCAGAGCGATCGCTGGTGTGACAGAGTGCTGTGCACACTGTCACACCAGCGATCTCTAAAATACAGTGATGTCCCACCCTGGGACAAAGTATAAAAGTAAAAAAAATAAAAATAAAAAGTGGTAAAAAAAAATCATAAAAAAAAAAAAAATATTCCCCAATAAATTCATTCTTTCCTGTAAACAAAAAAACAAAACAATAAAAGTACACATATTTGGTATCGCCGCGTCCGTAACGACCCCCCCTATAAAACTGTCCCACTAGTTAACCCCTTTAATGAACCCCTTAAAAAAAAAAAAAGAAAACGAAGCAAAAAATCAATGCTTTATCATCATACGCTGAACAAAAAGTGGAATAACACGCGATCAAAAAGACAGAGATAAATAACCGTGGTACTGCTGAAAACGTCATCTTGTCCCGCAAAAAACGAGCCGTCATACAGCATCATCAGCGAAAAAAATAAAAAAGTTATAGCTCGCAGAATAAAGTGATGCAAAAATAATAATTTTTTATATAAAATTGTTTTCATGCTATAAAAGCACCAAAACATAAAAAAATTATATAAATGAGGTATCGCCGTAATCGTACTGACCCGAAGAATAAAACTGCTTTATCAATTTTACCACACGCGGAACGGTACAAACGCCCCCCCCAAAAGAAATTCATGAATTGCTGATTTTTGTTCATTCTAACCTCCCAAAAATCGAAATAAAAAGCGATCAAAAAATGTCACGTGCTCAAAAATGGTACCAATAAAAACGCACCTCGTCCCGCAAAAAATAAGACCTCACATGACTCTGTGGGCCAAAATATGCAAAAATTATAGCTCTCAAAATGTGGTGATGCAAAAAACTATTTTTTGCAATAAAAAGCGTATTTTAGCGTGACAGCTGCCAATCATAAAAACCCGCTATAAATAGTAAATCAAACCCCCTTTTATCACCCCCTTAGTTAGGGAAAAATAATAAAATTAAAAAAATGTATTTATTTCCATTTTCCCGTTAGGGTTAGGGTTGCGGCTAAAGTTAGGGTTAGGGTTGGCGCTAACGTTAGGATTAGGATTAGGGTTGGGATTACGGTTAGGTATGTGTTAGGGTTAGGTTTGTGGTTAGGGTTGGGACTAGGGTTAGGGGTGTGTTGGGGTTAGGGTTGGAGTTAGAATTGGGGGGTTTCCGCTGTTTAGGCACATCAGGGGCTCTCCAAATGTGACATGGCGTCTGATCTCAATTCCAGCCAATTCTGCGTTGAAAAAGTCAAACGGTGCTCCTTCACTTCTGAGCTCTGCCATGCGCCCAAACAGTAGTTTACTCCCGCATATGGGGTATCAGCGTACTCTGGACCACAAGAGTTATTGTGCAATTTGTCCTATTTCTTCTGTTACCCTTGGAAAATAAAAAACTAGGGGCGACAAAATCATTTTTGTAAAAAAAAATGATTTTTTTGTTTTTACGGCTGTATGTTATAAAACTTCTGTGAAGCACTTGGAGCTTCATAGCGCTCACCACACTTCTAGATAAGTTCCTTGTGGGGTCTATTTTCCAAAATGGGGTCACTTGTGGGGGGTTTCCACTGTTTAGGCTCATCTGGGGCACTACAAATGGAACATGACCCCCATCAATGTTTGCATTCCAAAACGTTACTGCTTCCTTTCCAAGCCCTGCCGTGCACCCAAACAGTTTCCCCCCCCCCACATATGGGGTATCAGCGTACTCAGGACAAATTGGAAAACAACTTTTGGGGTCCAATTTCCTTGGGAAAAATCAAAAATTTGGGACTAAAAAATCATTTTTGTGGAAAATTGTTTTTTTTTTTTTCACACCCAGGCATTATAAACTTTTGTGAAACACTTTGGGGTTCAAAGTGCTCACAACAGATCTAGATAAGTTCCTTAGGGGGTCTAGTTTCCAAAATGGTGTTACTTGTGGGGGGTTTCCACTGTTTAGGCATATCAGGGGCTCTCCAAACACGACATGGCGTCCAATCTCAATTCCAGCCAATTTTAGTTTGAAAAAGTCAAACGCGCTCCTTCCCTTACGAGCTCTGCCGTGTGCCCAAACAGTGGTTTTCCCCCCACATATGGGGTATTGGCGTACTCAGGAGAAATTGCACAACAACTTTATCTGCCCATTTTCTCCCTTTTACCCTTGTGAAAATAAAAAAACGTTTGTAAAAGATCATTTTTGTGGCTAAAAAGTTAAATATTAATTTTTTCCTTCCACATTGCTTCAGCTCCTGTGAAGTACCTGAAGGGTTATTAAACTTCTTGAATGTGGTTTTGAGTACCTTGAGGGGTGCAGTTTTTAGAATGGTGTCACTTTTGGGTATTTTCTGCCATATAGACCCCTCAAAGTGACTTCAAATGTGAGGTGGTCCCTAAAAAAATGGCTTTGTAAATTTTGTTGTAAAAATGAGAAATCACTGGTCAACTTTTAACCCTTATAATTTCCTAACAAAAAAAAATTTTGGTTCCAAAATTGTGCTGATGTAAAGTAGACATGTGGGAAATGTTATTTTTAACTATTTTGTGTGACATATCTCTCTGTTTTAAGGGAAAAAAAATTCAAAGTTTGAAAATTGCAAAATTTTCAAAATTTTCGCCATATTTGCGTTTTTTTCAAAAATAAACGCAAGGTATATCGAAGAAATTTTGCTTCTAACGTGAAGTACAATATGTCACGAGAAAACATTCTCAGAATCGCGAAGATCCGTTGAAGCTTTCCAGAGTTATAACCTCATAAAGAGACAGTGGTCAGAATTGTAAAAATTGGCCCGGTCATTAACGTGCAAACCACCCTTGGGGGTGAAGGGGTTAAGAATGGTGTGTGGATTCAGGGACAACGTCTGTATATACCTGAAACAGTCAGATTGAGAGAATTGCAACTCATCCACGATTCCAAGATAGCCGGGCATAGGGGAATTCTAAAGACACAAGAATTTCTTTCTCGTTTCTTTTGGTGGCCCACTTACAGGAAAGATGTTTTAAACTATGTCACTTCATGTGAAGTCTGTGCAAGATGCAAAACACCTCGCTCCTCACCAACTGGTCTGTTACAACCTCTTCCCACCCCGTCCCGCCCGTGGGGATCCATTTCTATGGACTTCATTGTGGAGTTACCAACCTCTCAAGGGAAGAACACCATTCTAGTGGTGGTTGACCGTCTTAGAAAGGCAGCTCATTTTATCCCTTGTGTCGGCTTACCCACTGCAAAACAGACATCAGACTTGATGATTAAGAATGTGTTTCGCTTACATGGAGTACCGGATGAGGTCATTTCGGATCAAGGGGTGCAATTCACTTCAAGGTTTTGGCAAAATTTCTGTGCCGCATTGGACATTAAAGTAAACCTTTCTTCTGCTTTTCATTCCCAGACTAATGGACAGACAGAACGAACAATCAGACCCTGGAGCAGTATCTCCGCTGCTTTATCTGCCACCTACAAGATGATTGGGTGGATCTACTTCCACTGGCTGAGTTCTCTTATAATAATTCTCAGAGTGCCTCCACTAAGCAGTCTCCTTTTTACTCCAATCTAGGTTATCATCCTAACATTCTTCCTCGATTTCCCATAGATACACCCTTGCCGGCAGTGGCTGAAAGAATCACTTCTTTACAAAAGAATATGGATCTTCTAAAGGAAAATCTAGAATTGGCTCAGGAAAGGTACAAAAAAGCAGCAGATAAATTTCGTAAACCTGCACCAGCTTTCAAGGTAGGAGATTTGGTCTGGCTGTCAACCAGAAATCTTAAAATAAAGATTCCATTGTCTAAATTGGGACATAAGTACATTGGACCTTATAAGATCAGTAAGATTATAAGTGCTGTTGCTTGTCGTCTTCAACTGCCCAGAACTATGAGAATCCACCCTGTCTTTCATGTATCCCTACTAAAGGCTGCAACACCCAATACGTTTCCTGGACGCTCTTCTCCTTGCCCTGACCCAGTGCTGGTCGATGGTCAGGAAGAATTTATGGTGGAAAGGATTCTAGATTCCAGGTTGTACAGAAATCAGTTGCAATATTTGATTAAATGGCAGGGCTACCCAGTGGAGGACAACTCATGGGAACCAGTCAATAATGTAAATGCTCCTCGCCTGCTCCGCCAGTTTCATCAGAGGTACCTACCCTGACAAGCCTGGTCTGAGGTCAACCGGAGGTTGTCCTTAAGGGGGGAGTAATGTAAGGTTCTTTGTCTCTTTTGACATGTTCCTTGAAACTCAGTTTTCCGTCGGCCATTTTGCTTTCTGTCTTTCTGCAGCTCTTGCCCTCAGTTAATATGGAGTTTCCAGTTTTCATGTTCCCGCCCTGATTCTCTCCCTCTTGCTTCTTAAGCAGCCTCAGCTGAACAATCAGTGCTCCTGAATCAAGCCTCAGTCAGCCTGTGACCTGACTCCTGGAAACCTAGGATTTTGGACTCCAGCTATTTCCTACTGAGGAACTTTGGAACACTTTTGGACTTTGGAAACCTGCTGTCTGGTGAATCCATGTTTGCAGAGGAATTACGGTACAGAGAAGAGATCCTGAACCTGCTTGGAGAGTTATTGTAGAGCTTGAAGTTACTCTGGCCTGCTGTGTTCTCCTGCCTCTGTTCCTGGAAACTGTGTGACCTTTTCTGCATGCTTGTATGAAGTAATACAAGTCATTTCATATCAACCTATGTCTCATGTGTTTTCCTCGCACCCAAGCACAAGACGCTATAGGAACTGTACACTATACATGACACATTGCTTTACAGTTTAACAGTTTCAAAACACAAATCATAGGTAACAACGTTAACAATACAATAATTAAAGCAAAATAAGCCGACCCTGCTCGTGAGAGCTTACAATCTACAATGAGGTGGGTGAGATACAAAGTACAGGTGTGTATATACAATGGTGCATTTACAATGATGGTCCAGCCATCTTGAGGGAGTGAGGGATGGATGGAGATAGTGAATGGGCTACACATAGACTGTACCGCATCTTTATGGAACTAAAACCACTTCTGAAGAAACGCGCACAAATGGACAGCGATATTTTTTTCTTATCTAAATGCAAAAAAGAGAATTTAATTCTGTGCTGCTTTGTGTATAAATATGTGATTCTTCAGATTTTGTATTAGTCTACGCCTGATGAAGAGACCTGAGTAGTCTCGAAAGCTTGCAATTTGTTACCATCTTTTCAGTTAGCCATTAAAAGGTATCAACCACTGAGGACTCTCAACTCTAAATATTTTTCTGGGCTACACATACACACTTAAACATAGAACGACTTTGGTTAGTGAATGTGATAGGCCACTCTGAACAAATGTGTTTTGAGGGAGCGCCTGAAACCATGCAAATTGTGGATAGTCCTAATTTCTTGGGGTAGAGCATTCCAGAGGATTGGCGCAGCGCGAGAGAAGTCTTGGAGTCGGGAGTGGGAGGTACGGATTAGTGCAGAGGTTAGTCGAAAGTCGTTTGCAGAGAGCAGCAGTCGGTTAGGCCGATAGATAGAAATGAGGGAGGAGATGTAGGGGGGTGCTGCACTGTGGAGAGCTTTGTGGGTGAGAACCAGTACTTTGAATTGGATCCTATAATGAATGGGCAGCCAGTGTAAGGACTGGCGAAGAGCGGACGCGTCCGAGTACCGATTAGCCAGATGGATGACCCTGGCTGCTGCATTAAGGATGGACTGGAGAGGGGATAGTCGAGTAATGGGAGGCCAAGTAATAGAGCGTTGCAGTAGTCCAGGCGGGAGTGGATCAATGCTACAGTGAGGGTTTTTGTTGTTTCCATTGTGAGAAAAGGGCGGATTCTAGAGATGTTCTTTAGGTGTAGACGGCAAGAGCGGGCAAGAGATTGTATATGGGAGGTGAAGGAGAGATTGGTGTCAAACATAACACCCAGACAGCGAGCCTGCTGCCGGGGTGTTATTATGGTGCCGCCCACAGAGAGGGAAATGTCAGATTTAGGGAGGTTAGTAGACGACGGGAGCAGAAGGAGTTCAGTCTTGGAGAGGTTAAGTTTCAGATAGAGAGCGGACATGATACTACCCTACTAGTGCCCTCCACTAGTGACCCCAAGGATGCACTATCTACCTATATCTATACCCCCACATATCATACATAACACTAGAAAATGACATCATACAGTTCCTAAAAGACATACATTTACACACCTAAAAGAATGCAAACATATCAAGGGTTAATACTCTTGATCTCCTTACATCAATATGATCATTGCATCCCTAGATGATTTCATTAAGAGGTGTAGCTTGTAAAATGAGCTCATTTATGGTGGGTACTGCTGTCCTAGCATCTCAAATTTTCTGCCAAAGTGACATGGCACCCTTAAATCGTTCCAGGCAAATCTGCCCTCCAATATAGCACTCCTTCCCTTCTGAGCTTTCCACTGAGCCAAAAAGGTAGTTTTTGACCACATATATGAGGCATTGTTGTACTCAAGAGACAATGCATAATACATTTTGTGGTCCATTTTCTCCTATTATCCCTTTGGAAAATTAAAAACTTGGGGCTAAAACAACATTTTAGTGGACAAAATGTAACTTTTAATTTTCACAGCCCGATGTAATACAATTCTGTGAAACACCTGTGGGTTTAAAATGCTCACCCCTACACTCCTAGAGGAATTCTTCAAGAGGTGTAGGTTCCAAATTGTGGGTGTTTCTGCTGTTCTGGAACCTTTGCAGCACTCCTAATGTGACATGGCGTCCACAATCCATTGGAGAAAATTTTGCACCTCAAAAGTCAAATAGTGCTCATTCCCTTCCAAGCCCTGCTGTGTGCCCAAACAAAAGTTTCTGAATACATATGGGGTATACCTGTAGTCAGGAGAAATTGCACAACTAATTATGAGGTCCATTTTCTCCAGTTACTTTTGTGAAACTGAAAAATTTGAGTCTAAAAAAACATTTTTTGAAAAAATGTCTTTTAATTTTCACGGTCCAATGTTTTCAAATTCTGTGAAGCAACTGTTGGTTCAAGATGCTCATCACACCTCTAGATAAATTCCTTGAGGGGTGTAGTTTACATAATAGGGTCACATGTGGGGGGTTTCCACTGTTTAGGCACATCAGAAGCTCTCCAAACATGACATGGCGCCCCCTATCTAGATAATTTTTCTCTCCAAATGTCAAATAGCACTTCTTCCCTTCCGAGCCCTAGCGAGATCCCAAACAGTAGTTTTCCAGCACATATGGGGTATCGGCGTACTCAGGAGAAATTGGACAACACATTGTATGGTCCATTTTGTGCTGTTACTCTTGTGGAAATGAAATATTTGGAGCTAAAGTAAAATGTTCTTTCAGCTGCAGATGGAAGGAAGAGAGCCACAGTATTCATTACTGATGGGTAGGCGGAGCCCCAGATCAGGATGTTACCTCAGATCAAAAGAGTGATGACTGGCTGGCCCCTCCAGCTCGGGCTCCTCCTACTCAGCTCCAGTCTAAGATTTGAGGTCCAGAGGATGGTCGCTGCTAATGCAGCTCCTCAGAAGATTTTATTATTTTAATATTCGGACAGGAGACTTGGATCACTAGTTGGTCTAGAGGTCTCAGGGGTACCAGCGCTGCTGTACCCCAACCTCTCCCTTGGCGGATCTGTATTTACTCAAAGTCCCTGCAGAATCCTTGCCGGCCCTGGGGGATGAGGAGAGCTTCCCTGGCGGGACGCAAACCACACGTGCGGTCACTGCGTTCTTCGCCCTGGGGGAAGCATGGGCACAGCGCCAGAAACCCCTGAGGGTCCCTGTGGCGCCTTGGCTGGTGAGTACTCCACACAAATTTTAATGATATAATTATGTGTGAGTGCTTTAGCGTCTGAATGAGCAGCGCTATTACTTGTGTCAGTATGCTTCAGCGCTGCTGTGACAGCGCTACTACATGTATGTCAGTATGCTTCAGCGCTGCTGTGACAGCGCTGTTACAAGTAGATGTGGTGATTTTTTGTCCGCAGGCAGATACCTGCAGGACAGAGAGGGAGCAGGAGCGGGGGAGTTCGCGCTCATTATTCGAGCTGGCGGGGGGCGTGGCCTAAATATTCCCGGTCTTCTGAGCAGGAAGACGCGCGCTCTGGCGTTTCTCCTGCGACCCCCTCACTGTGGCGGCCATTACTCAGGCTCCTGGGCTCCTCGGACCGCTCCTCTCCTCATAAGACACCACGGCCAGCTGGGTGAGTGCTGATTCCTCACCCCGCAGCGCAGCGATCGCTATCCTGCAGCTGCAGTCTCATCAGAGACATAAAAATTGGCTGGGGCTCACAAATATATATATATTGTGGTGAGTTTGCAATATTAACCCCTCTGAGGGTTATTTCTACCAGCTAAATTTGCTGACTGAATACCGCTGGGGTAACCCTGCTTGGTGGAGTGTTAACCCTTCAGCGTTTGAAAAAAAAAAAAAAAAACCGCATAGTTTTTTTTTTTTTTGCTGGTATTACCGCTCTGACCTGCTCATACAGGTGAGACATGTCTGAACAGAGTTCAGATGCCGCGGATCACGTCCCAGTGCCATTGCGGCAATCAGATACGCAGACCTCCACAGCGTCTAGCGCTGCGGTCGACAGCGGTGGAAAATTGGATGATATCGCTCGATCGATTAATAACTTGTCTGACCTTTTAGGTCAATATGTGTCTGCTAATTCCTCTCAGAGGAAGCGACGCAGGCCGTTACCGGCCTCTACACGGAGCGAGTCAGATGTATCTGATATTGGGCAGAGTTCCCCTTTAAATTCGGATGGAGAAATATCCGAATCAGATGCGGACGAGCCGCAGGGGCGTTCCTCTATGGCGAAGCGTACGGAGGCATTAATTGAAGCCATGAGAGATATACTACAGTTACCGGAGGAGGTAACTAGTCGTCCTGGTAAATCAGCACGCATGTTCCAGGAGTCCCGTGCTTCGCGCACAACATTGCCAGCTCTGGATGAGCTTAATGGTGTAATAGAGGAGGAACGTCTATGTCCAGATAAGCGTTTTCATGGAACGCATTTCTTTGATACACTTTATCCTTGCTCTGCGGAGTTAAAGGCTAATTGGACTTCTGCTCCTGAAGTGGATGTGTCTTTGTCTCAGCTTAGTAAATCCTCTCTACTCCCTATTAAGGGAAAAGCGAGCTTACAGGAGCCTTTGGATAGAAAGGCAGAATTGGCGGCAAAAGCAAGCTATGAGGCTGCGGGTCATGGATTTCGAGCAGTGCTAGGATCCATGTGTGCTGCTAGAGCTTCTCTAAGCTGGTTGGCACGTCTGAAGACGGAGTTGCAAAATGAATCTCCGTTATCTGAGATACGGGAAACTTGTGAATGGTTAGAAACGGCAGCCTGTTATATCTTTGATGCCGGTCTGGATACGGCATCTCTGCTGGCCAAAGCGCAAGCTTCAGCGGTCACAGAAGAGCTTTATGGCTCAGACAGTGGGCCGGGGACGCAGTTTCCAAACAAGGGTTGTTGGCCTTACCTTACAAGGGTGGCCATCTTTTTGGATCCGACCTCACAGAGCTGATTTCCAAGGCTAAGGCGAAGGAATCAGCATTACCACAGCGAAGGGCCATGGCCTCGGTGTCCAGTAAGCCTGGTGTCTATAGTGGTCGGCGGTCCTTTCGGGGCCGAGGACGATCTAGTCACTCCTCGTGGGGATCGGGTCGTCCTTCTTTCTCAGGAAAGAAATCCTCTCAGAAAACTCGTACTCCCTGGAAGCAGAGTTTCCGCCAGGACAAGCGGGAACTTGACAAGAAACCCGCAAAGTCGGATTGACGCCAGGGGTCCACTCGAGGATTCTCGAGTGGGGGTCGCCTGCTTCTTTTCAAGGAGACTTGGATGGCTCGCGTTCCAGATTCCTGGGTAACGCGGATAGTGTCGGCAGGCTATTTCATAGAGTTTGCTTCTCAACCCCCAAATGTTTTTTGTCAATCTCACGTTCCGTCGGAACCCGAGCTTGTTGTCGCTCTACAGCGAGAGGTCGAATCTCTACTACAAAAGGGTGTAGTGATACCGGTTCCGTCAGAGGACCGAGGGAAAGGTTTTTATTCCAACCTTTTTATAGTTCCCAAAAAGGAGAACAAATTTCGCCCGATTCTGGATCTCAAGCGATTAAACCGGCATGTCCATGCCCGGAAATTTCGCATGGAGTCGCTTCGTTCCGTTGTGGCAGCTCTGTCACAGAACGATTTTCTGGTGTCAATCGACATTCGCGACGCCTATTTGCATATTCCCATCGGAAAGGCTCATCAGCGCTTTCTTCGATTTGCCATAGGTCAGAATCATTACCAGTTCGTGGCTCTGCCGTTCGGCTTAGCCTCAGCGCCAAGGGTCTTTACAAAAATTCTGGCGCCCCTCATGGCAATCCTTCGAAGACAGGGGATTACGATTCTCCCTTATCTGGACGATCTTTTGATCGTGGCTTCCTCGGAGGAGGAGGCGTTGACGGCTCGGGATTTGTCTCTTCAGTTTCTGAAGGACTTCGGTTGGCTGGTCAATTGGGAGAAGTCGTCCCTGGAACCATCGAGGACAATTCTCTTTTTGGGAATGCATCTCGACACGTTTCGGTCGGTAGTTTCCCTACCACCAGACAAACAGTCATGTCTTCTTCGACATGTACAGATTATGAAATCCTCAACGGCAATGTCCCTACGGAAGTGTATGCGTCTTCTGGGACTGATGGTGGCGTCCATGGAGGCAATTCCTTTTGCCCAGTTCCATTCCAGGACTCTCCAAAGGTTCATCTTGAGTCGATGGAACCAGTCGCAATCGCTGGATTGCAGTGTCACCATTCCTCGCGCGGTGCGGGATTCTCTAGAATGGTGGTTACGTCCAGGGGCATTCTCCCTGGGGAAGTCTTTCCTCCCTCCGAAGTGGTCAGTTATAACCACCGATGCCAGCCTGACGGGCTGGGGGGGTGTTTGGAACAATCTCTGGATTCAGGGGGTATGGTCATCGGAAGAGTCTTTTCTTTTCTTCCGATCAACATCCTGGAATTGAGGGCGATTTTCCTTTGCCTCCAACATTGGACGGTCCCTTTGAGCGGTCTGCCAGTCCGAGTGCAGACAGACAATGCGACGGCTGTCGCGTATATCAATCACCAAGGTGGGACAAAGAGTTCCAGACTCATGGTAGAGGTGTCCCGAATTCTGATTTGGGCAGAGGCCAGTGTACCAGCCATTTCGGCGATTCACATTCCAGGGGTTCAGAATATTACAGCGGACTTTCTCAGTCGCAGAAGGATGGATCCCGGGGAATGGAGCCTCCACCCGGAAGTTTTTGCACTACTGTGCTCTCGCTGGGGAACCCCCCAAGTGGATTTGATGGCATCCAGGTCCAATGCCAAGTTACCAACATTCATGTCCAGGTACAAGGACCCGAAGGCGGTGGCGGTGGATGCTCTAGTGGCTCAGTGGGATCAGTTCGAGCTGATCTATGTATTCCCGCCGATATCCTTACTTCCTCTAGTGCTGCGTCGGATCAGACTAGAGAGAATTCCAGCTATTCTGATAGCTCCAGACTGGCCAAGAAGGGTGTGGTTCTCGACAATAATGTCGCTGTTGGCGGCACCTCCGTTTCCACTCCCTCTTCAACCGGACTTGTTGACTCAGGGGCCCGTTTGTCATCCGGACTTGATGTCCCTGCGTTTGACGGCGTGGCTCTTGAGACCGAAATCTTGACCCGTAGAGGTTTTTCAGCCGAGGTCATTGCTACCCTTCGTGCTGCAAGATGTCCGGCTACTACTAGGATTTACCACAAAATTTGGGAAACCTTCTTTTCGTGGTGTTTGGGGTCCTCTCGGAACCCGAGAAAATTTTCCATTCCCAACCTGTTGGCTTTTCTGCAGCATGGGCTAGACAAGGGTTTGGCAGTTAGCACTCTGAAAGGTCAGATTTCTGCTCTGTCCTTATTGTTCCGGAGAACCATTGCTTCGAATAGAGACGTGCTCTCCTTTTTCCGAGGTATCTCTCGTAAGTTTCCGCCGCGGAAGGCACCCGTGTCTCCTTGGCGGCTCAACCTTGTTTTGGAGGCTCTTCAGCATAAACCTTTTGAGCCTATGGTTTCTGCTAGCCTTTCTTTACTTTCTTGGAAGGTGGCTTTCCTTGTTGCAGTCACTTCCTTGAGGAGAGTTTCTGAGTTGGCAGCTCTTTCTTGTTCGCCTCCTTTTCTGGAGTTTTTTCCGGATCGTGTAGTGCTTCGCACTCGGGGTGATTTTTTGCCTAAAGTGGTGTCACAATTTCATGTTAACCAGGATATTGTGTTGCCTTCACTCTGTCCGGATCCGAAGAATGCGAAAGAGCGAGATTTACACACATTGGATTTAGTGCGGGCCTTGAAGTTTTATCTATCTATTACTCAAGGTTTTCGTAAGACGGACTCCCTGTTTGTGGTTCCAGCAGGTCGTCGGCGTGGTCAACGAGCTTCCAAGGATTCTATAGCTCGTTGGATCCGGTCAGCTATTTTGGAAGCTTACCGCCTTCGGGGTGAATCTTGCCCGATTAAGATTCGAGCCCATTCCACGAGAGCTGTGGCTTCATCGTGGGCTTTTCATCAAGGTGCCTCGGCAGTGCAGCTTTGCCGAGCGGCAACTTGGCGCTCTGTCCACACGTTTACAAGGTTTTATAAAGTGGACGTCAGTGCTTCCGCTGATGCAGCCCTCGGACGTAGGGTCCTGCAGGCAGCTGTAGTTTAAAGTTCTGGATGAACTTGTGTTTAGCGCTGGTTGCGCTTTGTTGTTAAGGTTGTTGGGTTTCTGCCTTTTGTTGGTTTTTCCCACCCTTATTTTTGAACTGCTTTGGGACGTCCCATCAGTAATGAATACTGTGGCTCTCTTCCTTCCATCTGCAGCTGAAACACGGATTTTGGTAAAAACTTACCTGTAAAATCCTTTTCAGCGAAGGAAGGAAGAGAGACACAGCACCCTCCCACGGCAGAAGTGTGTTGATGTTTTCAGATGCAGCGCGACCCTTATCTGATAGCGATTATCTGGGCTGAGGTCAGCGCGCTAAGGCTCTGTTCCGGCATCGCCAGCTCATCGCAGTAGTCAGGTTCCGTGAGTAGTACCTGGAACTCTGTGGTTTTTGGCTTTCTTTGCATGCATAACCTGTATCCTTGTGTTTTTTCTCTGAAGTTCCTTCAGAAGGGGTTATGTTGCTCCGCTGGTGATCTTGGCTCTTTTCCTAGAAGCTTTGGTACGACTGGAGCTGAGTAGGAGGAGCCCGAGCTGGAGGGGCCAGCCAGTCATCACTCTTTTGATCTGAGGTAACATCCTGATCTGGGGCTCCGCCTACCCATCAGTAATGAATACTGTGTCTCTCTTCCTTCCTTCGCTGAAAAGGATTTTACAGGTAAGTTTTTACCAAAATCCGTGTTTTTTTTCCTTCCACATTGTTGTAATTCCTTTGATGCATGTAAAGGTTAAGGCTAAGTTCACACGTTGCGGAATTGCCGCGGAAATTTCCGCGGCAATCCCGCACTTCTCTGCCACGGGAAATACGCATTTTTTTTGTATGCGTATTCCCGCCAGAAACTAGCGTTTTGCAAGCGTAATTAGCTTGCAGAATGCTAGCGTTTTCCTAGCGATCTGTAGCATCGCTTGGAAAACTGATTGACAGGTTGGTCACACGAGTCAAACATAGTGTTTGACACGTGTGACTAACTTTTTACTATTGATGCTGCCTGTGCCGCATCAATAGTAAAAAGATCTAATGTAAAAATAATAAAAAAAATAATAAATAATGATATTCTCACCTTCCGGCGGCCCCCGCAGCTTTCCCGCCTCTCAGCGACGCTCCCGGCCAATCCCGTTCCCAGGCGTCCTTTGCGACAGACCCCAGATGACGTAGCATCACGCGAGACCGCTATGTCATCTGGGTGATTCTCGCAAGGCATCACTGGGAACGGGAGCGTCGCTGAGAGGCGGGAAGGCTGCGGGGGCCGCCGGAAGGTGAGAATATCATTATTTTTTATTTTAATTATTGTTTTACCAGGGACATGGTACCCAGGGCCTGGAGGAGAGTCTCCTCTCCTCCGGACCCTGGGTACCATCGCACATGAACCGCTTACATTCCGCATAGCCACATGCGGAAAGTAAGCGGTTCAATGCATTCCTATGGCGGCGATTCCGCCGAGATTATGCAAAATTAATGAACATGTTGCTATTTTTTCCGCGAAGCGTTTTTTTCGTGGAAAAAAACGCTGCATGTGCACAAAATTGAGGAATCCATTTAAATGAATAGGATGCTTAATGCTTGCGTTTTTTTCGCGTTTTTGCCACGGGAAAAAAAGCGAAAAAAACGCGAAAATTCCTGCCGTGTGCACTTAGCCTCAATATACTTCTTGAATGTGGTTTTGAGCGCCTTGAGGCATATTTTCTGTCATAAAGGCCCCTCAAAGCCACTTCAAATGTACTGTAATCCCTAAAAAGAATAGGTTTTGTATATTTTGTTGGAAAAATTGAAAATTGCTTATAAACTTTTAACCCTTCTAGCTTCCTTACAGAAATTAAAAAAAAAAAAAAACATGATGCTGATGTAAAGTAGACATGTGGGAAATATTATTTATTAACTATTTTGTGTGGTATAACTATTTGATTTAAGGGCATAAAAAAATCAAAGCTTGAAAATTGCAAAATGATCAAATTTTTTGAAAATTTTTTGATATTTTGGTAAATAAACTCAAATCATATCGACCAAAATTTACCACTAAAATAAAGTACAGCGTGTCACGAAAAAACAATCTTGTAATTACTGGGATCCGTTGGAGCTCCAGAGTTATTACCTCATAAAGTGACACTGGTCAGATTTTAAAAATGAGTCTTGGTCATTAACGTACAAAGTGGCACGGTCACTACGGGGTTAAGTAACATAAGGTGCAGATGTAAATATTTGTGCTTTCTGATTGTTGTTGTTGCATTCTCCTGGACCTTGTATTGGTTATCAGTGATATTGAAGGTGGCTACAATACTAAGGAAGGAGCTTTATTTTGCAGGCTTGGAGGCTTGTTCATCTTTTATAACAGACTTATATTTGGCCCTGTGAAATCTGACATTCCTTTATGCTAAACTTAGATGCTGATGCTGACATGGAGGCAGCTGAAATGTCAGATCTGAGGAGTGGAGCCTGCAGCTTGTGGACACTGCCCAGCTTGCAAACCTGGTATCTTAATCACCAGACCTACTGCCAGGGGTGTACAATGTGTATGTAATGACTAAACATCAAAGCAAGACCACCAAAATGCACAGTCATGTCCTTCATCTACTCATCCCAGGATAGGGATACAATGGCAGCAGTTACATTGGGGTCCCGGTGTGTCTATGTGAGTCCAAAGGCTCCTGCTCTAGAGGATTATTAATGGCATATCATAAAATGAGGGCTGTTAAAGATTTTATACTGGGGTCCGTGCAGGACTGCCACCAGAAATTTCAGGGCCCCATACTGGCAAAATTTTGGGGCCCGCTTTGAGACTTTGCCCAGGATCCACCCCAGCTCCGCCTCCAACCTTCCACAGTCCTACCACCCAGTCTTGGAAATACTCCATTTCTGCACCACGTCCTCACCAATCACACATTAACAGTTCCATCTAACACCAGATCACATACATAGCCAGCAGCTTTTGTTTTGGCCAAAAGATTTTTTGAGCTGCCACCACGACACGGTAGACTTTTTGGCCGGGCCCTACTCTACTCTAAACTATTAAAGATTTGATAAAATATCTTGTACTCTTTTTAGGTATATTTTTATTTATGTTTCTTTAACGGAATGTGTGACATACTGTACATTTTTTAAAATTAACAATAATACCACATACAAGGGACAAATATCATCACACCGCAACCAGACCACATATTACCACAACATAGTGACCGGATAATACCAACATACAAGGAACAAATGCAGTCACACTATGACCAGACCATGTATTACTACCACAATGTGACCAAATAATACTACACACAAGGGACAAATACCGCCACACCACGGCCAGACCACATATTACCACCACATAGTGACCAAATAATACATACAAGGGACAAATTCCACCATACCATGACCAGGCCATATATTGCCACCACATAGTGACCAACTAATATGACATACTGTAAGAGAATGGTCAGCTATAATATAATAAGCGGCCATGATGAACCAGAAAGCCATCTTGTGAAAAGTTAGAAACTAAGAATCAACTTTTATAGTAGAATTAATAAAATGTATTTTGTAAAAGTAGGAAGAAATGAGATCATGTCTAGCAAGCCGAGCTGGCATGCATGAAAGAAAGTTGGGTCCATAGGGAATAGGGTTAACAGATATATGGTCAATACGTGTATGTGGTAATGTTGGTTGGTAGAAAACAAAACTCATTAAATTGTCAAATGCCTGAATTTATGGATATAGTCTGAAGGCAGAATTAATTAAGTGTCAAAGGTATGAATTTATGGATAAGGTCAAGGACAGTAGCCTTAAATATCAGTGACTTTTATGGGTTTTAATGGTGAGTGGAGAAATGTCAATTAATGAGGTTAATTAATGTCCTCATATTATGCATATTTCTGTAGATTATCATATGAACTCCCTCTGCGGCAAAATGCAGTTTCCTTTGTTTGTATTATGTATAAAAAGGCACCTATATCTTAGCACGGGGCTATTGCCATTCCACCGCCAGACTTCTCAGCGAATCTTCACCTGTCTGAATCTCTGCTTTCTGTGCCTGCATGCTTCAACTCACTGACTCTCTGTACCTGTTCTGCCGTGTTTCTCTACATAAACTTCAAACCTCAGCTTAAAAAGAAGATCGTCTACATCGTTTTTCCAGCTCTTCCAGCTCTCAGTAAGGACTATTTCCTTCACATACAAGGTACAAATACCTCCACCCATGACCAGGACATATATTGCCACCACATAGGGACCAAATAATACCACATACCTGGAACAAATACCACCACGCCATGACCAGACCACATATTACCACCAGATAGTGACCGGACCGCTATCATGTGCTAGTCACATGGTCGTGGTCACACTTGCATCACCTGAACCGACCATCTCGAATGATATGGTGGGGGCTCGATCTTGTGCGACGCTGACCTGTTGCATGCGCCACGTATGACCTCTACACATTTTGACGCGTGGCACTTCTTTATTGGTTTGCGGCAATATTTAGAGTGCCTCCTGCTGGTCTGATGTCACACCTCCTGATGAAGGCTACGTGCCAAAACACGTGTTGGGATTTGGCACCAGTCCAGCAGTAGATGACCACAGATATTTACATGGTCTAATTATATCTACTGAGGCAGAGCTCAGACGGCTTAAACAGGGTTCTGGTGATGCTGATAGGTATTGCACCCTGTTCAGACAACGATTCGCAGAGGTCAGGTGGAATGACCCAGCGCTCAAGAGTCAGTTTTTAGCAGGTTTGAGTGAAAGGGTTAAAGATTTGCTCATTGCATATCCTGCACCTGCTACTTTGGAAACTGCTATGCAGTTAGCTATCCATGTGGATAGAAGATTGAGAGACAGGCAGAATGAAGAGAAGGCTCATTCTCATTCACTCTTATAATGTTGGACCTAGTCTCTCAGGATAGCCCCTTCGACAGCGGGGGAACCGATGCATCTTGGGGCGATGTCCTTGTTCCCAGGAGAGGGAGAGGAGGTTCTCTGAGGGGCTATGCTTGTATTGTGGTAAGGCTGACCATTTTATTAAGCAATGCGAGGTTCGCATAAGGAAAGAAAAAAAAAAAGGTCAGTAGGAGCAACACTCCTGTTTGTATTGCATTTTTACAGTCCACAGTAGTATTTTTTTTCTGGTAATTCCACCTGTCGTGGTCATTCCATTGATTTTCAGGTAATGGTGGATTGTGGTTCAGCACTTAATTTGATTGATCAAAAATTTCTAGACAAATGTAAGTTTGATTCTGAACCATTGTCATCTCCTTTCCCTGTTGTGGCGATTGATAACACTCCCTGGAGCATGGGTGCGTGTCTCGAAAGGTCACCGGGTTCCCACTTATTGTGAATATGGAACATCGGGAGTGTATAGACTTGTTTGTACTGGATAAATTGTCTTTTCCAGACATCCTGGGTTTACCCTGGTTAAAAATGCACAATCCTTTGCTGGACTGATCGTCTAGTTCTACAACCCTTGGCAAAAATTATGGAATCACCGGCCTTGGAGGATGTTCATGCACTTGTTTTGTTTTGTTGAAAAAAAGCAGATTACAGACATGGCACAAAACTGAAGTCATTTCAAACAGCTGACTGTGAACAACCAACATCTTTTGCAACATTGGGTGACGATTTACCCTCTTTTAAGGGTTTGATAATCCTCTCCTTTGTTTCAATTGACATCTCTCATGTTGGAGCCATGATTCATGTCAGTCCACTTGGTGCAACAGCTCCTAAGGTGTGATCACTACTTTTTAAATGCAGACTAACGAGCAGATCTAATTTGATGCAGGTGTTAGTTTTGGGAATGAAAATTTAAAGGGTGATTCCATAATTTTTTCCCTCAGAATTGAGTGATTCCATAATTTGTCCCCTATGCTTGGTTAAAAAAGACGGATTTTGGTAAGAACTTACCTGTAAAATCCTTTTCAGCGAAGGAAGGAAAGGAGACACACTAGTAATGACTAGTGGGTAGGCGGAGCCCAGATAGGATTGACACTTCAGATTAAAAAGAGTGTTGACCGGCCCCTCCAGCTCGGGCTCCTCCTACTCCTGCTTCTTCAGTCGTACAAAAGCTTAGGGAAGAGCAAATATCACCAGCGGAGCAACATAACCCCTTCTGAAGGACTTCAGAGAAAAAGCAAGAATACAGGTTATGCATGCATGTAGGCAAAAAACCACACAGTTCCAGGTACTACTCACTGGACCTGACCACCGCGATGAGCTGGCAATGCTGGAAAGGAGCCGTAGCGCGTCAACCTCAGTCCAGATAATCGCTATCAGAAGAGGGTCACGCCGCATCTGAAAACACATCAACACACTTCTGCCATGGGCGGGTGCTGTGTCTCCTTTCCTTCCTTCGCTGAAAAGGATTTTACAGGTAAGTTCTTACCAAAATCCGTCTTTCAGCAGCAGAATGGAAGGAAAGGAGACACACTAGTAATGACTAGTGGGACGTCCCAAAGCAGTCCAAAAATTAAGGGTGGGAATATAACCAAGAAAAAACAGGCAGAATCCCAACAACCTTGGTAAATGCGCAACAGGCGCCAAATACAAGTTAACTAGAACTTTACACTACAGCCGCCTGTAGGACCCTGCGTCCTAAGGCCGCATCAGCGGAAGCACTGACGTCCACCTTATAAAACTTTGTAAACGTGTGGACGGAGCGCCAAGTCGCCGCTCGGCAGAGCTGAGCTGCCGAAGCCCCTTGATGAAAGGCCCACGATGAGGCCACAGCCCTCGTGGAATGAGCACGAATCTTAATCGGGCAAGGTTCGCCTTTAAGTCGGTAAGCCTCCAAAATGGCTGACCGAATCCAACGAGCTGTAGAGTCCTTGGAAGCTCGTTGACCACGTCGACGACCTGCTGGAATCACAAACAAGGAGTCTGACTTCCTAAAACCTTGAGTAACAGACAAATAGAACTTCAAGGCCCGCACTAAATCCAATGTGTGCAAAACCCGTTCCTTTGCATTCCTCGGGCCCGGGCAAAGTGAAGGCAAAACAATATCCTGGTAACATGGAATTGCGACACTACCTTAGGTAGAAAGTCGCCCCGTGTGCGAAGCACTACTCGATCCGGGTAAAATTCCAGGAAAGGAGGCGAGCAAGAAAGAGCTGCCAACTCAGAAACCCTTCTCAAAGAAGTGACTGCGACTAGGAAGGCAACCTTCCAAGAAAGCAAAGAAAGGTTAGCAGAATCCATTGGCTCAAAAGGCCCATGCTGAAGAGCCTCCAGGACAAGGTTGAGCCGCCAAGGAGACACAGGTGCCTTCCGCGGCGGAAACTGACGGGTTACCCCGCGAAAAAAGGAGCGCACGTCCCTACGCGAGGCGATAACTTTCCGGAACAACAGGGACAAGGCAGAAACCTGACCCCTCAGGGTGCTAACTGCCAAACCCTTGTCCAGCCCGTACTGTAGAAAAGCCAACAGATTGGGAATGGAAAAAATCCTCGGGTTCCTTGAAGAACCCAAACACCACGAGAAGAAGGCTTCCCAGGTCTTGTGATAAATTCTAGTAGTAGCCGGACCTCTGGCAGCTCGCAGAGTGGCAATGACTTCGGCTGAAAAACCTCTACGGGTCAGTATTTCGGTCTCAAGAGCCACGCCGTCAAACGCAGAGACTTCAAGTCCGGATGACAGACAGGACCCTGGGTTAACAGGTCCGGGCGAAGAGGAAGTGGAAATGGCGGTGCTGCCAAAAGCGACACCAGTGTCGAGAACCACGTCCTCCTTGGCCAATCTGGGGCTATCAACATAGCCGGGATTCTCTCCAGTCTGATCCGACGCAGCACCAGAGGAAGTAAGGATATCGGCGGAAACACATAGATTAGCTCGAATCGGTCCCACGGGGCCACCAGAGCATCCACCGCCACAGCCTTCGGGTCATTGTACCTGGACATGAAGGTCGGCAACTTGGCATTGGACCTGGATGCCATCAAATCCACTTGGGGAACTCCCCAAAGGGAGCACAGCAGTGCAAAGATCTCCGGATGAAGACTCCATTCTCCGGGATCCATCTTCTCTCGACTGAGGAAGTCCGCCGTTGTATTCTGAACTCCTGGAATGTGAATCGCAGAGATGGCTGGTACTCTGTCCTCGGCCCAATTCAGGATCCGAGACACTTCCAGCATGAGCCTGGAACTCCTCGTCCCGCCTTGGTGGTTGATATACGCGACCGCCGTTGCGTTGTCTGTCTGCACTCGGACTGGTAGACCGCTCAAAGGGACCGTCCAGTGTTTGAGGCAAAGAAAAATTGCCCTCAATTCCAAGATGTTGATCGGTAGAACAGACTCTTCCGATGACCATACTCCCTGAACCCAGAGATCGTTCCAGACACCCCCCCAGCCTGTCAGGCTGGCATCGGTGGTTATGACCGACCACCTCGGAGGAAGGAAAGACTTCCCCAGTGATAACGTTCCTGGACGTGACCACCAACTTAGGGACTCTCGCACCCTGCGAGAGATGAGGATACTGCGATCCAGTGCAATCTGCGATCGATCCCAATGACTCAGAATGAGCTTTTGGAGGGCTCTGGAATGAAACTGGGCAAACGGAAGTGCTTCCATGGAAGCCACCATCAGACCTAAAAGGCGCATACACTTCCGAAGGGACATTGCTGTCGAAGACTTCATAGTCTGTACATGTCGAAGGAGACATGCCCGCTTGTCTGGAAGTAGGGAGACCACTGCCCGTACCGTGTCGAAATGCATCCCCAAAAACAGGATTGACTGCGACGGTTCCAGAGACGACTTCTCCCAATTGACCAGCCACCCGAAGTCCTCCAGGAGCTGAAGGGATAGATTGCGAGCCGTCACCGCCTCCTCCTTTGAGGACGCCACAATCAAAAGGTCGTCCAGATAGGGAATAATCGTGACTCCCTGTCTTCGAAGAATTGCCATGAGAGGCGCTAGAATTTTTGTAAAAACTCTGGGCGCTGAAGCCAAGCCGAATGGCAGGGCCACAAATTGGTAATGGTCCTGACCTATGGCAAAACGAAGGAAGCGCTGGTGAGCCCTTCCGACGGGAACATGCAAATAAGCGTCGCGAATGTCGATTGACACCAGAAAGTCGTTCTTCGACAGGGTTGCCACAACGGAGCGAAGTGACTCCATGCGGAATTTTTGGGTGTGGACATGCTGATTCAATCTTTTGAGATCCAGAATAGGACAAAATTTGTCCTCTTTTTTGGGGACCACAAAGAGATTTGAATAAAAACCTTTTCCCCGGTCCTCTGTCGGAACCGGTATTACTACACCCTTCTGCAGAAGGAATTCCACCTCTCGTAGCAGAGCGGCAAATAGCTCGGGCTCTGACGGAATGCGAGACTGGCAAAAACTGTCCGGGGGTCGAGAAGAAAACTCTATGAAATAGCCTGCCGACACAACTCGCGTTACCCAGGAATCCGGAACGTGGGAGATCTAATTCGCCTTGAATTGGAGCAGGCGACCCCCCACTCGAGAGCCCTCGAGTGAGGACCTGGCGTCAGTCTGCCTTGGCGGGCTTCTTGTCAGTTTCCCGCTTGTCTTGACGGAAACTTTGTTTCCAAGGGGTGCGGGATTTCTGAGAAGACTTCTTTCCCGAAAAAGAGGGACGACCCGATCCCCAAGAAGACTGACCGGATCGTCCCCTAGACCGAAAATACCGACGACCATTACCGGCACTAGGTCTGCCAGACGTAGAAGCCATAGCCCTTCGCTGTGGTAAAGCCGCTTCTTTAGCCTTTGCCTTGGCAATCAGCTCTGTGAGATCAGATCCAAATAGCTGACCACCCTTGTAGGCTAAAGACAGTAAACCCTGCTTGGAAACCGCGTCCCCGGTCCACTGTCTAAGCCACAGTGCTCTTCTGACTGTGACCGCTGAGGATTGCGTCCTGGATAATAATGACGCAGTATTCAGACCTGCATCACAGCTATATCGGGCTGCAGTCTCCAATAAATCGAGAAGTCCATCTATCTCGGATAATGGAGATCTATTTTGCAACGCCTTCCGTAAACGGACCAACCAGCACAGGGAAGCCTTAGAAGCACACATGGATCCTAGTACTGCTCTGAATCCATGACCTGCAGCTTCATAGATGGATTTCGCCGCCATCTCCGTTTTTCTGTCCAGCGGCTCTTGCAGACTCGCTTTCCCTTTAACCGGAAGCAATGAGGATGTACTAAGCTGGGATAAAGGAACATCCACTTCAGGAGAAGGAATCCAATTATCCGTCAATTCCGTTGAACACGGATATAATGCTTCAAAGAACCGTGTCCCTTGAAAACGTTTATCTGGACACAGACGTTCCTTCTCCACTACCGTATTAAGCTCTTCCAGAGCCGGTAATGTTGACCGCGACTTATGGTACTCCTGGTACTTGCGGCCCGACTTACCAGGCCGTGTAGTTACCTCCTCCGGTAACTGTAACGCCTCCCTCATAGCTTCAATTAAAGCCTCTGTTCGGCTCACAAGAGAGAAAGAATGTCCCTGCGATCCTCCTTATCCGAATCGGATAACTCCCCTTCTGAGTTTGAAGGAGAACCCTGTCCGCATTCCATATCAGATACCTCTGATTCGCTACGCGGAAAAGATGGCACCGGCCTGCGCCGCTTCCTGTCATGAGAGGATCTAGCTGACACCCACTGACCTAAAAGGTCAGACAAGCCATTAATTGACTGAGCGATGGCATCTAATTTGGTATCGCTGTAAATCGCAGCGCTTGATGCCGTCGAAGTCTGCGTATCAGATACTTGCGACTGATCCTGTAGCGGATCTGGCAGATGGTCCGCACCTTCCGGACCCTGAACCGACATGTCAGCCGTAAATGGCAGGTCAAAACCCTGTTAGTAACTGGAAACAGTGTGGTTACTAAGCAGACTGAGCAAGTACGCTGAAGGGTTAAAGCTCTTAAAGAAGAGAGTTACCCCAGCTATCTCTCAGTATATAAATAACCTCCTGCGTTCTGATCCCTACCGGGTAGAACCTGCGGCGGTTATCGCTGAAAGGGTTAACCCTTCATAGGGGTTAATGCCGCCAACTCCCCACAACTCCCTATATAAAATAAAAGGAGTGTGCGAGTCCCAGGTCTCTATAAGAGAACGCGGCTGCAGATAAACGCTATCTGTCACTTGGAACAGATAGGTTCTGCGCTGTGGGGTGATGATATTCACTCACCCAGCTGGCCTCGGTGAAAGTATACCTTAAACAGGAGGAGCGGAGCATGAGGAGCCCGGAGCCTCTGTAATGGCCGCCGTGCTGAGAGAAGCCGGAAGAGAAGGACAGTGAAGCTGCAGTCTCCTCAGAGCGATTCCTGTCACAAAAAGAGCGGGAAGCGTGAAGCCACGCCCCCCTCCGGCTTCAAAAAAGAGTGCAAACTCCTCGCTCTCTGCTCTCCTCTGTCCTGCAGGTATCTGCCTGCGGACATAAAATACAGTCACCAAACATGTCATCTAATACATGTACCAGCAGCTGCAGCAGCAGCCGCTGAGAGCACACACACATTCACATAAAAATGCGGTACTCACCAGCCGAGCGCCACAGGGACCCCCAGGGGTTTGTGGCGCTGTGCCCATCGCTTCCCCCCGGGCGGGGAACGCAGTGACCCCCGATGTGCGGTTTGCATCCCCGCCAGGGAAGCAATCCTCATCCCCCAGGGCCGGCGTGAAACTGCAGGGACCACCATACAGGGTATTACAGATCGCCAAGGGAGAGGTGGGGGTCCAGCAGCGCTGAGACCCCTGAGACCTCTAGACCACTTCTGGTGATCCAAGTCTCTTGTCTGATAAAAATAATAAATCTTCTGAGGAGCTGCTTCCAGCAGCGACCATCCTCTGAGACCTCAAATTGAAAACTGGAGAGCTGAGTAGGAGGAGCCCGAGCTGGAGGGGCCGGTCAACACTCTTTTTAATCTGAGGTGTCAATCCTATCTGGGCTCCGCCTACCCACTAGTCATTACTAGTGTGTCTCCTTTCCTTCCATTCTGCTGCTGAAAATAACCATTACTGACTACCACATTATTTGTTCTTGATTTCTTTTAGTGTTTCTTAAAGCCAGAAAGTTGCCATTTGAAATGACTTCAGTTTTGTGCCATCTCTGTGATTTGTTTTTTTTCAACAAAATAAAACAGCTGAATGAACATCTTCCAAGGTCGGTGATTCCATAACTTTTGCCAGGGGTTGTATAAGGTCCTGGGGTCAGGGGTGTTATGGTAAATGTTGCAATGTTCACATTGCTGCTGTTGTGAAGAGGGAGCTACCGGAACCCATTCAGGATTTCTGGAAGGTATTTTCGGAAGTTGGGTCGCAAGCTCTACCACCACATAAAGATTACGATTGCACTATTGAGTACGTCCCAGGTGCTACACTCTTTAAGAGTCGTCTAATAATCTGACGATTCCCGAGAGGGAAGCCATAGGGTGAGTTTCCACGGTCAGGAAACGCTGCGTGTTTGGCGCTGTGCGCTGGCGCAGCGCCAAACACGCAGCGTCCAGATGTTACAGCATAGTGGAGGGGATTTCAAGAAATCCCGTCTCCACTATGCGTAACAATACGCAGGTGGCAAACCTGCGTAAACGGACATGCGGCGCGTCTTTTCAGACCGCAGCATGTCCTCGCGTATTGCGGCGACGGTGCGTCGCCGCAACATAATTAACACAGGGCTATGTAGCCCTGCGCTCTTTCCGGAGGTGTTCCGGAGGTGTCCTGAACACCTCCGGAAAGAGCGCGCGTCAGAAAGGGGGCGGGGCTTAGACGGAGCGGAATTTCCGCTCCGTCAAAAGCGCTATGGTTCCGGACCGTGGAACCATAGCCTTAAAGGAATACCTGCAGACTAGTTTGGCTGCAGGTCATATAAGACCCTCTAAGTCTCCTGTGGCTGTAGGATTTTTTTTTTTTTGTCAAAAAGAAGGATGGGGTTCTTAGGCCGTGTCTGGATTTTCGGGAGATTAATAAGATCACTGTGCGCAATCCTTACCTGTTGCCTCTAATTCTCAATTTGTTTAACCAACTAACCGGAGCTAAGTGGTACTCTAAGGCTATGTACAGACGGTGCGGAATGGGCTGAGGAATTTTCCGCGCAGATTTTGTGAAATCCGCAGGTAAAATGACCTGATTTTTACCTGCGGATTTACTGCGGATTTGATGCGGATTTGCCGCGGTTTTTGTGCAGATTTCCCCAGCGGTTTCAGACCTGCGGATTTCTATTTAGAGCAGGTCTGACACCACTGCGGAACTGCACAAAAGAAGTGACATGCTGCGGATTTAAATCCGCACCAAATCCGCGCGGAAAAATCCGCAGCATGTGCACTGCGGTTTTTTATTTTCATTGATTCTAATGCTACTGTATGTCACTTGCAATTCTGCTGCGGATCCGCAGCGGTAAATCCGCTGCGGATCCGCAGCAGAATCCGCAACGTGTGCACATACCCTAAGATTGACCTTCGTGGGGCATATAATTTGCTGCGGGTGAAGGAAGGCGATGAATGGAAGACAGCCTTTAACACCCCGGAAGATCATTTTGAGTGTCTGGTGATGCCTTTTGGCCTTACAAATGTGCCTGCGTTTTTTCAAAATTTCATTAATGACATTCTGAGGCCGTTGATCGGTAGGAGTGTTATTGTTTATTTGGATGATATTTTGATCTATTTACTTGATCTAGAGTCGCATTGGCAGAGAGTCCGCAAAGTTCTACAGATTTTGAGCGAAAACACACTGCTAAATTGGAGAAGTGTGAGTTTGCGGTACAGAAAATTAGTTTTTTGGGGTACTTGGTCTCCAGTGATGGGTTTGAGATGGACCCGGTGAAGGTTCAGGCAGTACTGGATTGGCCTAGCCCTGAATGTTTGAAGTCAGTTCAAAGATTTTTAGGGTTTGCTAATTATTATAGAAAATTCATAAAGATTTTTTCTGTTAACTGATCTCACCAAGACGAGTTCAAATACTGTCCAATGGTCCACTGAGGCAGTGGAGACTTTTGAGCATCTCATGGAGAGGTTTAGCTCTGCTCCTGTTTTGATCCAGACAGATGAGACCCAGCCTTTTCTGCTAGAGGTTGATGCCTCATCAGTTGAGGTGGGGGCAGTTCTGTCCCAGGAGGGAGAGGATGGGGTGCATCCCTGTGCTTTCGTTTCCAAAAAAATTTCGGAGACTGAGCTCAACTATGATGTTGAGAACCGAGAGTTGCTGTCTATTCAGCTCGCGTTTGAGCATTGGCAACATTTTTTTGGAGGGGGCTAGACATCCGATACAGGTTTTTACTGATCATAAGAATCTGATATATCTGGATGCTGCTAAACGTTTGAATGCCCGTCAAGCTAGGTGGGCACTGTTTTTTGCCCGGTTCCATTTCTCCGTAACATATATCCCTGGGACAAAGAATGTTAAAGCAGATGCTTTGTCTCGTAGTTTCTCTCCAGCAGTTAATACTGAGAAGGAGGAATGTATTTTGCAGAGAGGGGTGGTGGTGGTGGCAGCATTGGGTTCTGAGTTGGAGAATAGCATCCTAAAGGCCAGAATGCTGCACCAACAAACTCTCCATATGGTAAATTATTTGTGCTTAGAGCCTTGAGGAGAGATTTGTTTGCTGAATGTCATGAGTCTCGGTTGGAGGGTCATCCAGTGATTTCGGAAACTAGAAAGTCGATTGGTCGAAGTTTCTGGTGGCCAGGGTGGCAAAGAGAAATCAAGTGGGTGCGTCAGTGTGCACTAGGTCGAAGGCCTCACATGCCCCGGCTGCAAGGTTGTTGTGCCCTTCGGAGGTTCCTAGCTCGCCATGGACGCATCTTGCTATGGATTTTATCACCGATCTGCCAGTCTCTGGGGCTTTTTCTTGTTGTCATATGCAACAGATCAGAACTTATTATATATGTGTAACAGGAGGACTTTATGCTGACCTGACAGTAGATGGCGATGTTGTGTAACGTTTCCTTCTTTAATGTATTGTATAAGAATTAGTCTCTTCTCTTGTTTAGTTTCACTTTCGTTTTGTTCCTTTTTGCTGATGCAATGCTGTAATGTCTGTGCATTATTCCTTTACCTTGTGTTTAGAGAAGTAAACGCTTGTTATCCCATGCAACTTGCTCTGTGAAGTTTCTTCTGCAAAGGTGTGGATTCAGAAGCTGTTCAACAGGTTATGGGCCCAGACAGCCAGACCCAGGCACCCAGAAACAGCGTATCCAGATACAGAGAATCCAGACACCACAGATCCCAGGACATTGGAACTCTCAGTAAGACCCTGGTGAATGCAGAAGAATTCTTCAGTACAAGTCTCTCCAAACAAGTAAGATAAGTTAAAAATGATGAATAGCACAGAGCTAAAACTCACAGTAGCTAAACTCAGGGCCGGCGTCAGCACCTGGCACACCCGGGCAAGTGCCTGGACCCTGAGCAGGCGGGGGGGCCCACTCGCCATCTGGCACCCCGGCGCCCGTTAGCGGTGTCAGCGCCGCCACTGGCCCCCCCCCCGCTTGCTCAGGGCCCCGGCAGCAGCCGGCGCAATACTCTCCTCTCCCCGTGCCTCCGCTGCCGCAGCTCCGGGCTCCAGGGGGTGGCTGCAGGACGCCGGCGCTTCCTCTCACAGCAGCGCCGCTGAATGATGTCATCATTCAGCGGCCGGCTGTGGCAGTGAGCGCGCGGACGCCGGACAGGTGAGATGTTTGTGTGTGTGTCTGTGTATGTGTCTCTGTGTGTATCAGTGTGTGTGTATGTAGTGCGGTGCTTTGTGTGTGTGTGTGTGTCTGCTGTATGTGTGATGGTGGTGGGGGGAGGACAGTGATGATGATGATGGGGAGGCAATGATGATTGATGATGATGGGCAGGCATTGATGATGATGGGCAGGCAATGATATTGATGGGGAGGAAATGATGATTATGGGCAGGCATTGATGATGATGGGCAGGCAGTGATGATGATGGGGAGGCGATGATGATGATGGGGAGGCGATGATGATGATGGGGAGGCGATGATGATAATGGGCAGGCAATAATGATAATGGGCAGGCAATGATAATGATGGGCAGGCATTGATGATGATGGGCAGGCAATGATGATGATGGGGAGGCGATGATGATGTTGGGGAGGCAATGATAATGATGGGCAGGCATTGATGATGATGGGCAGGCAATGATGATGGGGAGGTGATGATGATGATGGGCAGGCAATGATGATGATGGGCAGGCATTGACGATGATGGGCAGGCATTGACTATGATGGGCAGGCGATGATGATGATGGGGAGGCGATGATGATGATGGGGAGGCGATGATGATGATGGGCAGACAATGATGATGATGGGGAGGCGATGATGATAATGGGCAGGCAATGATGATGATGGGCAGGCAATGATGATGATGGGCAGGCAATGATGATGATGGGCAGGCATTGATGATGATAATGGGCAGGCAATGATGATGGGCAGGCAATGATGATTAATAATGGGCAGGCAATGATGATGATGGGAGTCTTTCCACGGCGCCCTTTCCTGAGCCATAACAGTGCAGAACGCAGCACAGCGCAGAGGAGAGCTCCATATTTTGTATGGAGCTTTACATGGGGACCAGTATCCTGTATGGAGCATTATATTGGGTCCAGTATTCTGTATGGAGCATTATATGGTGGATGGCGGGGTGACATCCTGGATGGGGTATTATATGGGTGATAAGGGGGAGACTATGTGGTGCCCATAATATTGTATGGAGGACTGTACTGTCCAGTCTGTACTGTGCGCTGTGAGGATTTGGCGGTTTTTGAGCTATTGCACATTTTACAATAGATATCACTCATATAATGGAAGAAGAGAAGTGTTTGGCATTGTACTATACCCATATTTCTCTGCAGTATTTGTGCATCATGAATCGTGGTCTGTGTTAAAGGGGCCCACTGAGACTCTTTTGCCCGGGGCCCATAAAAACCTGGAGCCGGCCCTGGCTAAACTGAATGATGAGAACTATCAGCTATGGAAGTTCAAAGTAGAGATGTTATTGTCTAAAGATGATTTATGGGAAGTAATCACTACAGATAGACCTGATGAAGATAATCAGACATGGGATAGAAAAAATAGACAAGCGAGAGCTACCATCAGCTTATTAGTGCATGATGCTCAATTAATACATATAAGAAATGAAGAAACAGCGAAAGGAATGTGGGAAGAATTAAGAAAGCTATATGAGAGACCTAGCTTAAATCACAAGTTATTTCTACTAAGAAAGCTTTACAATATGAGACTAAATGCAGACAGTGACATGCAGAAGCATATATTCTCTATTATGGAAGTGATATCACAGCTAAGATCTATTGGTGAAGATATTAAGGAAAGCCATATAGCAGCAATGTTATTGTGCAGTTTACCAGATTCATATACAGCTTTAATAAATGCACTAGAGACAAGACCAGAAACTGACATTACATTAGAGTTTGTGAAGACCAAACTCATAGATGAATATCAGAGAAGGAAAGAACAAAGCAATTCTTCTACTGAAAAAGATAATGGAAATGCTCTTAAAGCTACAGAACTTAAAAACCCTATAATAAAGAGACAAGAGAATGCTTCAGATGTAAGAAAAAAGGTCATTTAAAGAAAGACTGTACTATATGGAAAGCAGAAAAGAAATTACACCATAAAGATAATTTACAGGAGGTGAAAAACACAATTTCTGATTCATGTGAAAATAATTGGAATGGCACATTTAAAGTAACTGATAAGAAATCATCACTTGGTTGGTTTATTGATTCAGGAGCAACAAGTCATATGACAAGTGACAAGAATTTCTTTACTGATCTTGATTTAAATAAGAAAGTAGCCATTTATCTTGCAGATGGAAGCAAAATAACCGCAGAAGGTATCGGACAAGGTATGCTAAATTGTTCAAACAAGTTCGGACAAGATTCAAAGATACTTGTACAGGATGTGTTGTATGTTCCAAAATTGGAAGGCGGATTATTATCTGTGAAACGTTTAACAGCAAAAGGACTTACAGTAAAATTCAAAGACAATGAGTGTACAATTCTTGCAGGAAACAAGTTGATAACCAAAGTCAAAGCAGATGAGCAATTATATCATTTTGACAAACCAAAGGAACAGATGAAGGTATGTACACATGATCACAAAAACAGTATTCACATGTGGCATAGACGTCTAGGACATAGACACCCGGACAGTATAAGGTAACTACAGAGAAAAGAATTGACAAAAGATTTAAAGATATCAGATTGCTCAATTACCGTAAGATGTGAATGTTGTATAAAATCCAAAGCTACAAGGATATCTATTACAAAAGAAAGTGAGATGAAAAGCGAAAGACCACTTGATTTGGTGCATACTGACGTATGTGGACCCATGAAAGTGACTACATCAGGAGGCAATAAATACATGTTGACTTTTATAGACGACTACTCAAGATACACAGTCACATACTTAATTAAGAACAAAAGTGAAGTTTTTGATAAACTTGTAGACTATGTAACAAGATCAAGTAACAAATTTCAAAGGAAGCCAATTGTCATCAGAAGTGATAATGGAGGTGAATTTACAGGTCACAGAATAGAAGACTACTTAAGACAAAATGGAATAGAACATCAGAAAACTTTTCCATACACACCTGAACAAAACAAAGTAGCACAAAGGAAAAACAGAACTCTAACAGAAATGATGAGATGTATGCTGACAGATTCTAAACTACCAGAGAAATATTGGGGTGAGGCAGCAATAACAGCTACATATCTACAGAACCGACTTTTTTCCAGAAAACTGAAGAAAACTCCATATGAACTGTGGCAAGGTATGAAACCAAGTGTCAATCATTTAAAAGTTTTTGGATGTAAAGTTTTTATATTCATTCCAACAGAAAAACGTTCCAAACTTCAAAACAGATCCATGGAAGAAATATTCGTTGGATATAGTGAAAACTGCAAAGGATATAGAATCCTAGATCCCAAAACAGACAGAGTTACAGTGAGTAGCAGTGTGACATTCATTGAAGATTTAAATAAAGACATTATGATTTCAGTTGAAACAAAAAATGAGAAAAACAATAGTGACATAACTGAAGGAATATCTGATGAGAAAGAAGCAGAAATGAATGAAGAACAAAATACTGAAAGTGAAGAATCACAACTACAAACAGACACAGAACCAAGACGTTCAATAAGAGAGATCAAAGGAAAACCACCAAAACGTCTCTCATACAAGACAAGTATAAGAAAAATCTATGAACCTACCTCTTGGAAAGACTTATCTAAACTTCCTGAAGAAGAAGCTAATAAATGGATAGAAGCAACAGAAACAGAAATTAAATCCATGCATGATTCAAATACATGGACACTAACAGATTTGCCAGAAGGAAGAAAAGCCATAGGATGTAAATGGATTTTTAAAGTAAAATACCAAACAGATGGTACACCTGAAAGATATCGAGCAAGACTCGTAGCTAAAGGGTATTCTCAAAAATATGGAGAAGACTATGATGAAACATTTGCTCCAGTTGTCAAACACACTACAATAAGAACTTTACTTACAGTTGCAGCAGTGGAACAGATGGAACTAAAGACATCTTGATGTAAAGACAGCTTTTTTGAATGGAGATTTAACAGAAGACATTTACATGGAAGAACCTCCAGGATTCAAAGATTAAAGAAATCCAAACAAAGTTTGAAAACTACAGAAAAGCATATATGGTTTAAAACAAGCAGCTAAAGCGTGGAATGACAAAATCACGGAAGTACTAACAAATGAAAAATTTCAAAGAAGCAAAGCTGATCCATGCTTGTACACAAAAAGGATGAGTAATAGATGGATTTATGTACTCATATATGTAGATGACATTTTGATTTGTTTTAAACAAGAAAGGGATAAAGAAAACATTCTAAAAATCCTGAAACAAAATTTTGAAATCAAAGACTTGGGAAATGTAAAACAGTACCTAGGAAAACAGATAGAAAGAGAAGAAGATGGAAGTTTCCTACTGAATCAAAATCACATGATTCAAGACATAACAGAAAAATTTGGACTAAAGGATGCAAAAACCGTAAAGTCTCCAATGGAAACTAATTATCTCAAAGAGATGAACAGTGAAGAAAATATGCTACCAAACAATGAAGAATACAGAACAGCAATAGGAAAACTACTGTATCTAGCGACCGTTACAAGACCAGACATCGCAGCAGCAGTAGGAATCCTGAGTAGAAAGGTATCAAAACCAAATAAAGCTGATTGGAATGCTGTGAAGAGAGTAATACGTTATTTGAAAGGAACTAGCAATGTTAAGCTGAAATTACCCACAGGTGATAATTGCATTTTAACAGGATATGTTGATGCAGATTGGGCTGGAGATCCAACTGACAGAAGATCTACCAGTGGACATATTTTTTTTCTCTCAGGTGGACCAATAAGTTGGACAAGTAAGAAACAGTCAATTGTGACACTGTCTTCAACAGAAGCAGAATATGTTGCAGCAGCACATGCGAGTCAAGAAGTACTGTGGTTAAGACAATTGTTAACAGACCTAGGACAACCTCAGTTGGAACCAACAAAAATAAAAGAGGGCAATCAAGGATGTCTGGTTCTTGCTCAGATGGAAAGAGTCAATCCAAGAACCAAGCATATTGATGTGAAATATCATTTCTTGAGAGATCATCAGGACCAAGGAGTATTAAAGTTGGAGTATTGCCCTACTGAAGAAATGACAGCGGACATTTTCACGAAGGCGTTGAATGCTGATAAACATCAGAGACTAATAAAAAAAGTTGGGTTTGATTGAATAAGTCCTTACTGTTGAGAAAGGGTGTTGTCATATGCAACAGATCAGAACTTATTATATATGTGTAACAGGAGGACTTTATGCTGACCTGACAGTAGATGGCGATGTTGTGTAACGTTTCCTTCTTTAATGTATTGTATAAGAATTCGTCTCTTCTCTTGTTTAGTTTCACTTTCGTTTTGTTCCTTTTTGCTGATGCAATGCTGTAATGTCTGTGCATTATTCCTTTACCTTGTGTTTAGAGAAGTAAACGCTTGTTATCCCATGCAACTTGCTCTGTGAAGTTTCCTCTGCAAAGGTGTGGATTCAGAAGCTGTGCAACATTTCTGTCATCTGGGTTGTTGTGGACCGGTTTAGTAAGATGTGTCATCTGGTCCCGTTCAATAAATTACCCTGCACCAAGACTCTAGCTAAGGCATTTGTGAAAGAGATTGTCAGGCTCCATGGTGTTCCCAAGGACACTGTTTGTGGCTCGCTTTTGGTGTGCTTTTTGTCACAGATTAAAGGTTCATTTGTCATTTTCGTCAGGTTAACATCCGGAGTCCAATGGACAGACTGAAAGGAAGAACCATGACGTCGAGCAGTTTTTGAGATGTTTTGTAGTAGACAATCAGGAGATGTGGTCGGAATATCTACCAATAGCTGAGTTTGCTCTTAATAATCATACGTCTTCCTCGGCTGGGTGTTCTTTTTCGGTCAATTTTCAAAGATTGGGGCGGCTGTGCCTGAGGAGGAGAGTTTTTCTGGAAATTTGGAAAGGGTTTGGACCAGTGTACGCCATAATTTGAAAGAGGCGAATAGGAGGTCAAAGAAATATTTTGACAAGAAAAGAAGGGAGGCGTTGTTTGCAGTTGTGGACATGGTCTGGTTGTCCTTTAGGAATCTGCGTTTGAAGATCCCTTCTAAAAAACTGGGACCTAAGTTTGTAGGACCCTTTAAAGTGGTTCAGGTTGTCTACTCGGCAGCGGTGAGATTAGACATTCCCACGTCCTGGAGAATTCAGTTTTTCATGTATCTTTACTGAAGAAAGTTGACACGCCAGATAAGGAGGCGATGCCGACTGTTCCTCCAGTTGATGAGAACGGCGAGTTTGAGATTTCACGCATTTTAGATTCCAGGTGGCACAGAGGAAGGTTGCAGTATCTCGTGTCCTGGAAGGGTTTCGGTCCCGAAGGTAATTCCTGGGTGAAAGCTGAGGACATCTCAGTCTCAAGGCTGATTAAGGCTTTTCACAGGAGATTTCCGAATAAGGCTCGGCCAAGAGGATCCGGCGGATCCTCATAAAAGGGGAGGTACTGTTAGAATCTATTTCGTTTTGACCATCTGCCATCTTGTGGTTTTCTGGCTGCTGGTCTTTTTCCCCTGGTGCTGGGTTTGTCTTAGGTCAGGTTATTGTATCGCCCTTTATTACCCAGCACCTGCCTCCCAGTCCTTGCTGGACAACAGTGTTATTCCGCTAGAGTTCTGGCTGGGTGCTTTGATAGCTTTCTGTGTTTGATATTGTGCAGTTCTGGATCTCTAGTTCTGCCTGCTTTGTTTTTTGGTTTTCCTTTCATTTCTGCAGCTTCCTCTATTTTCCTACTAGGAGGTTACCTGTTTTTGTCCCAGTCCTTAGATCGTTCAGGGATACCCTTTCCCCTACCTTTAGGTCTTCATTTGAGTTTAGCCTATGAAACATCGGTGGGTCTCTTCTCAAGGAATAGGTCGCCCACTCCATCGTAGGGCTTCAGCCTAGTCCTAGTACAGTGTCAGCTTCTCCCCCTTCTGCCCTAGTCCTGAATTGCAGATCTGTAACAATTATACACAGGGGCTCTGTGTATAGTGTACAGGTAATACAAGGATCACCAGTGACATATACAGGAGCTCTGTGTATAGTGTACAGGCAATACAAGGATAACTTGTGACATTATTCACAGGAGCTCTGTATATAGTGTCAGGGAATATAGTGATCACTAGTGACATTATATACAGGAGCTTTGTATATTGTGTATAGTGTACAGGTAATACAGTGATCACCGGTGACATTATACACTGGGGCGCTGTATATAGTGTCAGTGTACAGGTAATACAGGAATCACCAGTGACATTATACACAAGTGCTCTGTATATAGTGTACAGTGTACAGGTAATACAGGGATCACCAGTGGCATTATACACAGGAGCTCTGTAAATAGTGTCAGTGTACAGGTAATACAGTGATCACCAGTGGCATTATACATAGGAACTCTGTATATAGTATATAGTGTACAGTAAATACAGTGATCACCAGTGACATTTATCACAGGACCTCTGTATATAGTATACAGTGTATTGCATCAGTATACAGTTAATAATGTCAGTGTACAGGTAACACACTGACTCAACAGTGACGTCTCTAGTTGAAGTCTTTCATCTTCATCCAGCAGAGACTGCCATCACTTCTTCCAGCAAGGACTCGTCTCTGCAGAAAATATCAGTTACCTAGAGCACATTCCCTTATTTTTCCCCAACTTCTACACTATGCCAGATGAAGAAAAAAAGCGACCGTGTCACCCTGCACAATAACACTACCTCTCCTCCCCCACACTGAAAACAGTATCCTCAAAACTATTATCCTTCAATTAGCCCCTACTGTAATAATGTCTCACTGCTCCCACATGTCCTCCCATTCTGGACCCCTAGTGTCGTGTCCTCCCATTCTGGACCCCTAATGTCCTCCCATTCTAGACCCCAAGTGTCCTGCCATTCTGCCTCACGTTTCTCCATATTGCCTCCATGTCTCTCAATATTGCCCCGATGTCTCTCCATATTGCCCCCATAGTCCTCCATAGTATTATAATGCACCCCATAGGCATATATAGTGATATATGGCACCCCATAGTCATCTATAGTAGTATAATGCACCCCATAGTTATATATAACAGTATGATGTAACCCCATAGTCATATTTAATAGTATAATGCACCCCCATAGTTATATATAGTGATATAATGCACCCCACAGTTATATATAGCAGTATAATGCACCCCACAGTTATATATAGCAGTATAATGCACCCACATAGTCATATATAGCAGTATAATGCTTCCATTCTAGACCCCAAGTGTCCTCCCATTTTGCCTCACGTTTCTCCATATTGCCTCCATGTCTTTCAATATTGCCCCATAGTCCTCCATAGTATTATAATGCACCCCATAGTCATATATAGTAATATATGGCACCCCATAGTCATCTATAGTAGTATAATGCACCCCATAGTTATATATAGCAGTATAATGTACCCCATAGTCATATTTAATAGTATAATGCACTCCCATAGTTATATATAGTAATATAATGCACCCCACAGTTATATATAGCAGTATAATGTACCCGCATGTAGTATAATGCACCCCCATAGAAGTATACATAGCAATGTAATGCACCCCATAGTGGTATAATGCACCCCATAGTAGTATAATGCACCCCATAGGAGTGTAATGCATCCCCATAGGAGTATAATGCTCCACATAGTAGTATAATGCACGCCATAGTAGTATAGTGCACCCCCATAGTAGTATAATGCACCCCCATAGGAGTATAATGCACCCATTGTAGTATAATGCACCCCATAGTAGTATAATGCACCCCATAGTAGTATAATGCATCCCATAGTAGTATAATGCGCCCCATAGTAGTATAATGCACCCCCTTAGTAGTTTAATGCACTCCCATGGTAGTATAATGCACTTCATAGTAGTATAATACACCCCCATAGTGTTATGCAGCCCCATAGTAGTTTAATGCACTCCCATGGTAGTATAATGTACCCATAGTGGTATAATGCACCCCATAGTAGTATAATGAGTATAATGCATCCCCATAATAGTATAATGCACCCCCATGGCAGTATAATGCACCCCCATAGTATAATGCAGCCTTATAGTAGTATGATGCACCTCATAGTAGTGTAATGCACCCCCATAATAGTTTAATGCACTCCCATGGTAGTATAATGCACCCCATAGTAGTATAATGCACCCCCATAGCAGTATAATGCACCCCTGTATTAGTATAATGCACCCACATAGTAGTATAATGCACCCCTGTATTAGTATAATGCACCCACATAGTAGTATAATGCACCCCTGTATTAGTATAATGCACCCACATAGCAGTATAATGCACCCATGTATTAGTATAATGCACCCCCATAGCAGTATAATGCACTCCCATATTATTATAATGCACCCCCATATTAGTATAATGCACCCACATAGCAGTATAATGCACCCTATAGCAGTGTATTGCACCCATGTATTAACATAATGCACCCCCATAGCAGTATAATGCACTCCCATATTAGTATAATGCACCCCATAGTATAATGCACTCCCATATTAGTATAATGCACCCCCATCTGTGCCCCATTTGCCACTACTGGTTTGTGTTCCTGTCCCACTGTAGCCTGCTCTGCTTAGATTCATAGCATACACAAATGTTTGCTAATTCAGACAGGTGATGGTATGATCCAGACACAAAGTAATATGGCCCTGCCACCTCCACAGGTAGAACTTGAATTTCTTGTGAATCAATGATAAATTTTGAAGAGACCTCCCACATGCCATGTCACTGTGCCATTTGTAACACTTGTGTCTTCTTATTTGGCAGAGGTCTTGATGTCTCAAGCACAGCAATATCTAACCTGTATAAGACAAGAAACAGATTTGACCTGAGGGGCTCAGAGATGGCATCCATGGGCTTGGGTGCAAACATTTTAAAGCCATGCTGCAGGTGGATTGTGCAGAAAGTGAGTTATTTTTTATTGTCCCTGCCTTTATGTATAGAAATGCATTGCTCAGCCGTGACCGTGACCTCCAGTTCTAGATGATAGCATTAAGGAGGAAAGTCCTTACATCACTGTGCTCTAGAAGAAGCCTGAAGCAAATCCTGATCCGGACTAAATCAACCTTTATTGATGAGAAAAACAAACATCCACAAACACCAAATTAACATCTAATGATAGTTACTGTGCAATATGTTATACAGTGTCTCTATTTCAAGAGGGTATGCCACACTAAACAATATCGCTAACGGGATCGCTAAAAAACGTCACTATTTAGCGATCCCGTTAGCGATGTTGTTGTGTGCGGCAGCTTCCAGCGACGAGCTTCCTGCTGTGATCTCGCTCGTCGCTGGAATCGTTCCGGACCCTATTTTCTCGTCGGCGCTCCCGCTGGGTAAGTATATATCGCTAGTGTGGCACCTTTTCTTAGCGATTTAGCGGTACTTTTGTACCGCTAAAGTCGTTAAGAAGATCGCTAACGGCGATAGCGTCGTTAACTATATCGCTAAATGTGGCCGCACTTAGCGATATAGAAACAATCCCGCTAGCGATCTCATTAGTATGCGACGCTAACGAGATCGCTAGCGGGATAGCTTAGTGTGGCAGTACCTTAAGGTAAGATCTATCTATATATTATCTATCTATTATTATTATATATCTATTATCTTTATATCCCTTGAATTGCGGTTATTATACACAACTGTCCTTCACCATAACCTTCTCTACAAGGACACTGGACATTCTACCATTTCCATCCTCTACATACCCCACCATTCCTCTGTTATATTTGGTTACATTGCTTAGACAATGCACGGTGTTTCCGGCATTAGCCCATTGTGTCTCTGAGAGCAGCTGCTATAGATCATCTGTCCACATAGGAATCAGGTTCTTCAAACAATAGATATTGTCACTAGTAGAGAATAACTTTCAGCAGCCAGAAATAATTCACACAGTAACAGACACAAGTTTTAATTATGCCACAAAACCAAAAACCCATATGGCGAAAAAGGCACAAAAAAACTGATAAGTTACAACATATGCACATAGAAAAATCCAGTATACCGTGCCATGATAAAAAATATAAATTTTATTAACAAGCTCAATAAAATGCAATACAAATATAGGTATAATATCACAGAACAAATCCAAATAGAAAATCATGAAAACAAGGTCACTACTAACCCAAATAGGATATAAGGCAACCACAGAGCCCGACCTACAACATATGCAGATAGTGCACACCAAGATAGAAAATGTAGCTTCAGAAAGATCACCTATCTATGGTTACGGCCATGTGCCACTGAAGCTACATGCAGATGAACAATAGTAGTAGGGCACTTACATAATAACCTGACAAGAATACTATGTACAAGCATATAACTATAATAATACTGCCCCTATGTACAAGAATATAACTACTATAATACTGCCCCTATGTACAAGAATATAACTACTATAATACTGCTCCCTGTGTACAAGCATATAACTACTATAATACTGCCCCTATGTACAAGAATATAACTACTATAATACTGCCTCCTATGTACAAGAATATAACTACAATAATACTGCTCCTATGTACAAGAATATAACTACTATAATACTGCTCCTATGTACAAGAATATACCTACTATAATACTGCCACTATGTACAAGAATATAGCTACTATAATACTGCTCCTATGTACAAGAATATAACTACTGTGAGACAGTGAAGGAATATGTGGTGAATGAGGTGTATATTTCACCTAAGTACCTTGCTGACTGGTATGAGCGAAATGTGTGGCTTTGTAAACCTGGTGGTAAAGAAAGGTCACTACACCTGCCATTCAGTACACGCTTGCAGCTCAGACCTGAATCCACTCAGGTGTTGATTAGGAAGCCAGAAGTAGGTGCTTGGAGCACAGTCAGGAGCTCATTCAGTCTGGACAAGGGGTCCAGGCACAGAAGGTGTCTCCAAGAGTGTGGGAACTGTCTTTAGCCCGGACACAGGGAGGTGTCCTGGCACAAGGAAGCAGTCTCTAAGAGTGTGAGCTGTCTCAGTCTGGGTGCAGGAAGTACCCCGGACACAGGAGTAGTCGCAGTGAGAATCCGTGCGAATAGCGACTGAATAGGAGGTGACCTCTCTCAAGTCTGGACATTGGAGTTGCCTTCAGACATAAAGAGGAGTGTCTGTGAAACTCCATACTGGTAACATATGTGATATGTGTTGTTTTGGGCACAGACTGGTAGAGTCTGGGTCCCGGATAGAGAGGGCCATCTATCTAAGTGTAATTAGAGGCTAGACAAGCCCAGGTTTTCTGTTTATGATTTGTTTTTATCTGTTTGCTGTGGACTTTAATAAAACTGGTTGCGGCCAGTTTTCACCAAACTGCTGTCTGAATGAACTGTTTCCGTGCCATTCTGTCTACCCAGACAGCGATCCTAGAGCTAAACCCCCGGAAAGCTTACACTACTATAATACTGCTCCTATGTACAAGAATATAACTACTATAATACTGCCCCTATGTGCAAGAATATAACTACTATAATACTGCTCCTATGTACAAGAATATAACTGCTATAATACTGCCCTATGTACAGGAATATAACTACTATAATACTGCCCCCTATGTACAAGAATATAACTACTATAATACTGCTCCTATGTACAAGAATATAACTACTATAATATTGCTCCTATGTACAAGAATTATATTAATACTTATAAAATATAACTCCCCTATGTACAAGAATATAACTACTATAATACTGCCCTATGTACAAGAATATAACTATATAATACTGCCCCTATGTACAAGAATATAACTATTATAATACTGCTCCTTTTGGATGCGGCTGAGACGTTTACTGCTGGTTGATAAATCTGTGACTTGGGGGCAGTGGTATTGTAGTTTCCTTCTCTGATCTTGTGCGCTGATTTCTTATTTCCAGTGATTTATTTATCGTTAGGTATGGGGTGACGTTCTCTCAGATTTGTGTTTTGGTGATGACATCCCCCCAGGTTCCTGGATTTGGGGAATACACAGAGTTATTAGTTCTTCTCTCCCAGTAACTTCTCCATATATGGGCTCCTTCTCAGGGCAGATAAACAGTGATGCAATTGCAGGTTTAGCCCCTGTGCCAGTCTGGGGAGCTCATGCCCAGGGGCTCCACTCTGCGGACTGATGTAACAAGGGGAGATGGGTAATCACCACTCTGGAAACCTGAGATATGACGCTGAGTAACTCTTTGGCTTGTCACCTCTGATCATGTGCTGCTCCAGAAATACACTGAAACTTCCAGACACAGGTTCACACAGAAGACCTGCAGCAGAGGGATCTGGAGGGGTGCACTGCACGGGAAGTTTGTGAACCCCATATTCAGGGTTCTTCTTGTGTATTTTCAACATATTAAGGTAATGCATGGATGAATATTGAAACACTGTAACATATCTACCATGTGTAACAGGTAACATAACAACAATGTGGTATTTACTAATACATTGTAGCAAACCTGAAACCTATAGCAACGCAGAAGTCCACTTCCCATTGCTAACTGTGGGTGCTCACTGTTATTTCCTTATTTCTGAGCAATTATAGGCTTTATAAAACTTACCTGGATTGTATAGCCTTCATTTAAAGGGTATAACTGATATTATTTTCTCTACACAATGGTGTCAATTTATGCAAAGTCTCAACATAATCATCAATGTTCTATTGTCTGGCTGTTCCCACAGTCCCATGCACTGCAGCAATCTTCCATTTAGGGAAGACTTATAGCTTTATTCATCCTGAGCCACCTGGTTCATGAGCGTAAATCTGGAACTACAGAACTGATTGTTTTGCTACTCCGGAAAAGATAGGCTGGATAACAGCCTTTATAAACACAAGATTTAGGAAGGAGAGGATACTCCATTTTCCAGTATGTGTGGGGGGGGTGTGCAAAATTGCTTTAGCTATAGTGTCACAATATATACACATATGCCATTGTAGTGCTGTATGTGTGTCAATTTTGGCATGATGAGGTGAGGATCAATAGGCGATGCTTATGTTGTGCCGGGTTCGGATTAAAGGGAATCTGTCACCCCAAAATTGCCATATCAGATAAAGATATGGCTGAATAGTGCGTCCCATAACAAAGCTAACGGTGGGTATCATATATCATGATACCCCCGTTTTCAGATCAAAATACCTTTGTAAACTTTGTTTTTTTTCCCTGTCAATCACGGTGGTCAGGTCAGCGGCGGTTTCCATGTCCTCACCCCCCGCTCCTCGGCATCCGTTGCGTATTGCCGTCTGTGAATCCCACAGACGGCGTTCAGCTTCCCGCAATTGCGCAATTCAAATTTGGGGGGCGCATGCGCAGTGTGCTTTGCCCAACAGTGGGCAAAGCATAAAATCAGTACAGCGCATGCGCTGCTCTTTCCTTGCCCCGGAAGTCGTCCAAGGCAAGCAGACATTTCCGGGGCAAGGAAAGAGCAGCGCATGCGCTGTACTGATTTTATGCTTTCCCACTGGTGGGCAAAGCACACTTTGCATGCGCCGCCCGAATTTGAATTGCGCAATTGCGGGAAGCTGAACGCCGTCTGTGGGATTCACAGACTGCGATACGCAACGGATGCCGAGGTTAGCTTTGTTATGGGACGCACTATTCAGCCATATCTTTATCTGATATGGCAATTTTGGGGTGACAGATTCCCTTTAATGTGCTGATACTTGACAAGTGTTTCCTCCAGATGACAGGCTGATATATGATTGATTGGGGCATCCTGTGAAACAGATGGGACGAGGGGGGCTGTTTATGTGGAGAGAGACGCACATTGGAAATCATGATGCTGGGATATAAAATTATCTGACCTCTGCAAAGCTCCAGAAACAGATTACTGTGCCAGGGCTAACCTGATAATCAATGACAGGAACTGGCACCTGAAAATGGACATTCTGTATCCTTAGCGCCAGCAAGTGGTGATTCACCAGAATTGTGTGATGGAGGGTGAATTAGCAGGGCTGAATAAGTGCTTGAATTGTCCGTCAGTTATTGTGACCCCATAACAGTACCCTTATAACTAATGCCAACCAGTGCCCCCAGTTACAGTGCCAGCTATCGTGACTCCAAGTATAATACCAGATGGAATTCATTATTTGTGCAAGCAATAGTGCTCCATAGTTATGTGCTAAAGTGCCCCAATGTGTATTGCAGGTCAGAATGCCCCTGTAATAAGTGACTGCTAGAAGCCATGATCAGTGCCACCAGCCAACGGATAATATTAACTAGAGTCTGCCATGCTTAATGAGTGCCCGGGAAATGTGCCAGCTAGAGTGCCCAGGAAATGTGCCAGCTAGAGTGACCAGGAAATGTGCCAGCTAGAGTGCCCGGGAAATGTGCAGCTGGAGTGATCAGGAAAAGTGCCAGCTAGAGTGCCCGGGAAATGTGCCAGCTAGAGTGCCCGGGAAATGTGCCAGCTAGAGTGCCCGGGAAATGTGCCAGCTGGAGTGCCCAGGAAATCTGCCAGCTAGAGTGACCAGGAAATGTGCCAGCTAGAGTGACCATGAAAAGTGCCAGCTAGTGTGACCATGAAAAGTGCCAACTAGAGTGTCCGGGAAATGTGCAGCTAGAGTGCCCGGGAAATGTGCCAGCTACAGTGACCAGGAAAAGTGCCAGCTAGAGTGCCCGCGAAATGTGCCAGCCAGAGTGACCAGAAAATGTGCCAGCTAGAGTGACCAGAAATGTGCCAGTAGAGTGACGGAATGTGCCAGCTAGAGTGACCAGGAAAAGTGCCAGCTAGAGTGACCGGGAAAAGTGCCAGCTAGAGTGCCCGGGAAATGTGCAGCTAGAGTGCCCGGGATATGTGCCAGCTAGAGTGCCCGGGAAATGTGCCAGCTGGAGTGCCCAGGAAATGTGCCAGCTGAGTGACCAGGAAATGTGCCAGCTAGAGTGACCTTGAAAAGTGCCAGCTAGAGTGACCATGAAAAGTGCCAACTAGAGTGTCCGGGAAATGTGCAGCTAGAGTGCCCGGGAAATGTGCCAGCTAGAGTGCCCGGGAAATGTGCCAGCTAGAGTGCCCAGGAAATGTGCCAGCTAGAGTGACCAGGAAATGTGCCAGCTAGAGTGACCATGAAAAGTGCTAGCTAGAGTGACCATGAAAAGTGCCAACTAGAGTGTCCGGGAAATGTGCAGCTAGAGTGCCCAGGAAATGTGGCAGCTAGAGTGCCCGGGATATGTGCCAG
>JARQOD010000001.1:388801554-388851268 GCA_033576555.1 Oophaga sylvatica
TTCTAAGTTACCATTGACCGAGAGGTCTGGCGTCAATAGAAAGTATAGGGATCGGTTTGGCCAATACACTCAGTTGCATACCTTGCACCTGGGCAAACCGAGCGTCCACCATATTAGCCCCAGACCCACTATCAAGAAGAACAGAAATCCTCTCAACTCTCGCACCAACCACCACCTCCGCAGGCACGAGAAATTGAGACGGACCTGGGGACGAAATACCTACTCCCAGGTTGTCGTCCACCACACAACCTGGGATTAACAGTTTTTCGGTGACTTTTTTGCTCAATGAGGCACGGGAGGGACACCCCCCAACAAAATGTCCCTCTCTCCCGCAGAAGAAACACCTTCTTGTCTTGCGGCGCACCGCTGATTCCCTCCTACAAAAAGATGTCCCTCCCAACTGCATAGGTTCCTCAGAACAGACCAGGGGAACCTCAATATAAGGGACTTTAGTAGTGGGTGGAGTCATAACAGGGGGCGGAGTTACCTCGCACCTCCCCCGAAGCCGTCTATCAATACGAATAGCAAGGGCCATAGCAGCCTCCAGTGACGGAGGAGAATCATACTGAGCCAAAACATCTTTAATTTGTCAGATAACCCTTGACAAAACTGGCTCCTAAGAGCTGGGTCATTCCACTGAGTATCTGTGGCCCATCTACGGAACTCAGAAGAAAATTCCTCCGCCGGACGATCTCCCTGCTGTATCCTACGTAACTTCGTTTCAGCAAGGGAGACCCGATCCGGGTCATCATACACCAGACCCAGGGCAGCAAAAAATCGATCTACTGACTGGAGGGCCGGGGAGCCCGGGGAAGAGAGAACGCCCAGGATTGAGGGTCCCCTTGTAAGAGCGAGATGACAATTCCCACCCTCTGCTCTTCACTCCCCGATGACCGAGGCCGCAGCCGAAAGTATAATTTACATGCCTCCCGGAAGGTAAAAAATTTGTCCCGCCCACCAGTAAACCTGTCCGGGAGAGCAACCTTAGGTTCAGATCTGGTTTGCTCCGGGGGGGACAAAACCTTGGACTTAATGTCCGTAAGCTCCATGGACAACCTCTGCAACTGCAGGGCAAGCTGGGCTACTGGATCCATGGTAGCTGGGGAGAATCTTTAGTTTGGCCGGTGAAAATGTCACGCTGTCTAGCAGATATATATATAAATAATTTCAGTAATCTATCAAGTGGGACAACATTCTATATAACATAAAATAGGTAACATTAACATGTATATATAGCATAGTATTACCTGACATAATATCCTGTGGGTCAATACTGAATCCTTTTCACGCTGTCTCTGGCTAGAGGTGGACCGGGGTCTATGCTGACCCTAAACTGGGGTCCTGACTAGTCCCTCTACCTGGAGGTACTGTTAATGGTACAGAGGTTCAGGCCGCCAGCGTAAACCCTGTCTCCTATAAATCCCTGACCACTGTAATCTAGTCCTTAGAAGGACCCTGATTACCACCATAGGGAATGGACAGGTAAAGGTTAACAAACAGTAAAGACAGACGAGACAGACAGGGGATAAAGTAAATACTGTCTTGCATACAACATTTAAACACAGAGGGAACACCAAAGGTCTAGGAGATAAACTATAAGCAAGGAGAGGAGAAACAACAAAGGAGCTCTTAGCTTAAGTCTTCTCAGAACCGATCCTATCTGCAGTCTGTATGAATGCTTTCACCGGCATCTAACCAGCAGACTGGCAGCTATATAAAGGAAGCTAATTAGAACATAATCAAAAGCAGCCGGGCGAGGCTGGACCTAGTCTTAGCAAAGAGCTAGGTAAAATTAACTCCCTCATTACCAAACACAAAGAAACAGCAACTCAGCTGCGAGAAGTCAGAATGTGCAATCGCGACAATCTTCGTGGCGATGCACCCATGACACTGACATGATATTGTAATTTATCACTGTACTAAGCTTGGTGCTGTATTTCTGTACTGATGATTGTACTGGTGCTGTATTCGTGTACTGGTGATTATACTGGTGCTGTATTCGTGTTGTTTTGGGGAATCTGGTGCTGTAATAATGTTGATGTAGTAGTCCTTCATTTGCCAAACTTTACAATAGGTCATTATCGGATCAGTGTGCTATCAATTTCACACATGGTCAACTGAAAGAGAGCCGAGCAAGTGTTTGACTAGAAATACATATAGTCGCACACTCCCGTCCGAGTGCCGGCGGCAGTGCCGGATATTGATGCGCGAGTTTCTCGCATCACACTCGCAAGTGTGACCCCGGCCTAAAGTTCCCATACAGTTTAAATAGCTGTTGGTGACACGTTGGTTCTGCTTTCAGTTATCTCGCTCGACTTTCCATTATACAGAAGTGCTCGCGCTATCAAGTATTCCTGTGTTTTCTATTACATGGCCACTGGTAGTCTCCTTTGATAAGGGTATAAATACTTTTGCAGCCATTTGTCTATGATGAAATACATCAAAATTGAGATCTGAAGAAATATACTTTTTTTTTCCTTTTAATTATTATTAATCCACCGTTCAGTGTATACAGATCCTGTGCGGACCTATGTGTTTCCATGGTTGCAGATTCTGCTCATGCAGTAACCTGTTCCTCTCTTCCTGGTCTCCTGTCCCACATTACACTGACACTGGTCATATTCAACCATTTTGCGTCACATATTTTGCAGTGACTTAAAGTTGTCTTATATTCCAGTCACATCCAGAGCTGCATTCCATAATTCTGCCAATCATTGGGTCACATGGAAACTAAGTCTACTGTACTGCTGGCCCAGTAGGCAAGAGACTATGTAGGAGACTGGAGCGAGGACTGGTGAGAAGGTGAAGACTGCAGAATCGTCATCAGCTCATCCTCCATCTGCTCGTAGATCTGCTTAATGTGTCCGTGACGAGACCTCTCGTTCTGCGGCCGTCCTGCGTTTCCTCTCCCCGCGGTGCAGGGTTATGAATGATGAATGCTGTGTAGTATCAGATGTTCAGCGTTGAACGGCGGCCAGCGTGATGGGATGTGTGACCCTCACATAGAACGTCCCGGCCGCGCTGCGCTCAATCTTCTGCTTCATGTCTCGCTTGTCAAGACAAGGACATTTATTAGTCATGAGAAAATCCAAAACCGGGAAGAACGGTCCTGGGTGTCGGTCATGGAGGTGAAAGTGAAGGTGCAGCAGTGCCCTCGCCACGTGAGCCGCTGATCCTTTATCATCTTATCACTGGTCTCACTGGGGAGTGAGAAGCATTTTCACTAGGGCAGACCACATTAAATGGCGGCTCTAGAAGAAAAGCCACCAAGGAGCCATTCCGTCATTGATCTGACGGTCTTACTTTCTCTTCAACATAACGTTCTGCAGCAGCTGAGGAATGTGCTGGAAGACAAATTCAGCTCTGCTACATCTGTGTGACCTGCAGGAAGATCTTTACCTTATCCTCGCACTTAGCAATTAAGACCAAGGAAGAGAAGACATTTCCCAAGAGGTCTCAGCAGTTGAATGTCCATTAATTGTAAACTTTACAAAAAACAAACAAAACAAGTAATTGAAGGTGTTGTCCTCTGCAATTCTAAAAAAAACCCAACAACTATATAAAAATGCCCATTACTCACCCTCCCCGGGTCCAACCTGGTCTCTGATTATGCTTGTTTGTGATATCAGCTGCAGTGTTGATGTCATGTTAATAGTACGGCAGTCATTCAGTGAGCCCAGCAACTGAAACCCCACACTGAGCTCACTGACTGGCTGCAGCGCTCTCCACATGATATCAGGGCTTCAGCCAATATCAAGCAGTGGTGAAGACTTAGTGCTAGACCTGGGGAGTTAGAGTAAGGCTCTTATGTCTTGTTTTTATAACAAACTATTCCTGGGAACCAAGATTTTCTGGAAAGTATCAGTCTCTTTAAGTAGATTGTGAATTAGAGGTTTAGATATGGTCGATAGGAGCCCTCGATGATCCATGGGTCTCCACCTCTGATGAAGTGAAGCTCCTCGGATGACCCCGTGCATCACTTGACTGCGCTTCCCTCACTCCATCTAATTAATACTGAGCGATCGCAGTAAAATTATTCAAACCATTGGGGCCTAAGTATACAGCTGTTCCTTGGGATATATGGGAAGATCAGGAAAAATTGGAGCAGAGTCCTTCTGCAGCCAATGATGACAACTCGTTCAAGGTGGAAACTCATTGGCATAAGCCAGAATTGAACCCAGGATCCCCGCACTGCAGAGAACCAGTGCTTTCCACTGAGCCACCATGGTGCTCTATGTGATTTTCATTTCTTCTATATGACATCTATGACATAACCGCACATTCTTTTAGTTCTTGTCTTTGGTGGAAGCTGAACTCAGGATCTCAGTGCTGAAAAATATCACTGTTAGAGCTCATACCCATTTGTGGGAAAAAAATCGGTCCGTTTTCTGGATGGAAGAAATCTATGCAATTGTCATGCGATTGTCATGCGATTTGTATGCGACTTTTAATTGCACCATCTGCTTTCCATCCGTATGCAATGCGATTTTAACATGAGGTTTTATTTACATAGAGCAGTTCTCTCTATGTAAAAATTCCTGTTAAAGTAGCATTGTAAAAAAAAATGTACACATCAGTTTAAAAAGCAAATAATTATATATATATATAGTTCATACACTTCTACATAGCAGAATAGCCGCTAATTCAATTGCTGGCTTCTGTAAAATCATTACAGAACCCGACATGAAATGACACATGGTTTACATACAGTAAACCATTTCATTTCATGTAGTTTGATATATGGTTTTGATTAACAATTACATGAGTGTATGTGTGCAAAATTTCATTCATGTAGGTGATAATTAAATGTGTAAATTCGTTGATAACAAAATGTGTGGACTCCTGCGGTATTTTCTCCACCAGACAGGGAAAGCCAGTGACTGAAGACAGATATTAATAGCCCTAAGAGGGACCATTGTTTTTGTGCCCCCCTGGCTACTAACATCTGCCCCCAGCCACCCTAGAAAAGGCACATCTATAATTAAATGCCTTTTCTGGCACTTAGCCCGTCTATTCTCATTGCCCTGTAGTGGTGGCTAATGGGTTAATAATGGGTTATTGCCACCTTGCTATTGGAAGGTGACAATAAGCCAGGTTAATAATGGAGAGTTGTCAACTATACAACTATACATTATTAATCCTAATGTAGGAAAAGGTTAAAAAAACACACACACATTAATTAAAAATTATTTTAATGAAATAAATACACATAGTTTTTGACCATATTTTATTGCACTGGTAATCCTTAGGTATCCCTTGTTCTCCTGTAATAAAAATAAATTAATAAAACAACAATATTCTTACCTCTCCGGCGCTCAGTCAGGTCCCCCGCTGCAATCCTTCTGAAAGGGTTAACAGGTTTACAGCTTGGACCGCTGCTAATGCTGGCAGCCTGGCTGTAAACCCCCAAATGAATGAGCTCATCTCCCCAGCTCACAGGAGATGAAGTGATTACTGGGAAGCTTAATTGATTGTTTCCCACGCTAATCAGTTCACTTCAGGTCAGCCGGAGACTCCGCACAGCATCAGTGACGTCAGAGGGAATCCCCAGCTGAGTGAACTGATTAGCGTGGGGAACAATCAATTAAGCTTCCCAGCTAATCACTTCATCTCCAGTGAGCTGGGGAGATGAGCTCATTCATTCGGGGGTTTACAGCCAGGCTGCCAGCATTAGCAGCGGTCCCAGCTGTAAACTTGTTAACCCTTTCAGAAGGATTGCAGCGGGGGACCTGACTGAACGCCAGAGAGGTAAGAATATTGTTGTTTTATTTATTTATTTTTTATTACAGGAGAACAAGGGATTCGGAAGGATTACCAGTGCAATAAAATATGGTCAAAAACTGTGTATTTATTCATTAAAATGATTTTTAATTAATGTGTGTGTGTTTTTTTAACCATTTAATACAATAAGATTAATAATGGAGAGTTGTCTAATTGACAACTCTCCATTATTAACCTGGCTTAATGTCACCTTCCAATAGCAAGGTGGCCTTAACCCATTATTAACCCATTAGCCACCGCTACAGGGCAATGAGAATAGACGGGCTAAGTGCCAGAAAAGGCGCATCTAATTATAGATGTGTCTTTTCTGGGTGGCTGGGGGCAGATGTTAGTAGCCAGGGGGGGCACAAAAAAAATGCTCCCTCCCTACGCTATTATTATCTGCCCTCACTCACTGGCTTTCCCTGTCTGGTGGAGAAAATATCGCGGGAGTCCACACATTTTGTTTTCAAGGAATTTACACATTTAATTATCACCTAGATGAATGAAATTTTGCACACATACACTCATGTAATTGTTAATCAAAACCACATATCAAAATACATTAAATGAAATGGTTTACTGTATGTAAACCATGTGTCATTTCATGTCGGGTTCTGTAATGATTTTACAGAAGCCACAATTGAATTAGCGGCTATTATACTATGTAGAAGTGTATGAACTATAAATATATATATATGTGTCACAATGACATGTATATACATATATGTATTCTATGTGTATATATCTAGTGTTTTGTGAGCTGTCAGTGTGATTTTACAGTAGCCGGGGATGATTTGCCGGCTTTTCAAAGGACACTGGTGCGTATAAATCAGACAGCACTCGCATGGTGCGAGTGCTGTCCGATTATTTCTCGCTCCCATTGACTTGTATTGGTGAGTCTCATCCAAGAATCGCAGCAAATCGCAGCATGCAGCGATTTTTTTTCTCAGTCCGATTTTGGCTGAGAAAAAAATCGCAAATGAGAAGTCACCTATTAAATAACATTGGTCCGAGTACAATCCGATTTTTAATCGGATTGCACTCGTCCGTTTTTCTTTCCAGTGAGTATGAACCCTTAGGCTGGTTTCACATTTGCGTATTTGTGCGCAGCATTTGATCCACATAGATCATGCGTACATATCTTTAACATGGTGTACGCAGGGACATGTGTTTGCATGCGTTTGCGTACGCATTTGTCGTTTCTCGGTGTGCGGCGGTGTCCGGCGAATGCAACATGTTGCATTTTCTGAAGTGTCAAAAATCCGTCAAATATGCGCAGTCATGCGCATGCGGATGAGTGAGTCAAAACAACGTATTACTGTCTATGGGAACGCATTGGTACGCAAGGACATGCGCATGGATGCCTTCGATGCGCATGCGGACTTCAGGCTGTGCATGTCCAGGAACTGATTACAGCACCTGGAAATATCGAACGCATGCACATAAATGACGCAAACGCATGACAAAACACATGCAAACGCAGCGTTTTTTTTTGGCATCATGTGTAAGATGATGCGGATAAAAAATGCTGCGTTTACATCCGTTTTGGCATGCGTTTGCGCATGCAGATGATACGCTGTGCACACATGCTAATGTGAACCTAGCCTTAACCAGTGATCCACAGTCTGCTGCAGGTAGGAGGTGGTAATTTCCTCTATATAATACAATGCGGCAAGATCTAGAGCTAGAGATCAAATCATCCCAAGTTCAAAGTAGATTTAACCCCTTAACCGCCAAGGGTGGTTTGCACATTAATGACCGGGCCAATTTTTACAATTCTGACCACTGTCCCTTTATGAGGTAGTAACTCTGGAACGCTTCCATGGATCCTGGTGATTCTGACATTGCTTTCTCCTGACATATTGTACTTCATGTTAGTATTAAAATTTCTTTGATATAACTTGCGTTTATTTGTGAAAAAAATGGAAATTTGGCAAAAATTTTGAAAATTTCGCAATTTTTCAACTTTGAATTTTCATGCCCTTAAATCACAGAGATATGTTACACAAAATACTTAATAATTAAGATTTCCCACATGTCTACTTTACATCAGCACAATTTTGTAACCAAAATTTTCTTTTTGTTAGGAAATTATAAGGGTTAAAAGTTGACCAGCGATTTCTCAGTTTTACAACACCATTTTTTCGGAGTGACCACCTCACATTTGAAGTCACTTTGAGGGGTCTATATGATAGAAAATACCCAAAAGTGACACCATTCTAAAATATGCTCCCCTCAAGGTGCTGAAAACCATATTCAAGAAGTTTATTAACCCTTCAGGTGCTTCACAGGAATTTTTTGAATGTAAAAAAAAAATGAACATATAACTTTATTTTCCCAAGGGTAACAGTAGAAATTGGACCCCCAAAGTTATTGTGCAATTTATCCTGAGTATGCTGATACCCCATATGTGGGGGTAAACCACTGTTTGGGCACACGGCAGAGCTCGGAAGGGAAGGAGCGCCGTTTAACTTTTTCAATGCAAAATTGACTGGAATTGAGATCGGATGCAATGTCGCGTTTGGAGAGCCCCTGATGTGCCCCAACACACCCCTAACCCTAATCCCAACCCTAACCCTAATCCCAACCCTAACCCTAACCCTAACGGGAAAACGGAAATAAATAAAAAATATTTTGCTTTATTATTTTTCCCTAACTAAGGGGGTGATAAAGGGGGGTTTCGTTTACTATTTATAGCGGGTTTTTATAGCATGTTTTTATGTTTGGCAGCTGTCACATGCTAAAAGACGCTTTTTATTGCAAAAAATAGTTTTTGCATCACCACATTTTGAGCGTTATAATTTTTCCATATTTTGGCCCAGGGTCATGTGAGGTCTTATTTTTGCGGGACGAGTTGACGTTTTTATTGGTACCATTTTTGGGCACATGACATTTTTGATCGCTTTTTATTACGATTTTTGGGAGGCAGAATGAACAAAAACCAGCAATTCATGAATTTATTTTGGGGGGTGATTATACCGTTCCGCATGTGGTAAAATTGATAAAGCAGTTTATTCTTCGGATCAGTACGATGACAGCGATACCTCATTTATATCTTTTTTATGTTTTGCCGCTTTTATACAATAAAAACAATTTTATATAAAAAATAATTATTTTTGCATCGCTTTATTCTGCAAGCTACAACTTTTTTTATTTTTTCGCTGATGACGCTGTATGGCAGCTCGTTTTTTGCGGGACAAGATGATGTTTTCAGCGGTACCATGTTTATTTATATCCGTCTTTTTGATCGCGTGTTATTCCACTTTTTGTTCAGTGGTATGATGATAAAGCATTTTTCCTTTCTTTTTTTTTTTTAAGGGGTTCACTAAAGGAGTTAACTAGTGGGACAGTTTTATAGGGCGGGTCGTTACGGGCGCGGCGATACTAAATATGTGTACTTTTATTGTTTTTTTTTATTTGCATAAAGAAATTAATTTATATTTATAATATATTATATATTTATATATATATTTATATATTATAATATTTATATTATATATTTATATTTATAATATATTTTTTTTCTTTATTTAGGAATTTTTTTAAAATTATTTTTACACATGTTAATTTTTTTTTTTATGCTTTTTTTACTTTGTCCCAAGGTGGGACATCACTATATAGTGTCAGATCAGCGATCTGACAGCAGTGCAGGAGGCTTGCCGGCGCTTGATCTCAGCAGGCACTGACAAGCCACCTCCCTGCAGGACCCAGAAGGACCCCGTGGCCATCTTGGATCCTGCAGGGAGGAGGCCCTCGGAGCAACGCGATCACATCGCGATGTTCTGAGGGTCTCAGGGAAGCACGCAGGGAGCCCCCTCCCTGCCCGATGCTTCCTTAAGCCGCCGGAACACTGCGATCATCTTTGACCGCAGTGTGCCGGGTTTAAAGTTCCGGGAGCGGTCCCTGACTCCCCCCGTGAGCGCGGCTGATTGCACATGACGTACTATCCCGTCCATGGTCATACTTGCCCGGGTCACCTGGACTGGATAGTCCGACAGATGTCAGAAAGGGGTTAAAGAATCTTACTTGGGAGTTTAACCCAATACCTGAGTGCTGCAAAACAAAAGTGCTTTCCACTGAGCCACCATGCTGCTTGAGAGAAAGCCACTGGCTAAGTCATCAATATTACATGTGAGCACTGTTGCTTTGCAGCGATGGGCTTCTGTGTTCAAATCTTTCAGACACAAGTACAATTGAAGCTCTCAACCGCCGGGTCATGGCGACACCAGCAACACAATCAGGTCATGTGATGATGCTGATGCTGTCACTCGCCGGCAGGCAAAACATTGGTGGTAACTGCTCCAAATCAGTGGAGTTGCATATGCCGAAGATTAAGTGTAACGGGGGGAAATTTTGTGTCTTGGGGGAAAGATCTGAGGAGGACACAAGTTTGGGGAGCAAGGAACAGACAGGTGCAGATGTAAAGGGTTGGCCGAGGGGTGAACTTACTGGGAGCAGCTGCATTCTTCACTCCGGTTACCTTTATATTCCTGGGGTGTTCTTTCCCCGTGACAGAGTATATAGAATAATTAGAGTCAGAGTCCAGAATCACGTTCTGCTTTATTTTCCTCCAGACACAGCACATCCAAAACACCATTAGCACGTCTTATACGGTACCAGCAGTACATTTTCCACAACTCCGCTTCTTCTCCTCTGCTACACCAGAATGGACCACAAAGTATTGACGGGACGAGGAGCCCGGTGAAAACGGCACTTCAATATCTTCCACTGGAGACACTTCAATCCAGTATAGAAAAACACATCTACTAGGTCGTCCACCCCTCTCTGGTTATCCTGCCCGGATACTTGCTGGTGGCCCACTCGCTACTACGCTCATGCACGCATTCTTCTGCTGAGCGTTCCCACAGTGGATCCTCCACTGGCCTCTGCTACGTCAACCCACAGACTTTGGGCTCACGTTCCCACGGTGACTCCTTCACTGGCTACTCTTTGGTTGCTGGTACCTTCCACTCTACTTGTCACTGTCCAAGTCCCAGGAACATGGACATCATCACACTAGCAAGGTCCACCCCCGACTGACTTCCGCTACGAGGAAATCTTCCTGACAGACCTCGGCTTCCCTGACAAAAAGTCTCTAACCATTTATCCCTATTAGACTGGATGTGCTCAATGCCCCCATCTAGTGTCCTACCCAAGTACTGCATTGACATCTTTTTATAACTTCCTAACTGGATCTCTAACATGCCCCCAATTAGTGATCCCTCGCAGAGCTATATCTATCATATATATATTCTACGCTACTAGTGCCTTCCTCTAGTGACCCCAAGAATGCACTGTCTACCTAGATCTATACCCTCACATATCAGACATAACACTGGAAGATGACTTCATACTGTACATAGCATTCCAATATAAACACACATAAAAGAATGCAACATTTCAAGGGTTAATACCCTTGACCTCCTTACATTCCCCTTTCCTTTAACTATTGCCATCCTGGCAATATGGGACATTATTATACACTTTATTATCACAGACAAATATTCTATATATTTTTCTCAAAACGCAACATTATTATAATGAGGTAGAAACTTGTCAAGAAACGTCCACTGTTGTGAATGTGTTAGAAATGAATTCTGAGCAGAAGCTCCCTCTGGTGGTTACAAACAGTACTGAACCATTCAATGAGGATTGGCAATCAGGAGTTACAGACTGGTCTTATATAAGGGAGGTTCCCTCCCATCATGGTTGCCGGTGATCAATTGTTCTTGTCTCAACTGTGGTTCCTGGTTCACTTGGAAGCTTGCTGGGTCTTGCCTCTTCTCCTGCTCTCAGATAAGATATTTTCTGTTTTTTGTTTTTGTGCTTACCATTTGCATATTTCTCTGCATTTCTGTGAGGTTAGCCAGGTTTCCCCCCCCCCGGGGGCTTGGGCTCCTCTCAGTTCTTCTGGAGCCACTGCTATTTGTTCATTTGCCTTTTCCATTTATTCAGTGGCTGCGGCTTAGTTTTGTTACACCAGAGAACTAATTTAGGTGGTAGAGGTCGTGTGATCTCAGGTGTTTTTGCAATTAGTAGAGTTGGTATTTTTTAGGGTTTTTTTGGATTGCAGTAAGTGTCCTTCCTATCCTTTTCTGTCTAGGAAGATTGGGCCCCAACGTTTTGCTCATACTATTTTCTGTCTGTGTCTGTATTTCCTCTTGTCTAACCGCCCTTACATGTTTGGGGGCTTCCTATGTTCTTTGGGGATCTGCTCGGGGCAGATAGCTTTCCTCTTTCCATCTTTAGGTGTTGTTAATCTCTGAGGCTGTGACGAGGCGTCTAGGATCCAACTTAGGAATGCTCCACGGCTGCCTTAGTTGTGGTGGTTAGTCAGGGTACGCAATCCAGTAGATTCCAACCTCTCTGGTGTATTGCCGTTTTTGCCTGCTTCCTCAGTAAATCATAACAGTCCACTGAGTAAAATATTACTTAGAAAAACAAAAATATCCTTCTCTCCGCTTCCTATGAAGGAAGCACTGCTCCAAAAAAAACAAAGACAAAAAACAGTCCTGACCAAATGGAATGATGATGCTTTGGCAGCCCTTTTTCGGATGGGTCTGTCAGAGAATGTAAAAGATGTTATGGTGGGTTTCCCTGCTCCCTCTGGTCTCAATGATTCTATGTCATTAGCGATTCAAATTGACAGACGTTTGCGTGAGCGTAGAGGTATGCGTGGAATAGTGTTGCCTTGTGAACCAGCTTCCGAACCCATGCAGTGTGATAGAGTGGCTTCTGGGACACAGCGTCATGAGTTTCGAAAACGCAATGGGTTATGTTTCTACTGTGGTGATGCCTCTCATGCTATTTCAGTCTGCACTAAGCGGGGAAGACGTTTTGCACGCTCAGTTGTCTTGGGTAGTGTTCAGACTAAATTTTTGTTGACTGTTACCCTGATTTGCTCCCTGTCCACATTTTCTGCTCAGGATTTTGTTGATTTGGGAGCAGCTATTAACCTGATGGATTTTGATTTTGCTAAATGTTGTGGGTTTCCCTTGATACTCCTACGGAAGTCTATTCCCCTACTGGGGATTGATTCTACCCTTTGGCTGAGAATAAACCCCAGTTCTCTACTCAGGTGATAATGAGGGTTGAACCTGATCATCAAAAGAGTTGCAAATTTTTGGTGCTGTATAATCTGCATGACATTATTGTACTAGGTTTCCCTTGGTTACGGTCTCATAATCCTGTTTTGGATTGGAAATCTGTGTCTGTAACCAGTTGGGGCTGCCAATGTGTTAATGCCAACACTCCTGTTTTTTCTGCCTCTCCCAGGCTCAGGATGTTCATGACTTTTTGACTGATTTTTCTGATGTGTTTAGCGAAAGTAAATCTGCATCCTTGCCCCCCATAGGAGCTATGACTGCGCTATTGAATTAGTGCCTGGTAGTAAATTCCCTAAAGGTCGCCTTTTTAACTTGTCTGTACCTGAACATGACGCTATGCGGTCTTATATCAAGGAGTCATTGGAGAAGGGTCATATCAGACCATCCTCTTCACCCTTGGGTGCCGGTTTTTTCTTTGTGGCCAAAAAGGATGGTTCATTAAGGCCGTGTATTGATTATCGTCTCTTGAACAATATCATTGTGAAATATCAATATCCGTTACCCTTGATTTCTGACCTGTTTTCCAGGGTGAAAAGTGCTACTTGGTTTACCAAGCTTGACCTCAGGGGGGCGTATAACCTTATTCGCATTAAGCACGGGGATGAATGGAAGACGGCGTTTAATACCCCAGAGGGGCATTTTGAGTACCTAGTGATGCCCTTTGGGCTCACTAATGCTCCTTCCGTCTTCCAGTCCTTCATGAATGACATTTTCAGGGATTTTGTGGATAAATTTCTGATTGTTTATTTGGATGATATCTTGATTTTTTCCAATGACTGGGACTCTCATGTGAAACATGTTCGGACTGTGTTCCAGATTTTGAGAGAGAATGCTCTGTATGTGAAGGGATCAAAGTGTCTTTTTGGCGTACAGAGGATCTCATTTCTGGGATTCATTTTGTCCCCATCTGTTATTGAAATGGACCCGGTCAAGGTTCAGGCCATCTGTGATTGGGTCCAACCTATTTCATTAAAGGCTCTTCAGAGATTCTTGGGTTTTGCCAATTTTTATCGTAAATTTATTGGTAATTTCTCTGTTATTGTTAAACCATTGACTGATTTGACCAAAAAGGGTTCTGATGTGGTGAATTGGCCTCCTGAGGCAGTCTCTGCGTTTCAGGAACTTAAGCAGAGATTCACTTCTGCTCCTGTTCTACGGCAGCCTGATGTTTCTCTGCCATTTCAGGTGGAGGTTGATGCCTCTGAAATTGGGGCAGGTGCCGTTTTGTCCCAAAGAGATCCAGAGACCTCTAAAAGTAACCCTTGTGCCTTTTTCTCTCGAAAATTTTCTCCAACTGAACGTAATTATGACGTGGGTAATCGGGAGTTATTGGCCATGAAGTGGGCTTTTGAAGAGTGGAGATATTGGCTGGAGGGAGCCAAACATCAGGTGGTGGTCCTCACGGACCATAAGAATCTGGTTTATCTGGAATCAGCCAAGTAACTTAATCCTAGACAGGCCAGGTGGGCCTTGTTTTTCACACGTTTTAATTTTGTGGTTTCCTTTCTTCCTGGCACTAAGAATGTTAAGGCGGATGCCCTCTTGAGGCGTTTCCTTGCGGACTCTACTGAGTTATCTGATCCTACTGTTATTTTGAAAGAGGGTGTAGTTCTTTCTGCCATCTCGCCCAATTTGAGACTGGCTCTGGAAGGGTGTCAGGAGGATAAACCCGAGCGCTGCCCTATTGGGAAATTGTTGTCCAGACCGGTGGAAAAAGAGAGTGATGTCTGAGATTCATTGTTCCGCGTTGGCCGGTCATCCCGGAATTTTTGGTACCAGAGACTTGGTTAGTTGGTCCTTTTGGTGGCCTACTTTGTCTCGTGACGTCAGGGAATTTGTGCAGTCCTGCGGGACTTGCTCTCGCTCCAAGCCTTGCTCTCGCTCTAGTGGTTTGTTGATGCCATTGCCTGTGCTCAAGAGACCATGGACCCATATCTCTATGGATTTCATTTCCGGCCTCCCTGTTTCTCAGAGAATGACCGTTATCTGGGTGATTTGTGATAGGTTTTCCAAAATGATACATCTTGTGCCATTACCTAAGTTGCCTTCCTCCTCCGAATTGGTGCCTTTGTTCCTTCAGCACGTGGTTCGGTTACACGGCATTCCTGAGAACATTGTGTCTGACAGAGGTGTCCAGTTTGTTTCCAGATTTTGGAGGACTTTTTGTTCTAAACTTGGTGTTCAATTGTCTTTCTCCTCGGCTTTTCATCCTCAGACCAATGGACAAACTGAGAGAACAAACCAGACATTGGAGACTTATCTGAGATGCTTTGTGTCTGCTGATCAAGATGACTGGGTCTCTTTTTTGCCTTTGGCTGAGTTTGCTCTTAATAATAGGGCTAGCTCTGCCACCTTGATGTCTCCATTTTTCTGCAATTTTGGGTTTCACCCTCAATTTTTTTCGGGACAGACGGAGGCTTCTGTCTGTCCAGGTGTTGACTCTGTTGTGGAGCGTATGCAGCAGATTTGGGACCAGGTAGTGGAGAGGTTATCCCTCTCTCAGGAGAGGGCCCAGCGGTTTGCCAACCGGCATAGGACTGATGGTCCTCGGTTTGAAGTGGGGGACTTGGTCTGGTTGTCCTCAAGAAATATCCCTATGAGAGTTGCATCTCCTAAGTTTAAGCCTAGATTCATTGGACCTTATAAGATCATGGAGATTCTTAATCCTGTTTCCTTTCGTTTACTTCTTCCAGGGACATTTAAGATCCATAACGTGTTCCACAAGTCCTTATTGAAGAGGTTTGTCGAGCCAATGGTTCCTATGGCTGCACCTCCTGACCCTGTTTTGGTTGAGGGCAATCTGGAGTATGTGGTTGAGAAAATATTGGATTCTTGTTTTTCTAGACGGAAACTCCAGTATTTGGTTAAGTGGAGAGGTTATGGTCAGGAGGACAATTCTTGGGTGTTTGCTTCGGACATCCATGCTAGGAGACTGATCCGTGCGTATCACAGAGCTCATCCTGACCGACCTGGTTGCCCAAATGAGGGTTCGGTGACCCTTCTCAAGGGGGGGTACTGTTGTGAATGTGTTAGAAATGAATTCTGAGCAGAAGCTCCCTCTGGTGGTTACAAACAGTACTGAACCATTCAATGAGGATTGGCAATCAGGAGTTACAGACTGGTCTTATATAAGGGAGGTTCCCTCCCATCATGGTTGCCGGTGATCAATTGTTCTTGTCTCAACTGTGGTTCCTGGTTCACTTGGAAGCTTGCTGGGTCTTGCCTCTTCTCCTGCTCTCAGATAAGATATTTTCTGTTTTTTGTTTTTGTGCTTACCATTTGCATATTTCTCTGCATTTCTGTGAGGTTAGCCAGGTTTCCCCCCCCCCGGGGGCTTGGGCTCCTCTCAGTTCTTCTGGAGCCACTGCTATTTGTTCATTTGCCTTTTCCAGTTTATTCAGTGGCTGCGGCTTAGTTTTGTTACACCAGAGAACTAATTTAGGTGGTAGAGGTCGTGTGATCTCAGGTGTTTTTGCAATTAGTAGAGTTGGTATTTTTTAGGGTTTTTTGGATTGCAGTAAGTGTCCTTCCTATCCTTTTCTGTCTAGGAAGATTGGGCCCCAACGTTTGCTCATACTATTTTCTGTCTGTGTCTGTATTTCCTCTTGTCTAACCGCCATTACATGTTTGGGGGCTTCCTATGTTCTTTGGGGATCTGCTCTGGGGCAGATAGCTTTCCTCTTTCCATCTTTAGGTGTTGTTAATCTCTCAGGCTGTGACGAGGCGTCTAGGACCAACTTAGGAACGCTCCACGGCTGCCTTTAGTTGTGGTGGTTAGTCAGGGTACTGCAATCCAGTAGATTCCAACCTCTCTGGTGTATTGCCGTTTTTGCCTGCTCTCCTCAGCTACCAAATCATAACAGTCCACGAGTAAAAATCTTACTTAGAAAAACAAAAATATCCTTCTCTCCCCCTTCCTATGAAGGAAGCACTGCTCCAAAAAAAACAAGACAAAAAACAGTTTCTTGAAGGTCCCGTGGACCTTTTTCAGCTCTCCATGGGAGCGTTGCAGGGTTCCCTAACCTGGGGGACACGGAACAGTCCCAGATGGTGTAACAGGCACTAGAAGGGAAAAGGGCAAGAACCTTGCGGAGGCGCGCATACTGCGCGATTTTTCCACCTGTTGCCCGGCTCCTGCCGCATGCTGAAGAGGTCTCTGTAGCCGCAGAGTCTCCAAACTGAGAAGAAACGAGCAAATTCGTCTTCCGTTGCCTCTGTACGTGGATCCTCATCTTCTCCAGGGGGCTCGTTTTCCGGAAAAACCTGACGGTAGTGCGGGAGCGAGGTGGCTTCTGGGTATGCCCGGTGGGCGTGCGGTCGCTCGGTGACGGGATGCTTGGGCCTCGTGTCCCCGCAATGGGACAGCGTTGGGGCTACGTGGTCCACCACCAGCGGAGGTTGAGGTGCACTCACCTCCTTGGTTGCGCGGCTCCACTCAGGCTGGCTCTCGTCTCCTGCAGGTATTGACGCATGCGGGAGGCTGGGGTCTCCTCCGGCTCGTCGGAGCTACCGGAACTTGCTCCCGGGGTGCGCGGGTGTTCCACCTCCTGCCGTCCGGCGGGAACAGCTTCCGGGCTCATTGGTTCCCCGGGGGAAGTCAGCAAGGCTTTGTCCCTCCGTGGTTCTGGAGCAGCCTGTGCTGCGAGTGGACGCCTCTCCGGCTTGACATCTGGCTCCGGCTCCGCAGGCCCAGCTGTAATGGGCACTGTCCCCTGCCGCGGGTCTTCCTTCCGGGTAAGTGTCTTGTCTTTCTGCAATTCTCCCCAGCTACCGGTGGCGTCTCGATTCTTCTTCCGGACGCCATTCTGCAGGGCCGCTCCCGTTCTAGGGTGGGGCTCTCGTTGGCCTCTCCACCCATTTTCCAGAATTATGTGGGGAAGAGCGTATGTCCATCTCTGTACTCTCCTCCTCGCAGGGGGGGTCCCAACCTTGTTGACAGTTCTGTATTGGCGCCTCTGGGACACTGTCACGCCCACGAAGTCCATCTTGTTGACAAGGACAGTCCTTTTTGGCGCCAGTATTCTCCATCTTGTTAGACGCCATCTTGGGATCTGTAAACTCTTCCTTCATCTTTTCTTTAGTCAAGTCGATACTTTAGCCACATCCATTTACGGTACTTTTCAGAATGTTCCTGAATCTGTAGGTACAGGGTAATAGCTTCCAGCTTTGCTGCACCCATATACTTCATCATCGCCATGGTTTCACTGCCAGATGAGGCAGCGAGATCCTGCCAACTACGCCACTTGTAAAGGGTTGGCCGAGGGGTGAACTTACAGGGAGCAGCTGCATTCGTCACTCCGGTTACCTCTATATTCCTGGGGTGTTTTTCCCCCGTGACAGAGTATATAGAATAATTAGAGTCAGAGTCCAGAATCGCGTCAAACAGTTCTGCTTTATTTTCCTCTGGACACAGCACATCCAAAACACCATTAGCACGTTTTATACGGTACCAGCAGTATGTCCAGTCATGGACAAAAGTTTTGAGAATGACACAAATATTAATTTTTACAAAGTCTACTGCTTCACTTTTTCTAATGGCAATTTGCATATACTCCAGAATGTTATAAAGAGTGATCAGCTTAACAGCAATTACTTGTAAAGTAAATATTTGGCTAGAAAATGAACTTTATCCCCCAAAACACATTTCAACATCATTGCATCCCTGCCTTAAAAGGACCAGCTAACCTCTTTTCAGTGATTGCTCCATTAACACAGGTGTGGGTGTTGATGAGGACATGGCTGGAGATCAATCTGTCATGATTAAGTAAGAATGACACCCCTGGACACTTTTAAAGGAGGCTGGTGCTTGGCATCATTGTTTCTCTTCTGTTAACCATGGTTATCTCTAAAGAAACACGTGCAGTCATCATTGCAATGCACAAAAATGGCCTAACAGGGAAGAGTATCGCAGCTAGAAAGATTACACCTCAGTCAACAATCTATCGCCCAAGAAAGACCAGCAAGCGCCAGGACCGTCTCTTAAAAGTGTTTCAGCTGCGGGATCGGGCTACCAGCAGTGCAGAGCTTGCTCAGGAATGGCAGCAGGCAGGTGTGAGTGCATCTGCACGCACTGTGAGGCGGAGACTCTTGGAGCAAGGCCTGGTCTCAAGGAGGGAAGCAAAGAAGCCACTTCTCTCCAGAAAAACATCATGGACAGACTGATATTCTGCAAAAGGTACAGGCAGTGGACTGCTGAGGACTGGGGTAAAGTTATTTTCTCTGATGAATCCCCTTTTCGATTGTTTGGGACATCAGGAAAACGCCTCATTCGGAGAAGACAAGGTGAGCGCTACCACCAGTCTTGTCTCATGCCAACTGTTAAGCATCCTGAAACCATTCATGTGTGGGGTTGTTTCTCAGCCAAGGGAATTGGCTCTCTCACAGTCTTGCCTAAAAACACAGCCATGAATAAAGAATGGTACCAGAATGTCCTCCAAGAGCAACTTCTCCCAACCCTCCAAGAGCAGTTTGGCGATCAACAATGCCTTTTCCAGCATGATGGAGCACCTTGCCATAAAACAAAGGTGATAACTAAATGGCTCAGGAACAAAACATAGAGATTTTGGGTCCATGGCCTGGAAACTCCCCAGATCTTAATCCCATTGAGAACTTGTGGTCAATCATCAAGAGACGGGTGGACAAACAAAAACCTAAAAATTCTGACAAAATGAAAGCATTGATTGTGCAAGAATGGACTGCTATCAGTCAGGATTTGGTCCAGAAGTTAATTGAGAGCATGCCAGGGAGAATTGAAGAGGTCCTGAAGAAGAAGGGTCAACACTGCAAATATTGACTTGCTGCATTAACTCATTGTAACTGTCAATATAAGCTTTTGTTACTCATATGTTTGCAATTATATTTCTGTCTGTGATAAAAACATCTGTCAAACACACATAAAAACCAGAGGGCAGCAGATCATGTGAAAATATAATATTTGTGTCATTCTCAAAACTTTTGGCCATGACTGTACATTTTCCACAACTCCGCTTCTTCTCCTCTGCTACACCAGAATGGACCATAAAGTATTAACGGGACGAGGAGCCCGGTGAAAACGGCACTTCGATCTCTTCCCCTGGAGACACTTCAATCCAGTATAGAAAGACACATCTACTAGGTCGTCCACCCCTCTCTGGTTATCCTGCCCAGATACTTGCTGGTGGCCCACTCGCTACTACGCTCATGCATGCACTCTTCTGCTGAGCGTTCCCACAGTGGATCTTCCACTGGCCTCTGCTACTTCATCCTACAGACTTTGGGCTCACGTTCCCACGGTGACTCCTTTAGTGGCTACTCTTTGGTTGCTGGTACCTTCCACTCTACATGTCACTGTCCAGGGCCCAGGAACGTGGACGTCCTCACACTAGCAAGGTCCACCCCCGACTGACTTCTGCTACAAGGAAATCTTCCTGACTGACTCCCGCTTGGAGGGAATCTTTCCCTGACAAAAAGTCCCTAACCATTTGTCCCTATTGGACTGGATGTGCTCAATGCCCCCATCTAGTATCCTACCCAATTACTGCATTGACATCTTTTTATAACTTCCTAACTGGATCTCTAACATGCCCCCAATTAGTGATCCCTCGCAGAGCTATATCTACCATATATATATATATATTCTACGCTAGTAGTGCCCCCCTCTAGTGACCCTAAGGATGCACTGTGTACCTATATCTATACTCCTACATATCAGACATAACACTGGAAGATGACATCATACAGTACATATATAAACACACATAAAAGAATGCAACATTTCAAGCGTTAATACCCTTGACCTCCTTACACAGACACAATATGGGGAGCGGAAGGAAGAAATTTGAAGACATAGTATTTGGAGCCAGGGGGTTGATGGGGGCATGTAAGATGAAACAGTATGGGTGATAGGTGCAGACACAGTATGGTGAGTGGGGGGATGGGTGCGGACACAGTATGAGTAGCAAGGGAAAATTGTATGGGGACACATTATGGAGAGAGAGGGTGATAGGTATTGTGCAGACACATTATGGGAAGCAAGGATGATGGGTTGTGTGCAGGAGTAGAATGGAAAGTGAGGGGGCAAATATATGACAAGACAGTATGGTTAGCAGGGGGATGTGAGAGGAGACAGTATGAGGAAGGAGGATGAAACATGTGAGGAGACTATTGAGGGGAATAGTATGAGGAGTTAGTATGGTGGGAGAAAAGTGTGAGTGGAGACAGAACAAAGACTTGAGGAGATGTGGAGATTTGCTGCAGGAGTCCGGAGAAGATGGAAGTCTGCAGAGATGGCTGTGGATGAGAAAACTCATCATGGGGTCTGGACAAGAAGAAGAAAAGAAGGAGAACGACTCCAGAGACGACATCATCTATAAGGTAACTGAATGTAAATATTATTTTGATACTGACTAATTCTCATATTTTTATTTATGTTAGGAGCATTAAAGGGCTTTTCCAAGTTTGTGCTGAGTCTGCAGTCATTCTATGTGTTTTGAATTCTCACAGTGCACACTGCCAACGCTGTCAGGATTCTCTTGTGCCGGCGATTTCATACATGCAGTCATGTGGCCAACTAGACACTGTGTGGCCTCACTCAATAAAAGTGAATCAAGCGAGTCCTGACACGTCTATTCTGAATGTGGCCAGAAGGATACAAATAACATATGTGTGTTGACATGACTGTCCACTCTTGCCACCGGCAAGGGAGAATCCTAAAAGTGTGCAGTGCATTCGTTGTGAGAATTTAGAAGCCTGCAGTCTCATAAAGTGACTGCAGACTTTCATCTCAAACCTAGATCTGCTCTTTCATTATAAAATGAAACTCTGCAGCCAATCCTAACAGTGTGTAATATCCCCACTGTCAGGATTCAGCTCTGCAGGTTCCATCAGTCATAACATGGATACTTCTCTCATATGCGAGTTTCATTCTTAAGGTCACGAGACAACAGTTTCTCTTCTGCTTCTCTTAGTTTTTCACTGAACATTGAGAGTATTAGGGCAAGACCTCGTGGGCACATGACTAAGTGTGCAAATCAATATGTGCTTTTGGTGGGGGCGCCAAGCTGAATTCTTACCCTAGCTGCCAGAAAACTGAGATACACCTCTGCCACCCATGCTTCCAAAGACATACAGGTAGAGGGTTGTGCGCGTCAATGGAAGAATAGCAATGAAAAACATAGTGACCCACTGCATCCTGTGATGGTGCTGCAGCCGGGCAACATGGACGGTCAAACCAGGGGAGGAGTCCTGAGGAGATCATTTGCATATTCCCAGTTCATTCTGGGATAAGTGAAGAGTCTCCGCGAGCTCCAAGAACACTGGGTTTTGGCTGTTGCAGCTGAAAGGAGGACATCGCTAAACCAGGGGAGGAGTCCTGAGGAGATCATTTGCATATTCCCAGTTCATTCTGGGATAAGTGAAGAGTCTCCGCGAGCTCCAAGAACACTGGGTTTAGGCTGTTGCAGCTGAAAGGAGGACATCGCTAAACCAGGGGAGGAGTCCTGAGGAGATCATTTGCATATTCCCAGTTCATTCTGGGATAAGTGAAGAGTCTCTGCGAGCTCCAAGAACACTGGGTTTTGGCTGTTGCAGCTGAAAGGAGGACATCGCTAAACCAGGGGAGGAGTCCTGAGGAGATCATTTGCATATTCCCAGTTCATTCTGGGATAAGTGAAGAGTCTCCGCGAGCTCCAAGAACACTGGGTTTTGGCTGTTGCAGCTGAAAGGAGGACATCGCTAAACCAGGGGAGGAGTCCTGAGGAGATCATTTGCATATTCCCAGTTCATTCTGGGATAAGTGAAGAGTCTCCGCGAGCTCCAAGAACACTGGGTTTTGGCTGTTGCAGCTGAAAGGAGGACATCGCTAAACCAGGGGAGGAGTCCTGAGGAGATCATTTGCATATTCCCAGTTCATTCTGGGATAAGTGAAGAGTCTCCGCGAGCTCCAAGAACACTGGGTTTTGGCTGTTGCAGCTGAAAGGAGGACATCGATAAACCAGGGGAGGAGTCCTGAGGAGATCATTTGCATATTCCCAGTTCATTCTGGGATAAGTGAAGAGTCTCCGCGAGCTCCAAGAACACTGGGTTTTGGCTGTTGCAGCTGAAAGGAGGACATCGCTAAACCAGGGGAGGAGTCCTGAGGAGATCATTTGCATATTCCCAGTTCATTCTGGGATAAGTGAAGAGTCTCCGCGAGCTCCAAGAACACTGGGTTTTGGCTGTTGCAGCTGAAAGGAGGACATCGCTAAACCAGGGGAGGAGTCCTGAGGAGATCATTTGCATATTCCCAGTTCATTCTGGGATAAGTGAAGAGTCTCCGCGAGCTCCAAGAACACTGGGTTTTGGCTGTTGCAGCTGAAAGGAGTACATCGCTAAACCGCGCGCCGAATTTTGGCACTTTTTTCACCACTGTGATATCTCTTTAACAATAAGAGCATGGAAGAGGCCAGGAGCCATGTGGTGAGTTGCATTTCTTGCTACATGTTCACAGATTTACCAGTGGAAAAGCCAAATTTCACATGCAATAAATGCAAGCTTGTGTCCATGTTGGAGGAAAAGTTGCGAAATCTAGAAGAGAGGTTAGCTACATTGAAGATCATTAAGGAAGATGAAGAGTTCTTAGACAAAGCAGAATTATCTCTTCCCTGGTGCAGAAAGAGAAGAAATTCGACCTGCACCTGAAGAAACAGAGGAATGGAAGCATGTGACCCAGAGAAGCAGGAGGATCGTGAAGCAGTCAGCACCCATACTGCTCAGGAACCAGTACCAGGCTCTCACACAGGAGAATGATGAAGAAATACATCAGGATAAGACTTTGCCCACAAAGAGCAACCTTGTAAGCCCTCAGAGTCCTCCCGAATGGAGAAAGAAAACTGTTGTGATGAAGAAACGGAGAGTTGTGGTCATGGGGGATTCCCTGTTGAGAGGAACAGAGGCCGCTATCTGCAGACCGGATATAACCTCAAGAGAAATGTGCTGTCTTCCAGGTGCAAAAATTAAAGATGTGTCTGACAGGATATCAGGACTCTTCAGACATAAAGATGACTACCCATTCCTGCTAATACATGTGGGGACAAATGACACCACAAGACGTGACCTGGAAACCATCTGCAGTGACTTTGAAAACTTAGGCAAGAAAGTGAAAGAACTGGGTGCGCAGGTGGTCTTCTCATCCATCCTCCCAGTGGATGTCCATGGAACAAGGAGGTGGAATAAGATTCTGCAGGTGAACAACTGGCTACGTCGATGGTGCCGTCAGCAAGGATTTGGATTTCTGGATCACGGAGTGAATTACCTATACGATGGACTACTTGCTAGAGATGGGGTGCACCTTACGAAGACTGGAAAACATGTATTTGGAAGTCGCCTTGCTACACTCATCAGGAGAGCTTTAAACTAGAACAATGTGGGAAGGGAAGCAAAACAGCCATACACCTGACAAATGCTATTGAGAACTCGGCTATTGGAAGTGGAAAGAAAGAACGAAGACAAAACAATCTAAATAATAAAAATATTGGAGGAAGAGAAACCAATCACAAACTAAAATGTTTTTATACAAATGCACAAAGCATAGGCAACAAACAAGGAGAATTGGAACTACTAACGCAGGAGAAGAAGTATGATGTCATTGGAATCACTGAAACTTGGTGGGACGATACACATGATTGGAATAGGAGGCTAGAAGGATACAACTTATTTGCAAGAAACAGACTTGATAAATGAGGAGGAGGTGTCGCATTGTATGTTAGAAAAGCGTATATCTGCACAGAGATTGACGCTTCAGAGACTGGGAGTTCTGTGGAAACTGTTTGGGTAAGAATACAAGGACAGAAACAATGGAAAGGACACCATTGTAGGCATTTACTACAGGCCACCTATGCAAGCTGAAGATATGGATGAACTCTTTATGCATCAAATGACCAAGTTCTCCAAAAAATATGACATAGTGGTCATGGGAGATTTCAACTATCCAGACATTTGTTGGGAATCTCTCTCAGGCAAAACTAACAGGTCAAGGAAATTCTTATCCTCTCTTGCTGACAACTTTATCTTCCAAAAGGTAGAGGAGAAAACAAGGGGATCTGCTACCTTGGATCTAATCCTTATAAACAGGGAGGAAATGGTTGAGGAGGTAAGAGTGGCTGGGACCCTAGGAGGTAGTGACCATGCTATTTTAGAATTTTGGATAACAAGAGGAGGAAGACCTGTGAAGACTCAGACGTCAAGGTTAGATTTCAGAAAGGTAGATTTTAAGGGACTCAGAAAGAGAATTGGAGGGATCCAATGGCAGGATATCCTTAAGGACAAAAATGTCCAGGAAGGATGGGACATCTTGAAAAATGAGATTCTCAAAGCACAATCGTTAACAATTCCAAAAAGAGGGAAGAATGGGAAGCATTTAAGGAAACCAGGATGGATGAACACAGAACTTAAACACATGCTAAAAAGGAAGAAAGAAATGTTTATCAAATGGAAAGAGGGAGGCATATCTAAAGAAGAATATAATGCCATCTGCAGAACCTGCAGGGCACAAATCAGATTATCTAAAGCTGACAATGAATTAAGGCTTGCAAGAGATGTCAAAAGCAACAAAAAAAGATTTTGGGGATACGTCAAAAGTAAAAAAAATGTCAAAGATGCTATAGGATTTTTACAGGATGAAAATGATGAAATGGTAAGAAAGGATGTTGAGAAGGCTGAACTTTTAAATTCCTATTTTGCATCTGTTTTCTCTCAGAAAGGAAATACAACATCAACTGATCTTCACTGTCCTATTAAAGGAATAGAAGAATCCAGGATATCTATAAACAGAAAGACAGTGAGGAAACACTTAGCTAACCTAAATGAATTCAAGTCTCCAGGTCCAGATGAATTACACCCCAGAATACTGAAGAAGATAGCAGAAGAAATTCTTGAACCACTGTCCATAATCTTTGAAAATTCTTGGAGAACAGGAGAAGTCCCAGAAGACTGGAGAAGAGCAAATGTTGCTCCTATCTTCAAAAAGGGGAAGAAGGTGGACCCAGGGAACTACAGGCCGGTGAGTCTGACTTCTATACCAGGAAAAATCTTTGAACAAATTATTAAAGAACATGTATGTAAGTACCTGCATAAGAATGAAGTGATTAAACAGAGTCAGCATGGGTTTGTAACTAATAAGTCATGTCAGACTAACTTAATTTCCTTCTATGACAGAATCACTGACTGGGTGGATCAGGGAAATGCTGTAGATATAGTATATCTTGACTTCAGCAAAGCATTTGACAAAGTATCTCACACAATCCTTATTGAAAAAATGACTAAGTATGGAATGGACAAGGCAACTGTTAGGTGGATTCATAACTGGCTTAGTGATCGGACTCAAAGAGTGGTCGTAAATGGCTGCACATCCAGTTGGAAGAATGTCTCAAGTGGGGTACCACAAGGCTCTGTTTTGGGCCCTGTATTGTTCAACATCTTTATCAATGATTTAGATGAAGGAATTGAGGGTAAACTGATCAAATTTGCTGATGACACAAAGCTAGGAGGGGTAGCTAATACTAGAGAAGAGAGAGAGAGGATTCAAAAAGATATAAATAAACTGGAGCAGTGGGCAGCATCTAACAGAATGTTTTTTAACAGGGAAAAATGCAAAGTACTACATCTGGGCAATAAAAATGAAAAAAACATATACAAAATGGGAGGAATAGGGCTAAGTAACAGCACATGTGAAAAAGACTTGGGTATACTAATTGATCACAGACTGAACATGAGTCAACAGTGTAATGCAGCAGCAAAAAAGGCAAATACAATTCTAGGATGTATCAACAGAAGCATACAGTCTAGATCACGTGAGGTCATTATTGCCCTCTACTCCTCTTTGGTCAGACCTCATCTGGAATACTGTGTCCAGTTTTGGGCACCACATTTTAAAAAAGACATCAACAAACTGGAGCAAGTTCAAAGGAGAGCCACCAGAATGGTGACCGGTCTGCAAACCATGTCCTATGAGGAACGGTTGCAGGATTTGGGAATGTTTAGCTTGCAAAAAAGAAGACTGAGAGGAGACTTAATAGCTGTCTACAAATATCTCAAGGGCTGTCACATTGTAGAAGGATCATCTTTATTCTCATTTGCACAAGGAAAGACTAGAAGCAATGGGATGAAACTGAATGGGAGGAGACACAGATTAGATATTAGAAAAAACTTTTTGACAGTTAGAGTGATCAATGAGTGGAACAGGCTGCCACGAGAGGTGGTGAGTTCTCCTTCAATGGAAGTCTTCAAACAAAGGCTGGACAGACATCTGTCTGGGATGATTTAGAGAATCCTGCTTTGAGCAGGGGGTTGGACCAGATGGCCCAGGAGGTCCCTTCCAACTCTACCATTCTATGATTCTATGACGGTGACGTTTAGATTACGCTTTCTCTTTTCGAGAGCAGCATTTACAAGCAGGGAAAGTTAGAGACAGGAGGTTTTGACATTTAAGAGTCTGAGTTCTTCTTGCAGCAAATTCAATATTAAACATAACAATATACAAACTTACCATAACATTAAGAAAGAAGAGCATGGCATGAATTGTCCTATTCAAAGGAAACCAGACTGGAGTGAGTTATTAGTTTATCAATGCACTAAAAAGAAAAGTAAAACTTATCAATATTTGGTGCCTTACTTAAAGGAAACCAGGAGTTTGATCCAACTACAAATGAAGGTATAAATAGAGTTTTATGTACTAGGAGGGAATTTGCTTTTAAAACAGAAGTGTTATTAGTTTATCAATGAACAGTAATTGTCCTACTTAAAGGAAACCAGAGCACAGAGGTTAGATAAACACTTCATCTAAATCCCATCAACTGGCACACCACCCTGCTGGCATGTATCTGTAGGTAGTGCTGGCACCTGAACCCCTTGCACAGACCATTCTGGTAAATCCACATTCACTAGGTTTAAAGGGGTTTATTAGAGTGAATGTAAAACAATGTAGATAGTTGGTTCAGAACAATAAATTAAACTGTTAGTTGGAGACACTTTTGGGAGTTTTCTGAAATGTATGACCAACCCTAACACAAGATCATATAATTTTATCAGAAGAAGAAGATTTCATATATTGAACAATATTTAGGTGACTGGAAGTCAACTTAGTTAGCTAGATGCAACTTAGAAGACAACCCCAAGGAACTGCTCCTGTGAGGGATGATATCCTTCATTACCATGCGGTGCCATACCTGGAAGCAGCATTATGCGAGTAACTAAAAGCAGCGATATACACAGGATTTAGCTGTGTATAGAGGGGCTGGAAGGAGGATACACTGCCGGATGGAGCTGTGTATAGAGGGGCTGGAAGGAGGATATACTGTCGGATGGAGCTGTGTATAGAGGGGCTGGAAGGAGGATATACTGCCGGATGGAGCTGTTTATAGAGGAGTTGGTAGGAGGATATACTGTCAGATGAAGCTGTATATAGAGGGGCTGAAAGGAGGATATAGTGCTGGATGGAGCTGTGCATAGAGGGGTTGGAAAGAGGATATACTGCCGGATGGGGCTGTTTATAGAGGGGTTGGTAGGAGGATATACTGTCAGATAGAGCCGTATATAGAGGGGCTGGAAGGAGGATATACTGCTGGATGGAGCTGTGCATAGAGGGGTTGGAAGGAGGATATACTGCCGGATGGAGTTGTGTATAGAGGTGTTGGTATGAGGATATACTGTCAGATACAGCTGTGTATAGAGGGGCTTGAAGGAGTATATATTGCCGAATGGAGCTGTGTATAAAGTGGTTAGAAAGAGGATATACTGCCAGATGTAGCTGTATATAGAGGGGATGGAAGAGGACATACTGCCGGATGGAGCTGTGTATAGAGGGGCTGGAAGGAAGATATACTGATGGATGGAGCTGTGTATAAAGGGGATGGAAGAAGGATATACTGCAACATGGAGCTGTGTACAGAGGAGCTGGAAGGAGGATATACTGCTGGATAGAGCTGTGTATAGAGGGGCTGCAATGAGGATAAACTGCAAGATGGAGCTGTGTATAGAGGGGATGGAAAAAGATATACTGCAGGATGGAGCTGTGTAAAGAGGGTCTGGAAGGAGGATAAACTGCAAGATGGTGCTATGTATTAAGGGAATGGAAGAAAGTTATTCTGCCAGATGGAGCTGTGTATAGAGGGGCTGGAAGGAGTATAAACTGCAAGATGGAGCTGTGTACAACCGTGGCAAGAAGTTTTGAGACAAACTGAAGCATAAAGTACAATTATCAGAAAAGAATAAGTCCTCAGTGTTTGGTACTTTTTAATGCCTAATTGACAAGATGGTAACAAATAACAAGTTATTGAGACTCCTCAGTCTCTTCATCAGGCGTCGGGTATAACACAAAATCTGAAGAGTCACATGTTTATTCACAACAGGTCATAGAGATAGTGATGTAAAGCATAACTGTCAGTATGGAAAAGGGAAAAACTTTTTTGAATGATTTTCTATCTACTGGCTAACATGAAACTAAGATATATTTTTCCTGTAACAGCATTTGATGCTTTTTTAAACTTTTATTGACAAATCCATCAAGTTTACGCAAAATCTCAATATTTAATGTCTTGGCCGTTTTTTTTTAAGACTCCTGCCCTTCACCACAGCAGCTTGATCCCAGCGTCTGGGCAGATCCCGACTGATGGCCACCCGTTCTTGTCTCATCAGAGCTCGGAGTTATCTCAGTTTCTGGGTTTCTGTTTGTTACTTTTTGAAGATTGACGTAAGGTTCTCAATGGGATGAGATCTGGGAAGTTTCCCGGCCATGGACCCAAAATGTCAATGTTTTGTTCCCTGAGCCACTTGGTTTTCACTTCCACCTTACGACCTGGTCTTATACATAAGAGACAGTATAACATAACAGTAGTTATATTCTTGCACATAGGGGGCAGTCCTATAGCTGTTATAATCTTGTACATAGGGGCACTATTATAGTAGTTATATTCTTGTACATACAGTTGTGCTTAAAAGTTTACATACCCCAGCAGAATTTTTGCTTTCTTGGCCTTTTTTCAGAGAATATGAATGATAACGCCAAAACTTTTTCTCCACTCATGGTTAGTGGTTGGGTGAAGTCATTTTTTGTCAAACTACTGTGTTTTCTCTTTTTAAATCATAATGACAACCCAAAACATCCAAATAAACCTGATCAAAAGTTCACATACCCCATTTCTTTATACCATGTTTTGCCCCCTCTAACATCAATGACAGCTTGAAGTCTTTTGTGGTAGTTGTGGATGAGGTTCTTTATTTTCTCAGATGGTAAAGCTGCCAACTCTTCTTGGCAAAAGGCCTCCATTTCCTGTAAATTCCTGGGCTGTCTAGCATGAACTGCGCGCTTGAGATCTCCCCAGAGTGGCTCAATGACATTGAGGTCAGCAGACTGAGATGGCCACTCCCGAACCTTCACTTTGTTCTGCTGTAGCCAATGACAGGTCACTTGGCCTTGTGTTTTGGATTGTTGTCATGTTTGAACGTCCAAGTACGTCCCATGTGCAGCTTCTGGGTTTATGATTGCAAATTTGCCTCCAGTATTTGCTGATAAACGTGCTGCATTCATCTTTCCTTCAACTTTGACCAAGTTTCCTGTGCCTTTGTAGCTCACACATCCCCAAAGCATCAGTGATCCACCTCTGTGCTTTACAGTAGGAATGGTGTTCCTTTCATCATAGGCCTTGTTGACCTCTCTCCAAATGTAACGTTTATGGTTGTGACCAAAAAGTTAAATTTTGGTCTCATCACTCCAAATTACCTTGTTCCAGAAGTTTTGAGGCTTGTCTCTGTGCTGTTTTGCGTATTGTAGGTGAGATACTTTGAGGCATTTGCGCAATAATGGCTTTCTTCTGGCGACTCGATCATGTAGCCCATTTTTCTTCAAGCACCTCCTTATTGTGCATCTTGAAACAGCCACACCTCTAGTTTTCAGAGAATCCAGTATTTCAGCTGATGTTATTTGTGGGTTTTTCTTTGCATCCCGAGCAATTTTCCTGGCAGTTGTGGACAGATTTTTGTTGGTCTACCTGACCGTGGTTTTGTTTTTACAGAGCCCCTGATTTTCCATTTGTTAATCACAGTTTGAACCCTGCTGACTGGCATTATCAATTCCTTGGATATCTTTTTGTATCCCTTTCCTCTTTTATACAATTCATCTTCCTTTTCCTGTAGATCAGTCCACAATTATTTTGCTTTCACCATGACTCACAATCCAAAAACGTCAGTGGCTGAATGAAAGATGCAAGAGTCTGTCTGGATCCCAGAAGCTCACTCCACTTTTATGCACACTCACTGATTACAAGCAGACAGTCACAGGTGAGGATGTTACCTTTAGTAGCCATTCAAACCCATTAGTGTTAACTTCTGTGCATGTTATCAGGCCAAAATCACCAGGTATGTAAACTTTTTATCAGGGTCATTTGGATGTTTGGATTGTCATTATGATTTAAAAAGAGAAAACACAGTAGTTTGACAACAAATGGCTTCACCCAACCACTAACCATGAGTGGAGAAAAAGTTTTGATGCTATTCATATTCTCTGAAAAAAGGCCAAGAAAACAAAACTCTGCTGGGGTATGTAAACTTTTGAGCACACTGTAAAGGGCAGTATTATAGTAGTTATATTCTTGTACATAGGAGCAGTATTATAGCAGTTATATTCTTGTAAATAGGGAGCAGTATTATAGTAGTTATATTCTTGTACATAGGAGGCAGTATTATAGTAGTTATATTCTTGTACATAGAGGCAGTATTATAGTAGTTATATTCTTGTATATAGGATCAGTATTATAGTAGTTATATTCTTGTATATAGAGGGCAGTATTGTAGTAGTTATATTCTTGTACAGAGGGGCAGTATTATAGTAGTTATATTCTTGTACATAGGGGCAGTATTATAGTAGTTATATTCTTGTAAATAGGGAGCAGTATTATAGTAGTTGTATTCTTCTACATATGCAGCAGTATTATAGTAGTTATATTCTTGTACATAGTGGGCAGTATTATAGTAGTTATATTCTTGTACAGAGGGCAGTATTATAGTAGTTATATTCTTGTACATAGGGCAGTATTATAGTAGTTATATTCTTGTAAATAGGGAGCAGTATTATAGTAGTTGTATTCTTGTACATAGGGGCAGTATTATTTGTAGTTATATTCTTGTACATAGGAGCAGTATTATAGTAGTTATATTCTTGTACATAGGAGCAGTATTATAGTAGTTATATTCTTGTACATAGGGGCAGTATTATAGTAGTTATATTCTTGTAAATAGGGAGCAGTATTATAGTAGTTGTATTCTTGTACATAGGGGGCAGTATTATAGTAGTTATATTCTTGTACATAGGAGCAGTATTATAGTAGTTATATTCTTGTACATAGGAGCAGTATTATAGTAGTTATATTCTTGTACATAGGGGCAGTATTATAGTAGTTATTCTTGTACATAGGGCAGTATTATAGTAGTTATATTATTGTACATAGGAGCAGTATTATAGTAGTTATATTCTTCTACATAGGAGCAGTATTATAGTAGTTATATTCTTGTACATAGGAGCAGTATTATAGTAGTTATATTCTTGTACATAGGGGCAGTATTATAGTAGTTATATTCTTGTAAATAGGGAGCAGTATTATAGTAGTTGTATTCTTCTACATATGCAGCAGTATTATTAGTTTCTAGGTTTCTTATCTATAGTTGATATAAGTACAGTGAGGTATAGTCCATGTGTCTGATCTGTGCTATATGGAACTCTGGCGCCATCTTCTGCTATATTAGAAGTGTAGCATTCATTACATATTACATTTTGGGCACCAATAATCTTAGGTTTGCACAATGCTATGATGGGGAAGATAAATCAGGTTGGCGGTATTAATGTCTGTAATTGATACTGTATGTGTTGTTACAAGCTGGTCATAAGTGCTGGGCCAGGTCTGACCTGTAGTGGCCCCTTCTGCAGATTATTGCCTCCTTGACATGTCTAGAGACTGCAGAACATCGCTCTCTACCATGTTATAGGCTGTGAATGTTTTTTCTCCCATTGATGGGCTCTTTGGATTGTAAGCTCTTGTGCGCTCTCCGCTCCTGGTCTGATGTTCTGCATCCTATAGATGGCAGATTATTCAAATGTGACTGCTGTGGCCTAAAGCTTTGTGTTCAGGGTCCCAGCATGTGAGCGGTTAAAGAAGCAGCAGCGTTATTGTGTGTCCAGCCAGCTATGGACTGACAATCAGCACACAAGGCAGCGCAGCCGTGAATTGTTAGCTTCCCTCTATGTGGCTGACACTCTCTATTCAGAGAGCGGATTCTGCCATCTGTGTGAATGGTGGTGCTCGTCCCGAAATACCGATCTCTGCGCTCCCGGCTCCTGACAACTTCCCAGGCTTCACCAGGGCTAGACAGTGGCAATGTCGCGGTGTTAACCACTTATCTCCTGGACTAGGAAACAAACTTATCTCCAGATGGTGTATCTAAGCCTGTCATGTGTGATACTGTCTACTGAGCCGTTGTATCTCAGCCCCTCCTGTGATCCTGTTGGCTAAGCCACTGTATCTAATATCATGTGAGGCTGTCTGCTGAGCCACTGTATCCATGGCTATCATTTATGATACCGTCTGCTGAGCTGATGTATCTAATCCTATCATGTGTGATACTGTCTGCTGAGCTGTGTATCTAATCCTATCCTGTGTTATACTGACTGCTGAGCCGTGTATCTAATCCTATCCTGTGTGATACTGTCTGCTGAGCCGTGTATCTAATCCTAACCTGTGTGATACTGACTGCTGAGCCGTGTATCTAATCCTATCCTGTGTGATACTGTCTGCTGAGCCGTGTATCTAATCCTATCCTGTGTGATACTGTCTGCTGAGCCGTGTATCTAATCCTATCCTGTGTGATACTGTCTGCTGAGCCGTGTATCTAATCCTATCCTGTGTGATACTGTCTGCTGAGCTGTGTATCTAATCCTATCCTGTGTGATACTGTCTGCTGAGCGTGTATCTAATCCTATCCTGTGTGATACTGTCTGCTGAGCCGTGTATCTAATCCTATCCTGTGTGATACTGTCTGCTCAGCTGTGTATCTAATCCTATCATGTGTGATACTGTCTGCTGAGCCGTGTATCTAATCCTATCCTGTGTGATACTGTCTGCTGAGCCACTGTATCCATGGCTATCATTTATGATACCGTCTGCTGAGCTGATGTATCTAATCCTATCATGTGTGATACTGTCTGCTGAGCTGATGTATCTAATCCTATCCTGTGTGATACTGTCTGCTGAGCCGTGTATCTAATCCTATCCTGTGTGATACTGTCTGCTGAGCCGTGTATCTAATCCTATCCTGTGTGATACTGTCTGCTCAGCTGTGTATCTAATCCTATCATGTGTGATACTGTCTGCTGAGCCGTGTATCTAATCCTATCCTGTGTGATACTGTCTGCTGAGCCACTGTATCCATGGCTATCATTTATGATACCGTCTGCTGAGCTGATGTATCTAATCCTATCATGTGTGATACTGTCTGCTGAGCTGATGTATCTAATCCTATCCTGTGTGATACTGTCTGCTGAGCCGTGTATCTAATCCTATCCTGTGTGATACTGTCTGCTGAGCCGTGTATCTAATCCTATCCTGTGTGATACTGTCTGCTCAGCTGTGTATCTAATCCTATCATGTGTGATACTGTCTGCTGAGCTGATGTATCTAATCCTATCCTGTGCGATACTGTCTGCTGAGCCATGTATCTAATCCTATCCTGTGTGATACTGTCTGCTGAGCCGTGTATCTAATCCTAACCTGTGTGATACTGACTGCTGAGCCGTGTATCTAATCCTATCCTGTGTGATACTGTCTGCTGAGCCGTGTATCTAATCCTATCCTGTGTGATACTGTCTGCTGAGCCGTGTATCTAATCCTATCCTGTGTGATACTGTCTGCTGAGCTGTGTATCTAATCCTATCCTGTGTGATACTGTCTGCTGAGCCTTGTATCTAATCCATCCTGTGCGATACTGTCTGCTGAGCTGATGTATCTAATCCTATCCTGTGTGATACTGTCTGCTGAGCTGTGTATCTAATCCTATCCTGTGCGATACTGTCTGCTGAGCTGATGTATCTAATCCTATCCTGTGTGATACTGTCTGCTGAGCCGTGTATCTAATCCTATCCTGTGTGATACTGTCTGCTGAGCCGTGTATCTAATCCTATCCTGTGTGATACTGTCTGCTCAGCTGTGTATCTAATCCTATCCTGTGTGATACTGTCTGCTGAGCTGTGTATCTAATCCTATCCTGTGCGATACTGTCTGCTGAGCCGTGTATCTAATCCTATCCTGTGTGATACTGTCTGCTGAGCCGTGTATCTAATCCTATCCTGTGTGATACTGTCTGCTCAGCTGTGTATCTAATCCTATCCTGTGTGATACTGTCTGCTGAGCTGTGTATCTAATTCTATCCTGTGTGATACTGTCTGCTGAGCTGATGTATCTAATCCTATCCTGTGTGACACTGTCTGCTGAGCCGTGTATCTAATCCTTTCCTGTGTGATACTGACTGCTGAGCCGTGTATCTAATCCTATCCTGTGTGATACTGTCTGCTGAGCCGTGTATGTAATCCTATCCTGTGTGATACTGTCTGCTGAGCTGATGTATCTAATCCTATCCTGTGTGATACTGTCTGCTGAGCCGTGTATCTAATCCTATCCTGTGTGATACTGTCTGCTGAGCTGATGTATCTAATCCTATCCTGTGTGACACTGTCTGCTGAGCCGTGTATCTAATCCTATCCTGTGTGATACTATCTGCTGAGCTGATGTATCTAATCCTATCCTGTGTGATACTGTCTGCTGAGCCGTGTATCTAATCCTATCCTGTGTGATACTGTCTGCTGAGCCGTGTATCTAATCCTATCCTGTGTGATACTGACTTGCTGAGCCGTGTATCTAATCCTATCCTGTGTGATACTGTCTGCTGAGCCTGTATCTAATCCTATCTGTGTGATACTGCTGCTGAGCTGTGTATCTAATCCTATCCTGTGTGATACTGTCTGCTGAGCCGTGTATCTAATCCTATCCTGTGTGATACTGTCTGCTGAGCCTGTATCTAATCCTATCCTGTGTGATACTGTCTGCTGAGCTGATGTATCTAATCCTATCCTGTGTGACACTGTCTGCTGAGCGATTTATCTAATCCTATCCTGTGTGATACTATCTGCTGAGCTGATGTATCTAATCCTATCCTGTGTGACACTGTCTGCTGAGCTGAGTATCTAATCCTATCCTGTGTGATACTGTCTGCTGAGCTGATGTATCTAATCCTATCCTGTGTGATACTGTCTGCTGAGCCGTGTATCTAATCCTATCCTGTGTGATACTGACTGCTGAGCTGAGTGTATCTAATCCTATCCTGTGTGATACTGTCTGCTGAGCTGATGTATCTAATCCTATCCTGTGTGATATCTACTGCTGAGCTGTGTATCTAATCCTATCTGTGTGATACTGTCTGCTGAGCTGATGTATCTAATCCTATCCTGTGTGAGACTGTCTGCTGAGCGTGTATCTAATCCTATCCTGTGTGATACTATCTGCTGAGCTGATGTATCTAATCCTATCCTGTGTGATACTGTCTGCTGAGCATGTATCTAATCCTATCCTGTGTGATACTATCTGCTGAGCTGTGTATCTAATCCTATCCTGTGTGACACTGTCTGCTGAGCCATTATCTAATCCTATCCTGTGTGATACGTCTGCTGAGCGTGATGTATCTAATCCTTCCTGTGTGATACAGTCTGCTGAGCCGTGTATCTAATCCTATCCTGTGTGATACTGACTGCTGAGCGTGTATCTAATCTATCCTGTGTGATACTGTCTGCTGAGCCATGTATCTAATCCTATCCTGTGTGATACTGTCTGCTGAGCTGTGTATCTAATCCTATCCTGTTGATACTGTCTGCTGAGCCGTGTACCTAATCCTATCCTGTGTGATACGTCTGCTGAGCTGTGTATCTAATCCTATCCTGTGTGATACTGTCTGCTGAGCTGATGTATCTAATCCTATCCTGTGTGATACTATCTGCTGAGCTGATGTATCTAATCCTATCCTGTGTGACACTGTCTGCTGAGCGTGGTATCTAATCCTATCCTGTGTGATACTGTCTGCTGAGCTGATGTATCTAATTCTATCCTGTGTGATACTATCTGCTGACCATGTATCTAATCCTATCCTGTGTGATACTGACTGCTGAGCCGTGTATCTAATCCTATCCTGTGTGATACTGTCATGCTGAGCCATGTATTAATCCTTCCTGTGTGATACTGTCTGCTGAGCCGTGTATCTAATCCTCTCCGTGTGATCTGTCTGCTGAGCCTGTATCTAATCCTATCCTGTGATACTGTCTGCTGAGCTGTGTATCTAATCCTATCCTGTGTGATACCGTCTGCTGAGCCGTGTATCTAATCCTATCCTGTGTGATACCGTCTGCTGAGCCTGTATCTAATCCTATTCTGTGTGATACTGTCTGCTGAGCTGTTATCTAATCCTATCCTGTGTGATACTGTCTGCTGAAGCCTGTATTAATCCTTTCCTGTGTGATACTGTCTGCTGAGCTGTGTATTAATCCGATCCTGTGTGATACTGTCTGCTGAGCCGTGTATCTAATCCTATCCTGTGTGATACTGTCTGCTGAGCTGTGTATCTAATCCTATCCTGTGTGATACTGTCTGCTGAGCCGTGTATCTAATCCTATCCTGTATGATACTATCTGCTGAGCCTGTATCTAATCCTATCCTGTGTGATACATGTCTGCTGAGCCGTGTATCTAATCCTATCCTGTGTGATACTGTCTGCTGAGCCTGTATCTAATCCTATCCTGTGTGATACTGTCTGCTGAGCCGTGTATCTAATCCTATCCTGTATGATACTGTCTGCTGAGCTGTGTATCTAATCCTATCCTGTGTGATACTGTCTGCTGAGCCTGTATCTAATCCTATCCTGTGTGATACTGTCTGCAGAGCGTGTATCTAATCCTATCCTGTGTGATACTGCTGCTGAGCCGTGTATTCTAATCCTATCCTGTGTGATACTGTCTGCTGAGCCGTGTATCTAATTCTATCCTGTGTGATATCGTCTGCTGAGCCGTGTATACTAATCCTATCCTGTGTGATACGTCTGCTGAGCCGTGTATCTAATCCTATCCTGTGTGATACTGTCTGCAGAGCGTGTATATAATCCTATCCTGTGTGATACTGTCTGCTGAGCGTGTATCTAATCCTATCCTGTGTGATACTGTCTGCAGAGCTGTATCTAATCCTATCCTGTGTGATACTGTCTGCTGAGCCGTGTATCTAATCCTATCCTGTGTGATACTGCTGCTGAGCTGTGTATATAATCGTATCTGTGTGATACCGTCTGCTGAGCTTCTGTATCTCTTCCTTGATCAGAGCACTACATCCCCCATCATGTAATGCTGCTGTATTTCCTGATCCACTGGATGATGTTAGGTTTTGTGGACAGCTCAGTGAATGTTCTCGAGATGTCAGAAGTTGCTTTTCTGCCCAGTTTCTACTCCAAAGACTCAGCAGAAAGCCTCCATGTGCACAGAGCCATACAACGTGCTTAGGTCATACAGAGATTTCTTCTGACTTCTGGATATTTTGAGGATTTCAGGACCTGTGATCTCCTGACGCCACGGCCCCATAGACTCCTAGGAGAAGGTGGTGGGTTTGGGGAATTGTCCCATTCATATTTCCATTAGAAAGATCTTGGTTTGATTGGAAAAAAAACAAGAAATCTCCGAGTGACAAATATGGCAGATCTGGGAGGGAGAGATCTTGTGTCTACACCTCCTTCCTCCTCTGATACACTGGGTCTTTTTCTATCTTCTGGCTACCTCCATACATGTTTCTGTCCATCCTTCTGGCAGATACTGATCATTTCTTTTGCTTTCTATGGACATTTCCTTTCTCTAACGGCCGGTAATTTGCTTCTATGAATGGGATTTGTCAGTCGCTGATCTCTGACACAATTTTTGTTTGCCTAAAAAATCAAAAGGCCAAGTAGATATTTGTCGTGGTGTTTCGACTTGCCACCTCCACGTTGAGTCCCCCGCCCTGCATGGAGGCGTCGGTGGAACGAGCGCCTCTTTAGCCCTGGTTTCTCCACTCTTGGCCGCTGTCACTCCAATAACCCTTTCTCCATCTGTCACCCTCTAAGATATATAGTGCGAAGAGAGCGCTGGCATTTCCAGGGTTAAGTAGATTGTCCCGTCTTCAGTCAATGCCATGGTTGGCAGGGTGACAGTACTCGAGTGTGCAAACTTGTGGGCATTGTGTTGAGGCCTTTGGGGTGCTATGGAGACACGGTAATATGACAGAGGAAAATGTTTGCTGATGGTAATTCTATGGGCTTTGTCTCAGTCATTCTCCATCATGACGACTCGATTTAAGTCTCCACTGTTTGAGGACAAATGTATGAGCGCTTTCCAGCTTAGGGCCTTTGTCCGCCCAGTTTGAATGGGTAATTCAGCTTTTGTGTGGCTCAATTTGTGGGGCAAACATAAAGACAAGATTCTTCAGCTCCTAAACCTCCTTTCCATGGCTATGTGCGCATCTCTTTAGGGATTTGTTTCATTCTTACCTTGCTGACATCACCCTTCATCCAAAAAAAAAAAGGAGAAAAGGGGAAGAGGAGAACTCTGGTCACTGGAGGGGTAGGCTTGGCTTCCCAGTAATTCTACCATTGTCCTGTGTCATTCAACTATGGTCGCCTCCAGCCTTCCAGACGGATTCACTTATTTTTGTAAAAGTTTTGAAGGGGGGTAAGAGGGTGTCCAACTATCCCCTCTCACCCATCGGTATTGTGCAGAGGGGAGAGGACTAAGGAGGACACCAGAAGAACCGGCGCAGAAATCATTGGTATTTATTTGTGGCAGTCCCCATGGTGACAATTTGAGATGGGGAAAAATGTGGGAACGGGCAGACTAATGCCTAATTGAAGCGCTTTGTATTTGGATGGTGGGATCTGATTGGTCTATGAAGTCTCCCCTAACTACAAGGATTCATTCACTTTACTCCCAAAGGTCTGGCTGGCATCATCCCCGCCGCAGCGGACAGGTTTGTAGTGTAACGAGATTATCCCGCGCGGAGGCAGAAGGATTGGAGACATTCGTGTCTACAGTAAGTAGGTGCAGGGTGGGGGTGAGGACACGTGCGTCAGAGAGTCTGTGCCCCATGAATGGATCATGAGGAAACACAGGGCAACTTTTAATTACTCTTCTTAATTATCCCTTTTATTGTCCTCTGATATCATCTATATGTAACAGGGATTATGGGGATAAGTTTTATGTAACTTTTCTCCATGTTCTCGAGTCGTTACATTGTAGCAGTTATTGTAAATATTTACATTCAGCAGAGAAACTGCTCAGTGGGAGAATCTGTGATTTGTGAATTTCACAAAAAATTAAAGATTAAATTGTTTAGAGAATCTTAATAATCTGCTATTGCCTGTAAATAAGGGTGAACCGATTGCATGTCTCTATAGTTTTATCGATTTGTGAAAATTCTTTATCTGTGCAGTAGAAAAAAGCTGTAAAATCCAAAATGCCATCATCATCCTCAACTCCATCATCACCAGTACTACCTCTATCATTATTATGACCACCTCCATCATTAAAATCAATACTTTCATCAAGATCACCACCTGAATCATTAACACTACTATCACCATCATTAAAACTAACAGAATAATCAATGATGTCACCGCCGTCACTTAAATCATCACCACCCGAACCATCAACACTAAAAAATAATTATGCAAAAATATCAAGTTCTTTTCCTGAATGTTCATTCAATTGATTAACTTCAAGCATCAGAAGTGAAAATGTGCTTTCTAACAGATTGGCTCATACATTATGGCTGCGCCTTTACCCCTTTCCCTGCATACAATATCTGCTCCAATCCTTTGGCTAGATTTGATGGACGTACGTCAACATTACGAGCTTAATAACTATGTAACTCCGATATTACCACCATCATTATCATAATAAACATCATCACCACCAACATTGTCATAATCATTACCATAAGAGACGCGACTATTTTCAGTACCATCATTATAACCTCCATCATCAACCCCACAAAACCTCCACATTGTTGTCCTTACTATCACCACCTCCATCATCATCAATACCATCATTGTCATTACAGATGATAGGCTCGAGCATCATCACCATCTCCAGGACCTTCTGTATCATCATCATCCTCCAATATTTGTACTTATTTCTTATAGATTGTACATTTTATGTTACTTGTTTCTTCCCCTTTTCTAGATCTCGGCTCCTTGATTCGGGAATAAATTCTTTTACCTTATTAATGGAAATTTGGCACTTGTTAAATCATGGCATCAGACAATGAAGTCAAGACGTTGCTGAATTTTGTCAACTTGGCATCGTGTGACATCAAGGCGGCTCTGGACAAGTCAGCTCCCTGTCGAAGATCTGTGGATCACAGGAAATATTTGCAGAAGCAGCTGAAACGGTTCTCACAGAGGTATTCCAGGTTACCCAGATGCCACTCCTCTGGCAGAGCTGTGGACTTCAGGAAGGGACTGGTGGACAGATTGGGCTCCACCACTCATACTAAAGGGCTGAATCACAAAGTAGTGGGTGCCCTTGAGGCAGAAAATGGCATAATAGGGGATGTGTGCTCTCAAGAGAACAATATGGATGCTGGGAGGCAGGATCAAGTGCCCATGCGGAAGAGACAGCTCCGGCATCATTTTGGGAAGAACCCAGATCTTCCACCAACCTCCTGGAAATGCCCTGCACTTCCGGACTAGACATCATATACAAAGAGAGAACTGAGACCTCCCTAACAGCTTACGAAAATAAAAAAGTGAAAAATGTACTAAGTCCAGACAAATCTCATGCCCTTTGTAGCCACCTTCCAGGAGATAAGGAGTCTGGAAAGATGCCACCTATAACCTCCTTCACTGAACACCTCAACACCTGCAGTTGCTGCCCACTTCAGTACCACGGACAGCAGTTCTTATACCAGCACGGCCATGGGGTCCACCAGCACCCTAACCCATTCACCACACTGGCACTATGGGGTAAAAATACAACTGTGCCCACTGTGGAAATCCAGCACTTGTGTAAAGATTCAGGGCAGAGACTATATAGACATGTGGTTCTCAAGCCCATTCCCACAAAGCCAGCTGTGCCACCTTCTATTTTTAATGTTTTTGGATACATTTGAGTGAAAATTGGACCCTACGACTATTTATTACGGATCGTTATAACCTCTGGGAAGAGACTATTTACAAACATAGAAGGTCCATGACTAATGGTTTTACCAAATTCTTCCATATATTTTCTCCTCTGATATCTTGGATGGACTGATGGAGGGGACAAGGTCTGAATTCATTGGGGTCTAGAAACTTTGTACAGTTTGTACGATTTATGGAGATGGAACCAATAATACATTTTTTCTCAGACTGTTAATGAGACGTATGACAGGTCAGGATGGTCCACCAAAAAAATGGCAGAACGAGTTGGTACATAATGATGTAAGTGCCCCATTATCTGCTGACAGATGGATATATCAGACTCGTTGCAGAGGGACATCATTGGTCTGGCGTTTGCCTCTTGGTACAGTCTTCGTAACCAGGGCAAACTTTACTGGGATGTTTTTGATGACGTGTTTTACGTTATGTGTAGAGAACCCTGATGTTCCCAAACTATGGTCAGCATGTATGAGATACTGGCTGCATCATTGCAGCCATGGATGTTTTACAGATCTGGCCAAGGACCGTCTCAGTTCTCTATTTCGGGGCTGGTCCCTGATGGCTTCTCCCTGCCTGACAGGTCTAAACCCATACACACACATAGGGAAGGACCTGTCAGTCTAGGGGAGCAGGGCGGGGAGAAGCTGCCGAGGAGCGGCCGCCCGGGATACTGATCTGAGATACATAGTCTGCAGCCAACTTTTCAAAGTACGTATCCTCTGGACGGCTGTAGTGTTTTACAGTAACATATACATGGGTGCAGTAACGCAGCCCGTATCGGATTCATGTGGTTGGAGCAGCATAAGTCCCCTGTCATATTCATACACTCATTCACAATCTGTTCCATCACACCATTACTGTGATTAATTTGCCAACTTTTTGATATTTTTTATAATTAGCGTTCGCACCCTTTCATCTGGTAAAACAAGTACCTGGCCGGACTGGAGAATCTATAGTCATGTGAATAGAAGACACGGAAAGTGGAGGAAAAAAACATTTGTGTAAATATTTTCTCTTTGTAAAATATTTTGCTTCCATCTGAATCAAACTTGAATGTGTTACATTGTAAATTCTGTAATAAATGTAACAATTTGTATAAATTTTCACTTTCTTTTTGTTGCTTTTTTGATATTGAGGGACATGATGTAAAGAATGTGGACAACTTTAGGGGCAATTTAATTACATGAATGTATTTTGGCAGCAAGCTTTTATGAAACATTTTAGCTATTCATCTTCTACAGCCTCTGTGCACCACAGTGCATAGCAGACAGTGAATCCAATCTGTAACCTTATCGCTCTTCTCTGGGACCATCTTCTAGACTGATTTATGACCTAATTCAAGGCGGATCGTTCATCATATCAAGAATCAGTACGGAGAAGAGAAATAAGGATTACAGACTGGAGCAAGGCTTAGTCTGCCATGTACACTAATGCATAGAGGATGCAGAAAACAAAAGCTTCAAAATTTAAGCTAAAACCCTAATAAATTACACACTTTTAAATTTAAAAAATGCCTCTGAAGTGGTGCATGTGCTTTGAGGATTTTTTTTATTGATTTTAGATTTTTTCAGGATTAATTGTTTAGATTGTGTGACAATGTTGATGTTAGGTTCTTTGAGACAATTCCCTTACTTAGGAAAATCCTTGAATACAGTCCAGAAGAGTATATATATATATACATATATATATATATACACACACATGTACACACACACACACTTTTTTTAAGCTCTGTTTAGGTATACGTTCTTGATCGCAGGCACTTTTTCAGCATTTTTGCACAGCTTTCAGGGCACACTGTCGTGTTCCAGATGTTTTTTTCATTCATTCAACAATGAAATAACCGCAAACATTTTCAAGCAAAAACGCTGACAAAAAGTTAAAAGAAGCCCAAGCCTAGTCTTCCCATTGGTTTATATTGGAGTGGAGTACGGAGCATCTTCCAAGCTGATAAAGCCTGAAGAATGGCCGGGTCATGTCTTTTATCCATTTGTCGAGAACAGCGAGGTGTTTTTACATAGAATTGCATAGGTTCACTGTTTTGGACGCCCCAAATCCACCTGATAAAGACGGTGTGCGAAAGAACATTTACGCTTAACCTTTACTGAAAATCGTTGAAGCCACTTCATTTCTTCCAATGCAGATTTCAGTAAACATTACGTTTTAAGAGAGTTCAGACATTTTTAAGAGGTTTATGGTATTTGGGCTGACCCATTGAGTGGACGCTTTTCATCCACCAACATTATTGTCCTCGCCTCCTTCAGACCGCTTTCTACTTCTCCAAACCCTTGTGGACACCTGCCCTCTTCTCAAGTCTCCTCTACATCTTTCTGCCCTCTCCTCACAACACCTGCTCCCTCGTCCAGATCCTCCTGTCCCTTCTCCAAACCCTCCTAGACCCTTGACCTCCTACTGATGTTTCTAGATATTTGTCCCCTCTTCCAGACCCCTATTCTCTCCTTCAGACACTCTATCCCTCATTTATACTCCTCTAGGCTCCCTGACCACTCCTCTAGACCCATCAAATTACCATTCTCTAGACCCCTCTATCATCTTCACCAGATGTAGCCATTTCCATACTACTCTGCTCTGGCCTCAAGACATTTTTCCAGGCTTTGCTAGACCCCCTCATACACTCTTCCCCTCCTCCAGACCCATTTAGACATTGGTCTCCTCCCTAAAATTCACCACCTGCTTCCTCTTCTAGATCTCTTGGTTTCCTCTTACATACACTATTCCCTTCCTCAACCCCTCTAGATACCCATCGCCTTTTCCAGTCCTCTGTATATTCCCTCCATACCCATTTAGAAATGTGTATCCTCTTCCATTACTCCCAGACCCCACTAGATACTCCTCATCTAGACATCTCTGTTCCCTCCTTCCGACTCCTCTAGACATTTGTCCCCTATTTCAGACCACTGTCCTTTCTTGTAAGTCCCTATCCATCTTGTTACATTTGACACTTGTCCTTTCCTCCAGACCCCTCTTGACTCTTCTGTACCCTCTTACAGACACATCTGTCCACCCCTCCTGACCCCTCTTGACCCTTCTGTACCCTCTTACAAACACATCTGTCCACCCTTCCCGACCCCTCTTGACCCTTCTGTACCCTCTTACAGACACATCTGTCCACTCCTCCTGACCCCTCTAGACAGCGGTCCTTTCTTACAGACATGTCTTCACTCTTCCAGACCCTTCTGACTCTATGCTCAGACCCCTGTTATACACTTTGTTTTTCTTCTCGACCTCTTTGTCCTCTCCTCACTCCTCTGTCCTTCTTCAGACCAGCCTCCTGACTCCTCTTTCATTCTCCACCCCCCTCTAGACCCTTCTTTTTCCTCTGCAGACATCCCTTCTGGAAGATTATATCCCTAAATAACATAAGGATTCAAATATCTCCATGACCTTGAATAAGGACTCTCGGTCCTCTGCAGCGACAGATCTATCATCGCATGTGCGTTCCTCTGCTGCTTCTTCTCAAAAATGACCAATTTCCCTTCTAATTGTCACAGGAGATACGTCTTCACTTAGAAGTAATTGGTCAATGTCAGACTGTGCGAGGACAAAGTTACAAACAGAAGAACGAACACAATGTAGATTTATCACATGCTGCAGAATTATGGGGACATGACAGTAATGGCGGAGGATCCCTTTAAGATGGTTTATGAGAAACTCCACACAGAATTTATGTTGCTTTGTTTCCCAAGTCTCTCGACAAACATCTGAGCAACAGAAGAAAAGATCATGGGAGCAGAAAATGCTCAGAACTGACCCAATTCAACCCAAGCCCCTTGAGGGGTTGAGGTGGAGCTAAATCTCCCCTTTTCCTGTTCTGTGGAGCCGTAATCCTCCTTTGATTCTGCTCCCCGGGGTCTCGCTGGGCGGATTAAGGACGTGGTAATTAACACGGAGCAGATCGGAAACTTTATCTGACTTTGATGCGCTGCCGTTTACCCTTGACGTATTTTCCGATGGTTTCCCATGGATCGCCGGGGTCACGTGACCAATCTACACAACGCGGGAACATCACAAACATTTATTGAAAATCAGATTTGTAAACAAACAGAAAAGTACAAAAAACAAAACTGGTAAAAAAAAGGAAACAAATTATACAAATCCCAAATCATCTCACACAGAAATAAGAAAGTGCTTGTGAAAAAAACACTAGTGAATTGCACATTTTATATAGAAATATTTTAACTCATTCAATCCCGGCCAATTTTAGATCATTTTACTCATTGCAAACCAGAAAAAAAACACACGCACAAACATGCAAGTACAAACATCAAATACAATCAAGAAGCAACAGAGGAAGAGTAAGGCTTCTTTTACATTTAGGACAGGATCACACATGCAAGTAAATCGTCCGACACTCCATGTGAAATCCCAGCTGTGGCGCCGGCACTCAGGAGTGGGCGGCGGCTGCATAGAACTACATGCAGCCGCTCCTCCACTCCCGAGTGCCGGCGCCAGAGCTGGGATTTCACATGCGAGTGTCGGACGATTTCACTTGCATGTGTGATCCCGGCCTTACCGGGTTTTTTGCGGCCGTATGTGCCCTTTTTGCGCCGTTATTGTGGCCCTTTTTTGCGGGCCGTATCGCCACAGAAAAGGCGGTCTGCCACAATAACGGGCAGCAAAGAAGTTGCGGATCGCCGTTTTTCAGTTTTCCAATACTATGGAAGAAGTATTGGAAAAAAAAACAGCGTTCCGCAGAACCGGAAGTGACGGTGCACCGCAAAAACAAACTTCCGTTTGTTTTTGCCGCCCCATTGATTTTAAATGGAGGCAGTGTCCATACGCCATGAAAAAGATCGAGCAGGCTCGATCTTTTTTCACGGCTGTAAATACGGCCCTCACGGCCATACAGCACAAGGCGCACCGTGGAATTTTTGCGGCCTGCAAAAACACGGTAAATGTAAAAGAACCCTTACACTGGCCGCACACAATGGAGCAGGCCACAATAATAAAACCACAGTGTGTCAATTCATATTTATGAGGTGCAATACCTCTATCAGCCACCTGGTGGCAGCAGTTTAATATGCAGTGATAGCACCTTGGATTTGGCAGCAAAACTTTATGGATTTGACCTGATAAAAAGGACTTAGGAGTAAGCGGTAAAAGACCCGAGACCAGAAAAAATCTTTTATAAAAACTCAAGTTACAAAGCTTAGTCCAACTTGTACGGGAACTTCATGTGCAACAAATTCTAACATTTTTATTTTATAAATATTCATTTTAGTTCTGAAGATCTGTCCTATCATATCATATACTTTAAACCTGCATCCATAACCGTTATATTCTCTCCACTATAGGACAGAATGATAACTGCCCTATGTTATAGTGCCCTCTGTTATACTTCCCTCTAATGGAGAAAATAAACCTTTATACCGCCCTCTAATGGAAAGAATACAACTACTGTTAATACTGCCCTCTGGTGGAGAGAATATAATTACTGGGAATAATATAACTATTGTTACACTGCCCTCTGGTGGGTGAGAATATAACTAATGTTATACCGCCCTCTGGTGGGTGAGAATATAACTATTATACTGCTCTCTAGTGGAAAGAATACAACTACTGTTTATACTGCCCTCTGGTGGAGAGAATATATTATGAAAAATATCAAACTGTTACATCTCTCCATGAGGGAGAGAATATAACTTAAAGTTATAGTGCCGCCTCTGGTTATTCGTCAGAAAATAACTATTATACCGCTCTCTAATGGAAAGAATACAACTACTGTTAATACTGCCCTCTGGTGGAGAGAATATAATTACTGGGAAAATATAACTATTGTTACACTGCCCTCTGGTGGGTGAGAATATAACTAATGTTATACCGCCCTCTGGTGGGTAGAATATAACTATTATACTGCTCTCTAGTGGAAAGAATACAACTACTGTTTATACTGCCCTCTGGTGGAGAGAATATAATTACTGGGAAGAATATAACTATTGTTACACTGCCCTCTGGTGGGTGAGAATATAACTAATGTTATACCGCCCTCTGGTGGGTGAGAATATAACTATTGTTATACCACCCATTGGTGGGTGAGAATATAACTATTGTTATACTGCCCTCTGGTGGGTAGAATATAACTATTGTTATACTGCCCTCTGGTGGGTAGAATATAACTATTGTTATACTGCCCTCTGGTGGGTGAGAATATAACTTGTTGTACCGACCTCTGGTGGGTGAGAATATAACTATTGTAATACCGCCCTCTGGTGGGTGAGAATAGAACTATTCTTAAACCGCCCTCTGGTTTGTGAGAATATAACTATTATTATACCACACTTTGGTTGGTGAGAATAGAACTATTGCTATACTGCCCACTGAGGGTGAGAATATAACTATTATAATACCGCCTATTGGTGGGTGAGAATATAACTAATATTATACTGCTCTCTAGTGCAAAGAATAAAACTACTGTTTATACTGCCCACTGGTGGAGAGAATATAATTACTGGGAAGAATATAATTATTGTTATACCGTCCACTGGAGGGTGGAATATAATTATAGTTATACCGTCCTCTGGTGGGTGAGAATAGAACTATTGTTATACCGCCCTCTGGTGGGTGAGAATATAACTATTATTATACCACACTTTTGTTGGTGAGAATAGAACTATTGTTATACCGCCCTCTGGTGGGTGGAGAAATAACTATTGCTATACTGCCCACTGGAGAGTGAGAATATAACTATTATAATACCTCTTTTTGGTGGGTGAGAATATAACTACTATTATACTGCTCTCTAGTGGAAAGAATAAAACTACTGTTTATACTGCCCACTGGTGGAGAGAATATAATTACTGGGAAGAATATAATTATTGTTATACCGTCCACTGGTAGGGTGGAATATAATTATAGTTATACCGCCCTCTGGTGGGTGAGAATAGAACTATTGTTATACCGCCCTCTGGTGGGTGAGAATATAACTATTGATATGCTGCCCTCTGGTGGGTGAGAATATAACTATAGATATACTGCCCTCTGGTATGTGAGAATATAAATATTGATCCTCAAGAGGATCCTCAGTTTCCTCACAGAGCACAACGTCCTCACCAAGAGCCAAGCAGGGTTCATGCCAAACCACCGCACCACTGACCACATCTATACCCTGCACAGCTCATTCAGAGACACGTCCACAATACAAAGAACGGGAAGATATACGCCTGTTTCGTGGACTTTAAAAAGGCCTTCGATTCGGTGTGGCACCCGGGCTTATTCCTGAAACTGCTGGAGAGCGGAATAGGAGGAAAGACCTACGATGTTATCAAAAGCTCCTACACCGAGAACCTCTGCAGTGTGAGTGTGAACGGTAAAAGAACGGCTTATTTCCAGCAGAGCCGTGGAGTCAGACAAGGCTGCAGCCTAAGTCCAACCTCTTCAACATTTACATCAACGAGCTGGCTACCGCTCTGGAATCTTCCACAGCACCAGGTCCCACCCTCCACGACACCCAGGTGAAATTCCTGCTGTATGCAGATGACCTGCTGCTTCTGTCACCAACCGAGAAAGCCTCTAAGACAACCTGAAAATCTTAGAGAAATTCAGCTCCACCTGGGCACTACCGGTCAACCTAAAGAAAA
>JARQOD010000001.1:388851368-388931748 GCA_033576555.1 Oophaga sylvatica
ACTAGAGGGAGCTAAAATTGAATATAGTGCTGTGAGTTCCACCTAGTGGTGGCTTTAAGAGGACAGAATCTTATCATTCTGTGACTGTACAGCAGGGCGAGGAATCTTATCTGCAAAGGGCCATTTGCATATTTATACTGTCCTTCGGGGGCCGTACAAGTCACGTGCTAACTGCTGACTGCAGGACGTAATCTTTCATTGCACGCTCCTCAGCGATGTGCAGCAAACACTGTGCACCTTGCTCACAGAGAAAAAAGATCCGCCGTCAAAATATAGCAGCCGGCCCAAGCACTGTGGCCCCCGGGAATCTGCTCGGGGGCGGATAAAAGGTCATCAAGGCCGCAGGCCTGAGGTTGACCATCTCTGGTGTAGAGGAAAGTGGAGGATTTGGAGCTGTCTGTGCAAAACCAAGATGGGTAACAAAATAAAAAAGTAATAATTTGTCAGAAGACTCACTGGAGACCAATGATTTCTTTGTGCAGCCCAATTATGTACCACCATATGCAGATGCGGATAGGGATAGTATAACAATAGTTATATTCTCACCCACCAGAGGGCGGTATAGCAATTATGGGGTTTAATTCCACTTGGGCAGTCTTGTAATTTCCATCTACTAACAAGTGCAGTATTATAAGTTATATTCTACCCCACCAGGGGCGGTATAACAATAGTTATATTCTCACCCACCAGTGGGCGATATAACAATAGTTATATTCTCACCCACCAGTGGGCGATATAACAATAGTTATATTCTCACCCACCAGAGAGTGCTATAACAATAGATATATTCTCACCCACCAGTGGGTGGTATAACTATAATTATATTCTCACCCACCAGTGGACGGTATAACAATAGTTCTACTCTCACTCTCCAGAGGGTGGTATAACAATAGTTCTAGTCTCACCCACCAGAGGGCAGTATATCTATAGTTATGTTCTCACCCACCAGAGGGCAGTAAGACTATAGTTATATTCTCACCCACCAGAGGGCAGCATATCAATAGTTATATTCTCACCACCAGAGGGCAGTATATCAATAGTTCTATTCTCACCCACCAGAGGGCGGTATAAAAATAGTTATATTCTCACCCACCAGAGGGCGGTATAACAATAGTTATATTTCACCCACCAGAGGTCGGTATAACAATAGATATATTTTCACCCACCAGAGGGCAGTATATCTATAGTTATATTCTCACCCACCAGAGGGCAGCATATCAGATTCAAGATTCAAAAAGCTTTATTGGCAGGACTAAATACACATTAGTTTTGCCAAAGCAAGTGTACAAAAGGGAATAGAGATATGGACTGTAGGGATGTTGGGTAGGGGCTGTAGGAAAGGTGGATGGGGGCAGATCCAGGATGAGGGCTGTAAGAACAATGGTTGGGGGCAGATCCAGGTTGGGGGCTATAGAAGTCCAGTCCATGCATAGGGAAGGTGGATGGGGGAATGGGGGCAGATCGGGGTGGGGGCTATAGAAGTCCATGGCATAGGGAGGGGGGATGGGGGCAGATCCAGGGTGGGGACTATAGAAGTCCATGGCATATCATAGTTCTCTTTCTCTCAGTCTATGACATTTGCTCACATACCGCGCTGCTATCTCCGCTGCTCTCTCTTCTTCCCCCAGCAAGATATATGTTTTCTCTTCCTCCTTCATGGTGATGAAATCCGAGAAGAGATGTGAGAGTCTCCTGAAGTGAGTGTCCCTCACTGCTGAGTATTTGGAGCAGTGTAGCAGGAAGTGGCTTTCGTCCTCTATGGCCTCCTGGTCACAGTGTTGGCATAGTCTTTCCTCCCTGGGCTTGTAGCTCTGCCTGTGTCGGCCGGATTCGATGGCCAGACTGTGGGCACTGAGTCTATACCGGCTCAGGATCTTGCGGTCTCTGGGGTCCGGGAGTTTCTCCAGGTATGGGGCCAGTCTGTAGTCTCTCTGTAGACTCCGGTACATGGTCAGTTTCTGGGAGCTGATGATGTCGTTCTTCCAGTCACTGACATACCTCTCCTGGCCTTCGTCTACCATTTTCCTGATTCCGGCTTTTGTCAGGTTGTTGTGATTGGTGTTCTGGTCAGGTTGGGTTTGTGTGGGCTGTTCCGAGGGTCCTGGTTTATCTGTTTCACCTACATGTGTCAGGGCTTTATGGTGATGGGAGCTTGGATTGCTCCTATGTAGGTGAGCCTGGAATGACAGTGCCCTTTTTAGAACCATTCGGTGTAGAGGGAATCTGCCCAGCTCGGCCCGGCAGGCACTGTTGGAGGTGCTCCGATGGACTTGGAGAAGGTGCTTGCAGAATTCCAGGTGGAATATTTCTGTTGGGCTGGAATCCCACTTTGACAAGTCTGGGTAGGTGTGAGGACCCCAGACTTCACTGCCATACAGGAGGATTGGGGCGATGACAGAGTCGAAGATTTTTAACCAGACCCTCACTGGTGGCTTCAGATGGTAGAGTTTCCTTCGGATGCCATAGAAGGTTTTACATGCCTTGTCTTTCAGGGTCTCTATGGCTTGTTTGAAGCTTCCTGACCGGTGAATCTCTAGGCCCAGGTAGGTATATTTGTCTGTTCCTGTAAGGGCGCAGTTGTTGAGGACAAATGAAGGGTGCTGGTCTGATTTTCTCTTTCTCCTCTGGAACACCATGATGTTGGTTTTCTTTAGGTTGACCGGTAGTGCCCAGGTGGAGCTGAATTTCTCTAAGATTTTCAGGTTGTCTTGAGGCTTTCTCGGTTGGTGACAGAAGCAGCAGGTCATCTGCATACAGCAGGAATTTCACCTGGGTGTCGTGGAGGGTGGGACCTGGTGCTGTGGAAGATTCCAGAGCGGTAGCCAGCTCGTTGATGTAAATGTTGAAGAGAGTTGGACTTAGGCTGCAGCCTTGTCTGACTCCACGGCTCTGCTGGAAATAAGCCGTTCTTTTACCGTTCACACTCACACTGCAGAGGTTCTCGGTGTAGGAGCTTTTGATAACAGTAGGTCTTTCCTCTATTTCCCCTCTAATATTACCTACTATAATACTGCCCTATGACAAATAATATAACTAATATAATACTGCTACCCAAGGTACAAGAATATAAACAACTACTATAAAAATACTGCTCCCTAAGTACAAGAATATAACTAATAAAATACGGCCCCCTATGTATAAGACTATAACACAATAATACTGCACCTAATGAACAAGAAAATTAACTACAATAATACTGCCCCCTATGTAACAAGAATATAACTACTAATAGATACTGCACCTATGAACAAGAAGTAAACTACTATAATACTGCTCCTAAGTACACTAATATAACTACAAATAAAACTGCCCCTGAAGTACAAGACTAAAACAACTATAATACTGCTCCCTATGGTACAAGATATAACTACTATAAAACTGCTCCAAATGTTACAAGAATATAACTACTATAATAACTGCTCCAATGTACAAAGAATAATAACTATTAAAAAACTGCCCTATTTACAAAGAATATAACAACTATAATACTGCTCCTATGATACAAGACAATACTACAATTAATACAGCCCCTATGTACAAGAATATAACTACAATAAAACTGCACCTATGAAAATAAAAAAACAACGATAATACTGCTCCTATGTACAAGAATAGAACTACTAATAATACTGCACCTATGAAAAAGGAATATTACTACTATAAATTACTGCATCCCTATGTACAAGAATAAAACTACTATAATACTGCACCTATGTACAATAATATAACAACTATAAAACAGCACCCTATAACCAAGAAAAAAACTAACTACTAATACTTGTTCCTCCTATGTACCAAGAATAATAACTACTGTATAACTGCCCTTGTACAAGACTAAAACACTAAAATACCTAGCACCTACGTACAAGAATATAACACAAAAATACTGCTCCTATATCCAAGAATATAACAACTATAAATACTGCACCAATTACAAGAAAATAACTACTAAAATACCAGCTCCACGTACAAGAATATAACTACTATAATACTGTCTCCTATTAACAAGAAAATATCTAACTAACAATAATACTGCCCTATTTACAAAATCTACTACTATAATACAGCCCTACGTACAAGAATATAACTAAATAATACAGCTCCTAAGTACAATAAACTGACTACAATAATACTGCTCCAAAAAACACGAAATATAACTACTATAATACTGCCCAATAGTAACAAGAAAATAACTACTACAATACTGCTCCTAGTACAATAAAATAACTACTATAATACTGCTACCTATGAACAAGAAAAAACTACTAAAATACAGCTACAGCTCCTAATTACAATAATAAAACTACAATAATCTGCTCCCTAAGTACAAGAAATAACTACTATAATACTGCTCCATATGTTACAAGAATATAACTACTATAAAACTGCTCCTATGTACAAAGAATATAACAACTAAAATACTGCCCTATGTACCAGAAAATAACTACTATAATACTGCACCTATGAACAAGAATAAAACTACTATAATACAGCTCCTATGTACAAGAAAATACCTACAAAAAAACTGCCCCTATGTACAAGAATATAACTACTATAATACTGCATTCCTATGAAAGAATATAACTCTATAATACAGCATCCTATGAACAAAAGATAAATCTAACTATCATACTGCCCTTACTTTTGTGCACAAAAGATTACATCCCCATCATAGTTTTGGCTTTCGTTGCCTTTTTCAGATAATATAATAAAATCCAAACCGTTTTTTCTTCACCACTCAAGGATAGAGGTTGGGTGAAGCCATTTATTGTCCACGTAAACATACTGTTGTTATCCTCTTTTTAAAGTCAAATGACAACCCAAAACATCCAAAAGACCCAGATAAAAAATTTTTACATACCCTGGTGATTTTGGCCTGGTAACAATGCACAGAAGTTAACACTAATGGTTATGAATGCTACTAAAGGAAATCATGCCTACCTGTGACCTTCCCTGCTTGTAATCATAGAGTGTGCGATAAAAGTGGAGTGAGCTACTTGGATCCAGACAGACTCTTGCAACTTTTCATCCAGCCACGACGTTTTGTGGGGGTGTGGATGTCCATGGAGAAAGCAAAACAAATTGTGGACAGATCTAGCAGGAAAAGGTATTGAACTGTATAAAACATAAGGGATACAAAAAGATATCCAAGGAATTGATAATGCCAGTCAGCAGTGATCAAAAACTGTGATAACAAATGGACAAACATTGCTCAGTAAAAACAAAACCACTGTCAGGTTAGAACCAACAAAATCTGTCCAACAACTGACAGGAAAATTTGCTCGGGATGCAAAGAAAAACCCACAATAACATCAAGCTGAAATACTGGATTCTCTGAAAACTAGAGTTGGTGGCTGTTTCAAGTATGACAAAAGGGGTGCTTGAAAAAATGGGCTACATGATTGTGGAGTCTCCAAGAAAAGAAACCAATAGTGCGCAAATGCCTCCAAGTATCTCTACCAACAAATACGCAAAACCGCACAGAGATCAAGCCTCAAAACTTCTGGAACAATAAATTGTGAGTGAGAGAACCAACATTAACTTATTTGGTCACACCAAAAACGTAACATTGGAGAGAGTTCAACAATGTCCTATGATAAAGAACACCAATTCCCTACTGGAAAGCCCAGAGTATGATCACTGATGCTTTGGGATTTGAGATCTACTAAGGCACAGTAAACTAAGACAAAGTTGAAGGAAAGATGATGCGCACGTTTATCAGCAAATCCTTGAGGCAAATTTTGCATCAAAAACCCAGAAGCAGCACATGGGACTAACTTGGACTTCAAACATTACACAAACCAAAACACCGGCGGAAGGCCTAATCAAGGCCAGTCGACTGTCCATTGGCTACAGCAGGTAACAAAGTGGAAGTTTCGGGAGTGCCATCTCAGTCTGGCTTGACCTCAATGTCAATGAGCACTCTGGGGAGATCTCAAGCCCACAGTTCATGCTAACATCCAGACATTTACAGGAATGAGGCCTTTTTGCCATAAAGTTGGCAGCTTTGACCCATCTGAGAAAATAAAAGAACCACATCCACAACAACCACAAAAATACAACAAGCCCAGTCCATTGAGAGTAAGAGGGGGCAAACCTTGTATAAAAGAAATGTGTATTTGAACTTTTGATCATGTTTATTGGATGAATAGGGTATGTCAATATGATTTTAAAAGAGAAAACACAGTAGTTTGACAAAAAATGACTTCACCCAACCACTACCATTATGGTATAAAAAGTTTTGGCGTGAATCAATTAATCTCTGAAAAAAAGAGCCAAGAAAGCCAAAAAACCTGCTGGGGAATGAAAACTTTTAAGCACAACGTGTATGTACAAGAATAAAATAACTACTATAAAAGTGCCCCCCTATGAAGAGAGATTATAACAGCTAATAGGACTGCCCCTATGTGCAAAGAAAATACCTACTGTATGTTATATTCTTACTTCTTATGTATAGAACGACCATGTCGTAAGTGGAAGTGAAAACCAAGTGGCTCAGGAGAACAAAACATTGACATTGGTCCATGCCTGGGAAACTCCCATATCTCATCCCATAGTAGAACCTTACGGTCACTTCTATCAAAAAAGTAACAAACAGAAACCCCGAAACTGAGATATGAGCACTCGCGAGTCAGAGATACAAGTAACTTGTGGCCATCAGTCGGGATCAGTCCCATACGCTGTGTAATCAAGCTGCAGTGGTGTGAAGGGCAGATGAGTCTTAAAAAAAAAAAAAAAACGGCCATACATTAAATATAGAGATTTTTTTGGCGTAAACATTGAATGTGATATTGGTCAATAAAAGATTAAAAAAAAAAAATAATAAAGAAAGCATCAAATGTGAATTCTTTAACAGAAAAATATAATCCTTAAGTTTCCATGTTAGCCATTAGATAGAAAATCAATAAAAAAAAAAAAAAAAAAAAGTTTATTTTTTTTTTTTTATTTATTTTTGTTATTTTGTTCTTTTCTTAATATTTTTTTTATTTTATTATTGGGATATAGGATGGTTTGATTATGGGAAGATTCGGTGTTTATTAGTTCTTTAGAGCGGTACCCCGTTTGTGCGGCAGTAGCTAGGACTTGGGGTGGGAGGTGATAGTATTCAGTTGTGACATAGTGCGGGCTATCTGCCTCTATGAGGTCGCGTGTGGAGAACTTGGTTAGGAATAGGTTATTACTAGTTTATTTGTAAGTTTGAGTGCGGTAGTCTGGAGGGGGGGGGGGGGGGGATTGAGGTGGGGGGGGGGGATAGACATTATAGGTCAATATAGATGGGGTTGGGCAACAGCGTGAGAAGAGTTGGAGGTTGGTGTGGTATGGTAGATGGTACTATATAAATTGAGGTATTTGTGTAAGAATCGTGTGTGTATATTTTGAGTGTGAGATTTGGTGTAAGATGAAATGTGGGACTTAGTGGATTGTATGATATTTAGAGGATGTACGAGGTATTGCAGGGTCAGAGGGGATGTGTCGGAGTATTGACTGGAGATGGTCAGTACTGATGTATTGGTGAGCGAAACACATTCTCATGCTTGGTGTCGGATTTTGAGCTGATCAGGAGTGGAGACGGGGGGGTGGGGTTGTGGGGGGTGGGGGGGTGTGGGTGGTGGTGGGAAAGCAGAGTTATACTAGTAGATGACGGCACACATGAATATGACATAGGAAAGAACATTTAGTAACATGGAAATAATAGTTTTTATAGTGGAGATGTATAATGAGTGGAATTGATGTGGAACATGAAATGGACTAGAGGGGAGGAGACGTATATTGTTGAGGAGGTTTGTTGTGTGTGAGGTGGGGAGGAGGGTGGAGGAAGGAGAGTATGTGTGAGACGAGATAAGTGGAGTTAAGGTCGGGGGGTGGCATAGAGTGTGGGGGATTGTGAATTAGTGATGTTATTTAGGATTAGATGGGGAAGTGTATGGGTGATATAATTAATGTGAAGGAGACATATGTTGTTTGTAGTTGATTAGAGTGTGTAGTGTGTGTGGTGGGAGATGTGATTTGGGTGGTGGGTGGTTTGTTGTATGTATTTGTGTTTTTTGGTGAGTGGGTGTTTGTAGGAGTTGTGTGTGGTGGGTGTGTGTGTGGGTATATTGTGTTATGTGATGGTTTTGGGTTTAGGGATTGTTAGGTTGGGGGTGGGGGGGTTTTTTGTGTGTTGTGGGTGGTGTGGGGGTGTGTTTGTTGGGGGTTTTGGTTATATGTGTGTTTATTGGTGGGTTTGTATGTGTTTATGTTTTTTTTTGTGTGTTTTTTTGAATGAATTGTGTGATGTTGTTTTTTTGCTGATTTTGTTTTGTTGTGTTAATATGGAATAAAGAGTGTGTAAGAGTTGAGTATGTGTGAAGAAGTAATTAAAAGAGGTTGATAAAGAAATGTGTGAAGAGGGAATTAATGAGTGAATAGAATTAATATAGTGTGGAATAAGGGATAAAAGAGTGTGTATAGGATGAGGTATGTGTGAAGAAGTAATTAGAAAGTGTTATATAATGAAATTTGTGAAGAATAAGAAAAGAGTGTTATATGAGAATGAAGATGGTGAATAAGGAATGAAAAGAGTGTATATAGTTGAAGGTTTGAAGAGGGTGGGAGATGTTGAGAGGAAATTGGGATAAATGTTTTGTTGTGAGATAAATATATGTGATTGTGGAAGGGGTATGAGTTGGAATAGTAGTTATTTGTAGGAATATAAGTTGTTGGTTATATTTTGTTATATAGTATTATGTGTTTTTTTTTGTTATTTTTGGTTATGTATGTAATTTTTAGAAATTTTTGTTGAATTAGTTATGGGTTTTTATTGTTATGAGTAATAAATATCTTATTTGTTTTAAATTAAATATATTATAACAATTTTTATAATTGTGTTGTGATTTTAAATTGGAGTGATTTGGGGTTATGGGAAGAAATAAATAAATTATGGAATATGGGGTAATGGTGTGGGTTTTTGTTTATAAGATGTGATATGGTTTAAGGGTTGGTGTAAAGTATGTGATGGTGTTTGGTTGATAACTATGTTTTATATGAAATTCACCTCATAGTACATTAATATATTTATACATTAATGTTTTGGATCAAATAATGATTTCAGTTAAGTAAGGAAAAATTATTGATAATTATTAACTTTTCTTTAGGCATTGAAAAAAAATTACTACCCCTCTGGTTTTCCTTTGAATATGACAATTCATGCTGCTTCTTTTTTTATTTGGGAAAGTTTGTATATGGTTATGTTTTTATTGAAATTTGTGCAAAAGAACTCAGACTCTTAATGCAAAACCTCCGTTCCCTAATTTCCCCCTGCTGGAAAATCTGCTCTCGAAAAGAAAGCGAATCAAAAACGTCACCGCATAGAATCATAGAACCATAGAATGTGATTGGAAGGGACCTCCTGGGCCATCTGGTCCAACCCCCTGCAAAAAGGGATTCTAAAATCATCCAGACGAGGTCGTCCACCTTGTTTGAAGCTTCCATTAAAGGAGAACTCACCACCTCTCGTGGCAGTGTTCCCTATTATCCTCAATGTAAAAAAATTTTTTTTAAAATCAAAATCTGTGTCTCCTCCCATTCATTTTTATCCCATTGTTTTCTAGTCTTTCTTGTGAATGAGAAAAGAGTCCTTCTACAATGTGCCACCCCTGAGATATTTGTAGAAGCTATTATCTCCTTTTCAGCTTCTTTTTGCAAGTAAACATTCCCAAATCCTGAAACCTTCCTCATGGGACATGGTTTGAAACCCCCGGTACCTTTGGTGGCTCTCCTTTGAACTTGCTCCGTTTGTTGATGTTTTTTTTAAAAAATGTGGTGCCCAAAACGAACAGTTTTTCCAGATGAGGTTGACCAAAGAGGAGTAGAGGCAATAATAACTCACGTGACCCTGAAGAAAGTTTCTTTTTATACACCTAAAATTGTTTTTTGCCTTTTTGCGGGCTGCATCCCTTTTTTGATCTGTTCGTCGGGTGATCAATAGAAATCCCCAAGTTTTTCACGTGCTGTTACTTAGCCCTATTCCTCCCATTTTGTATATGTTTTTTTCATTTTTATTGCCCAATGTAGTACTTTGATTTTTCCCTTTAAAAAAATTCTGTTAGATGCTGCCCACTGCTCCGTTTTTATATCTTTTTGAATCCTCTCTCTCTCTCTTATTTTAGCTACCCCTCCTAGCTTGGACCCTTTAGCAAAATTTTACGTTTACCCCAATTCCTTCATCCCAAAACATTGATAAAAGGGTGTTGAACAATCCCGGGCCAAAACGAGCCTTGTGGTACCCCCTTGAGAAAATCTTTTCCCCGATGCAGCCCCTACGACCCTATTGAGTCCGATCCTAAGCCATAAAGAATCCCCTAACATTTGTTGTCCATTCCCTACTATCATTTTTTCAAAAAGGTTGTTTTTAGATACTTTGTAATGCTTTGCTGAAGTCAAGATATACTATCTCAGCTTTCCCGATCCACCCGTCAGTGAATCTGCATAGAAGGAAATTAAGTAGATGCATGACAAAAAAGTTCAAACCCATGCTGACCTGTTTAACACTTCATTCTTATGCAGGTTTACATAATTTCTTTAAAAATTTTTTCAAAGTTTTTTCCTGGGGGATGGAAATCAGACTCAAACCCCCTGTAAATTCCCTGGGTCCACCTTTTCCCTTTTGAAAATAGGGCAACATTTGCTCTTCTCCAGTATTCTGGGACTTCCCTGTTCTCCAAGAATTTTCAAAGATAAGGACATTTGGGTTTAAGAATAATTCTGCAAACTCCTCAGTATTGGGTGTAATCCTCTGGACCCGGGATTGAAATTTATTGGGGTAAGTGTTTCCTCACTATCATTCTTTTAATAAAATCCTGGATTCTTCTATTCCTTTAATGACAGTGAAGATCATTTGATGTTAATTTCCTTTCGAGAGAAACCAGATGCAAAAAAGAATTTAAAAGTTCTCCTTTCAACATCCTTTTTACCTTTCTCTTTTCATCCTGTAAAAACCCTATAGCATCTTTGACATTTTTTTAATTTAAACTTCCCAAAATCCTTTTTTGTTGTTTAAACATCTCTTGCAAGCCTTTAAATTTCCCATTGTCGCTTTAGATTTGATTTGTGCCCTGAAATTTCTGCAGGGGGAAATTATTCTTCTTGTATGCCTCCCTCTTTCCATTTGATAAAATTTCTTCTTCCTTTAGCATGGGGTTTAAGTTCTGTGTTATCCTCCTGGTTTCCTTAAAAATGTTCCATCTTCCTTTTTTTTGAATTTTTTACGATTGTGTTTTGGAAAATCTAAATTTTAAAGATGTCCCATCCTTTTTAAATTTTTGTCCTTAAGGATATCCCTGCCTTGGACCCCTTTCCAATTCTTTTGAGTCCCTAAAATCTGCCTTTCTGAAATTAAATTGACGTCTGATTTCTTCACGGTCAAACCCTCTTTTTACCCAAAATTCTAAAATCCAGGTCAAACCTCCTAGTGTCCCAGCACCTTACCTCCCCCAACCATTTTCCCTTTTAAAAAAGGATTAATCCAAGGTAGCAGATCCCCTGTTTTTCCTTATTTTGGAAGATAAAGTTGTCAGCAAGAGAGGATAAAAAAAATTTTTAAAAAAAAATTGGGCCCTGTTAGTTTGCTGAGAGAGATTCCCAACAAATGTTGTTTTGAATTCCATGACCACTATGCCCTTTTTTTTTGGTGAACTTAAAAAAAAAAGAATTTGGGTCATTTGGATGCAAAAAAGAGTTCATCCATATCTTCATTTGGGCTAGGTGGCCTGTAGTAAAGCCTACAAGGGTGTCCATTCCATTGTTCTGTCCTTGATTCTTACCCAAACAGTTTCCACAGAACTCCCAGTCTCTGAAGCGTCAATCTCTGTGCAGAATACGCTTTTCTAACATACAATGCACACCATTCCTCCTCATTTAACAAGTCGGGTTCTTGCAAATAAGTTGTACCTTCTAGCCTCCTTTTCCCAATCATGTGTATCTCCCCCAAAGTTCATGATTCCAATGACATCATACTTCTTCTCCCTGCGAGAAGTTCCAATTCTCCTTGTTTGTTGCCAGGCTTTGTGCTTTTTTATAAAACATTTAGGTTTTGATTGGTTTCTCTTCCTCCAATATTTTTTTTAAATTAATTGTTATGTCTTCGTTCTTTTTTTCCATTTCCCAATAGCCGAGTTCTCAATAGCTTTTGTCAGTGTTTTGGCTGTTTTGCTTCCCTTCTCACATTGTTCTATTTTTTAAAGCTCCCCGTGAGTGTAGAAAGGGGCGCACCAATACATGTTTTCCAGTCTTCGTAAGGTGCACCCATCTCTAGCAATAGTCCATCATATGGGTAATTCATCCGTGTCCAGAAATCCAAATCCTTGCTACGGCACCATCGACGTAGCCAGTTTTTCACCTGCAGAATCTTATTCCACCTCCTTGTTCCATGGAAAATCCACTGGGGGATGGATGAGAAGACCACCTGCGCACCCAGTTACTTTCACTTTCTTGCCTAATTTTTTCAAAGTCACTGCAGATGGTTTCCAGGTCACGTCTTGTGGTGTTTTTTGTCCCCACATGTATTAGCAGGAATGGGTAGTCATCTTTATGTCCTGAAGAGTCCTGATATCCTGTCAGACACATCCTTAATTTTGGCACCTGGAAGACAGCACATTTCCTTAGGTTATATCCGGTCTGCAAAATAGCGCCTCTGTTCCTCTCAACAGGGAAACCCCCATGACCACAACTCTCCGTTTCTTCATCACAACAGTTTTTTTTTTCTCCATTGGGAGGACTCAGAGGGCTTTTCAAGGTGCTCTTTGTGCAAAGTCTTTTCCTGATGAATTCTTCAAAAAAATTTTCCCGTGTGAGAGCCTGGACTGTTTTCCCGAGGGAGTATTGGGTGACTGCTGCATCACGATCCTCCTGCTTAACGGGTCACAATTCCATTCCTCTGTTTTTTTCAGGTGCAGGTTCGAAATTTTTCTCTTTTTGCACCATGAAGAGAAAATTCTGCTTTGTCCCCAAGAACTCTTCCCCTTCCTTAATGATCTTCAATGTAGCTAACCTCTCTTCTAGATTCGCAACTTTCCTCCAACATGGACACAAGCTTGCATTTATTGCATGTGAAAAAAATTTGGGTTTCCACTGGGGAAATCTGTGAACTTTAGCAAGAAATTGCAACTCACCACATGGCCCTACCTCTTCCATGCTCCCTTTTTGTTTAAAGATATCACATTTGGGAAAAAATGCCAAAAATCGCACAGCACTGGCCGGCCGCGCGGTTATTAGCGATGTCCTCCTTTCCAGCTGCAACAGCCAAAACCCATGTTCTTTAGTCTCTGCGGAGACTCCTTCACTTAAACCCAGAATGAACTTGGGGAAAAAGCAAATGATCTCCACAGGACTCCTCCCTGGTTTAGCAATGTCCTCCTTAAGCTGCAACAGCCAAAACCCAGTGGTTTTTGTGAGCCCTGAGACTCTTCACTTATCCCAAATGAACGGGAATATGCAAATGATCTCCTCAGGACCCCCCTGGGTTTTGCGATGTCCTCCTTTCACTTTTCAACAGCCAAAACCCAGTGTTCTTGAGCTCCGGAGACTTTCACTTATCCAAATTTAACTGAGAATATGCAAATGATCTCCTCAGGACTCCACCCCTGGTTTAGCGATGTCCTCCTTCAGCTGAACAGCCAAAACCCAGTGTTCTTGGGGTCTCGCGAGACTCTTCACTTATCCAGAATGAACTGGGAAAAAAGCAAATGATCTCCTCGGACTCCTCCCCTGGTTTAGCGATGTCCACCTTCAGCGGCAACAGCCAAAACCCATTGTTCTTGGAGCTCGCGGAGACTCTTCACTTATCCCAGAATGAACTGGGAATATTAAAAAGATCTCCTCATACTCCCCCCCGGTTTAGCGTGACCTCCTTTCAGCTGCAACAGCCAAAACCCATGTTCTGGAGCTCGCGGAGCCCTTTCATTTACCCCAAAATTTAATTTGGAATTTTCAAAGGGATCTCCTCAGGACTCCTCCCCGGGTTTATGCGATTCCTCCAAACAGCTCAACAAGCCAAAACCCAGTGTTCTTGGAGCTCGGGGAAAGACCTTCACTTATCCCAAATAAACTGGGAATATGAAAAATGATCTCCTCAGGACCCCCTCCTGTTTATTTATGTCCTCCTTTCAGCTGCAACAACCAAAACCCGAGTTTTTGGAGCTCGGGGAAAAAGACTCTTCCTTATCCCATAATGAACGGGGAATATGCAAATGCTCCTCAGGACACCTCCCCTGGTTTACTTATGTCCTCCTTTCAGTTTCAACAGCCAAAACCCATTGTTTTTGGAGCTCGCGAGACTCTACACTTATCCCATAAAAAACTGGATTTTCAAAACCCTCTGGACTCCTCCCGGGTTTTAGCGATGTCCCCTTTTCAGGGGGGGCAACGCCAAAACCCAGTGTTTTTGGGAGCCGCGGAGCTCTTCACTTATCCCAGAATGAACGGGAATATGCAAATGAACCCTCGGGACTCCTCCCCTGGTTTACGATGTCCCCCTTTTTCAGCTGCAACAGCCAAAACCCAGTTTCTTGGAGCTCGCGGAAAACTCTTCCCTTACCCCCAGAATGAACTGGGAATAGCAAATGATCTCCTCAGGACTCCTCCCCGGGTTTACTGATGTCCCCTTTAAAGCTCAACAGCCAAAACCCATTGGTTCTTGGAGCTCGCGGAACTCTTCACATATCCCAAAAAGAACTGGATATATGCAAAAGATCCCCTCAGGACTCCTCCCCTGGTTTACTGAGTCCTCCTTTCACTGAAACCCAGCCAAAACCCAGTTTCTTGGAGCTCCGGAGACTCTTCATTTACCCCAATAAACCCGGGAATATGCAAATGATCTCCTCAGACTCCCCCGGTTTTAGCCGATGTCCTCCTTACAGCCCCACAGCCAAACCCCAGTGTTCTTGGAGCTGGGCGGAGACTCTCACTTACCCAGAATGAACGGGAATATGCAAATGATCTCCCCCGGAAACTCCCCCCGGGTTTTACTGATGTCCTCCTTTCACCCTTGCAAAAACCCAAAAACCCCCGTGTTCTGGAGCTCCGCGGAGACCTTCATTTTATCCCAGAATGAACTGGGAAAAAGCAAATGATCTCCTCAGGACTCCTCCCTGGTTTACTGAAGTTCCTAACAGCTGCAACAGCCAAAACCAGTGTTCTTGGAGCCCCGCGGAGACTCTTCACTTATCCCAGAATGAAGGGGAATATGCAAATGATCACCCAGGACACTCCCCCTGTTTACTGATTCCTCCTTTCAGCTTCAACAGCCAAAACCCAGTGTTCTTGGAGCCGCGGAGACTCTTCACTTACCCAAATGAACTGGGAAATGCAAATGATTCCCTCGGGAACTCCTCCCTGGTTTGCGATGTCCCCTTTCAGCTCAACACCCAAACCCAGGTTTGGAGCTCGCGGAGACTCTTCACTTATCCCAAAATGAACTGGGAATATGCAAAATAAATCTCCTCAGGATTTCCTCCCCTGGTTTACAGATTTCCTCCTTTAGCTGCAACACCCCAAAACCCAAGTTTCTTGGAGCTCGGGGAGACCCCTTCACTTATCCCAGAATGAACAGGAAAATGCAAAAGATTCCCCCCCAGGACCCTCCCGGTTTACGATGTCCCCTTTCAGCGCAACAGCCAAACCCCATTGTTTTTGGAGCTCGCGGAGACTCTTCACTTATCCCAGAATGAACTGGAATATTCAAATAAATCTCCTCAGGACTCCTCCCCTGGTTTAGCGATGTCCTCCTTTAAAGCTGCAACAGCCAAAACCCAGGTTCTTGGAGCTCGCGGAGACTCTTCACTTATCCCAGAATGAACTGGGAATATGCAAATGATCTCCTCAGACTCCTCCCCTGGTTTACTGATGTCCTCATTTCAGTTTGCAACGCCAAACCCAGGGGTTCTTGGGCTCGGGGAGACCTTCACTTACCCAAATAAACCCTGGAAATGCAAATGATCTCCTCAGGACTCCTCCCCGGGTTTACTGATGTCCTCCCTTTCACTGCAACAGCCAAAACCCATGTTTTTTGGAGCCGTCGGAGACTCTTCCACTTATCCCAAATTTGAACTGAATATGCAAATGATTCTCCTCAGGACTCCTCCCCTGGTTATTAAGAGGGTCCTCCTTTCAGCTGAAACAGCCAAAACCCAGTGTTCTTGGAGCTCGCGGAGACTCTTCACTTATCCCAAATTTAACTGGGAATATGCAAATGATTCTCCTCAGGGAAGGGTGACACCCCCTGGTTTACCGTCCATGGCCCGCTGCAGCACCATCACGGGATGCGTGGGTCACTAGGGTTTTTAAATTGCATTCTTCATTGACGCGCACCAACCTCTACCTGTATGTTTTTGGGAGCATGGGTGGCAGGGGTTTGTATCTCGTTTTCTGGCAGCAAGGTAAGAATTCAGCTTGGCCCCCCCACCAAAAGCACTTTATGTGATTTGCACATTTACCCTTTGCCCACGAGGGCTTGCCCTAAACTCTCAAATTTCAGGAAAAACTAAGAGAAGCAGAAGAGAAACTGTTGTCTCGGACCGTAAGAAATGAAACTCCATATAAGAGAAGTATCCTGTTATGACTGAGGGAACCCGCAGAGTGAACCCGACAGTGGGGATATTAAACACTGTAGGTTTGGGCTCAGATTTTCATTTATAATGAGATGCAGACTAGGATTTGAGATAAAGTTTTGCAGTCACTTTATGAAAACTGCAGGCTTCTAAATCTCACACCGAAGCACTGCACACTTAGGATTCTCCCTTGCGGTGGCAAAGTGGACAGTCATGTCAGCACACATATGTTATTTGAACCTTCTGGCCACATTCAGAATAGCATGTCAGGACTCGCTGATCACTTTTATTGAGGGGCCCACACATGCCCTGGGTTGGCACATGACTCCCTGAATGCAAATCGCCGCACAAGAGAACCCTACAGAAAGCAGTTTTCACTGTGAGAATTCTGGTTGAAAATTGAATACTGTTTTGGCTAAAACTCTAGGTCATTAAAGGCTCTTTAAAAGGGGTCGACATTGACCTGTAGGTTTGCTCCCTTTCCCAAAAAGGTGGCACTAGATCTAGCTCTCTTCCTCCTAAAGACAATTGCACTGGGGAGAATTCAAAACACATAGAATTACGGGGGGGCAACCCAGCACAAATTTGGGAAAAGCCCTTTAATGCTCCTAACATAAATAAAAATATGAGAATTAGTCAGTTCAAAATAATATTTACTTTCAGTTACCTTATAGATGAGGTGGGCCTGGAGTCGTTTCTCCTTCTGGGGGAAACCCATGATGATTTTTCTCATCCCAGCCATCTCTGCAGACTTCCATTTTCCCGGTCTCCTGCAGCAAATCTCCACATCTCCTCAAGTCTTTGTTCTGTCTCCACTCACACTTTTCTCCCACCATACTAACTCCTCATACTATTCCCTCAATATTCCCTCACATTTTTCATCCTCCTTCCTCATACTGTCTCCTTTCTCACATCCCCCAGCTAACATACTGTCTTGTCATATATTTTGCCCCTCATTTTCCCAAATTCTAACTCCTGCACACAACCATCATCCTTGCTTCCCAAAATTGTTCCTGAAACACAAACCTATCCCCCCTCTCTCTCCATAATTAGTCCCCAAAAAATTTTTCCCTTGCTACTCAACTGTGTCCGCACCATCCCCCCACTCACAATAACTGTTTCTGCACCTATCACCCATACTGTTTCATCTTACATGCCCCCTCAACCCACGGCCCAAATACTATGTCTTCAAATTTCTTCCTTCCGCTCCCCATATTGTTTCTGTGTAAGGGGGTTCAAGGGAAAAAAACCCGCTTGAAAAGTTGCATTCTTTTATGTGTTTTTTATATATGTACTGAATGATGTCATCTTCCATTTGTTATGTCTGATATTAGGGTAAAAGATATAGGTACACAGGCATCTAGGGTCACTAGAGGGGGGCACTAGTAGCGTAGAATATAATATATATATATGGTAGATATACCTGCGAGGGATCACTAAAATTGGGGGGGAAAATTTTGAGATCAGTTAGGAATTTTTAAAAAGAATGTCAATGCAGTAATTGGGTAGGGTACTAGATGGGGGCAATTGAGCACATCCAGTCCCAAAAGGACAAATGGTAAGACTTTTTGTCAGGGGGAAAAATTCCCTCCAAGGGGGGAGTCAGTTCAGGAAAAATTTCCTTGTAGCAAATTCCCGTCTGGGTTGGGACCTTGCTAGTGTGAGGGGCGTCCACGTTCCTGGCCTGACATGACATTTAGATTTGGAAAAGGGACCACAACAAAAGAGTAGCCACTAAAGGAGTCACCGGGGAACTTAACCCAAAGTCTGTAGGATAATAGGGAGAGGCCAGTGGAAGATCCACTGTGGGAACGCTCACAGAAGAGTGCATTCATGAGCGTAGTTTGCGAGTGGGCCACCAGCAAGAATCTGGGCAGAAACCAAGATGGGGTGGACGACTGTAGTAGATGTGTCTTTTTTACTGGAAATTTAAGTGTCTCCAGGGGAAGAGATCGAAGTGCCGTTTTCACCGGGCTCCTTTTGTCCCGTTAATACTTTATGTCCATTCTGTGTACAGAGGTAAGAAGCGGAGTTGTGGAAAATGTACAGTCATGGCCAAAAGTTTGAAATGACACAAATATTATATTATCACATGATCTGCGCCCCCTGGGTTTTATGTGGTTTTACAGATGTTTTTATCACAGACCCCCCCGAAAAAAATAATTGCAAACAAATGAGTAACAAAAAACTTATATTGAAAAGTTACAATGATTAATGCAGCAAGTCAATATTTTCAGTGTTGGACCCTTCTTTTTCAGACCTCTTCAATTCTCCCTGGCAGTGCTCTCAATAACAACTGGAACAATCCGAAATGATAGCAATCCATTCTTGCACAAACAATGCTCATTTTTTCCCGAATTTTTAGGGTTTTTTTTTGTCCACCCCTCTCTTTTATGGGTTGGGGCCACAAGTTCTCAATGGGATTAAGATCTGGGGGGGTTTTAGGCCATGGACCCAAAATCCTATGTTTTGTTCCTGACCATTAGTTTTTCACCTTTTTTTTATGGCAAGGTTTCTCCATCATGCTGGAAAAGGCATTGTTGAAACGCCAAACTGCTCTTGGAGGGTGGAGAAGTTGCCTTGGAGGACATTCTGGTACCATTCTTTATTCCCGGCTGTTTTTTTAGCAAGACTGGAAGAGCCGATTCCCATTTTCCCGAGAAACAACCCCCCACATGAATGGGTTTTAGGATGCTTAACAGTTTTGGGAGAGCCCAAAACTGGTTTTTATGCGCCCCTTGTCTTCTCCGAATGAGGCTTTTTCCTGATGTCCCAAACTCGAAAAGGATTCCACCAGATAAAATAACTTTACCCCCAGTCCTCCAGCATCCACTTCCCGTACCTTTTTTCATAATAACAGTCTTTCCCTGATGTTTTTTTTGGAGAGAAGGGGGCTTCTTTGCTTCCCTCCCCTTTAGACCATGCCTTGCTCCAAGAGGGCTCCCCTCACAGTGCGTTTCGATGCACTCACACCTGCCTGCTCCATTCCTGACAAGCTCTGCACCCGCTTTGTACCCGATCCCGCAGCTGAAACACTTTTAAGAGAACGGCCTGGCCCCTTGCGGTCTTTCTTGGCGATAGATTTTTTTGACTGGGGGTGCAATTTTTCTAGCTGCATACCCCTTCCCTTTTGGGCCAAATTTTTGTGCATTGCAATAAATTGACTGCACGTGTTTCTTTAGAGATAACCATGGTTAACAAAGAGAAACAATGAGCCAAGCCCCACCTCCTTTAAAATTTGTCCAGGGGGTCATTTTTACTTATCCATGACAGATTGATCTCCAGCCATGTCCATCAACACCCACACCTGTTTAATGGAGCAATCACTGAAAAGAGTTAGCTGGTCCTTTTAAGGCAGGGATGCAATGAGTTGAAATGTTTTTGGGGGATAAAGTTCATTTTCTAGCCAAATATTACTTTACAAGTAATTGCTGTTAAGCTGATCACTCTTTAAACATTCTGAGTATATGCAAATTGCCATTAGAAAAAGTGAAGCAGTAGACTTTGTAAAAATTAATATTTGTGTCATCTCACAAACATTGTCATGACTGGACATACTGCAGGTACCGTATAAAACTGCTAATTGGTGTTTTGGATGTGCTGTGTCCAAGGAAAATAAACAGAACTGTATTGACGCGATTCTGGACTCTGACTCTAATTATTCTATATACTCTGTCATGGGGAAAAACACCCCAGGAATATAGAGGTAACCGGAGTGACGAATGCAGCTGCTCCCTGTAAGTTCACCCCTCGGCCAACCCTTTACAATGGCGTAGTTGGCAGGAGCTCGCTGCCTCATCTGGCAGTGAAACCATGGCGATGATGAAGTATATGGGAGCAGCAAAGATGGAAGCTATTACCCTGTACCTACAGATTGAGGAACATTCTGAAAAGTACCGTAAATGGATGTGGCTAAAGTATTGGACTTGACTAAAGAAAAGATGAAGGAAGAGTTTACAGATCCCAAGATGGCGTCTAACAAGATGGAGAATACTGGGCCCCAAAAAGGACTGCCTTGTCAACCCAAATGGACTTCGGGGGCGTGACAGTGCCCCCAGAGGCGCCAATACAGAAAATGTCAACAAGGTTGGGACCCCCCCTGCGAGAGGAGAGTACAGAGATGGAACATACGCTCTTCCCCACATAATTCTGGAAAATGGGTGGAGAGGCCAACGAGAGCCCCACCCTGGAACGGAGCGCCCTGCAGAATGGCGTCCGAAGAAAATCGAGACGCCACCGGTAGCTGGGAGAATTGCAGAAAGACAAGACACTTACCCGGAAGGAAGACCCGCGCAGGGACCAGTGCCCATTAAAAGCTGGGCCTGCGGACGGAGCCAGATGTCAAGCCGGAGCGGCGTCCACCGCAGCACAGCTGCTCCAGAACCACGGAGGGACAAAGCCATTGCTACTTCCCCGGGGAACCAAAGAGCCCGAATCTGTTCCCTCCGGACGGCAGGAGGTGGAACACCCGCGCACCCCGGGAGCAAGTATCCGGATATGCTCCGACGAGCCGTAGGAGACCCCAGCCTCCCGCATGCGTCAATACCTGCAGGAGACGAGAGCCAGCCTGAGTGGAGCCGCGCAACCAAGAGAGGTGAGTGCACCTCAACCTCCGCTGGTGGTGGACCACGTAGCCCCAACGCTGTCCCTTGCGGGACACGAGGCCCAAGCTTCACCCTCAACCGACGACCCACGCCCGCCGGCATACCCAGAAGCCACCTCGCTCCCACACTACCGTCAGGTTTTTCCGGAAAACGAGCCCCCTGGAGAAGATGAGGATCCACGTACCCGAGGCAACGGAAGACTAATTTGCTCGTTTTCTTCTCAGTTTGGAGACTCTGCGCTACAGAGACCTCTTCAGCATGCGGCAGGAGCCGGCAACAGGTGGAAAAAAACGCGCAGTATGCGCGCCGCCGCAAGTTCTTGCCTTTTCCCTTCTAGTGCTTGTTTTCACCATCTGGGGCTGTTCCGTGTCCCCCAGGTTAGGGAACCTGCAACGCTCCCATGGAGAGCTGAAAAAAGGTCCACGGGACCTTCAAAAACTTTTTTTTGTCTTTGTTTTTTTTGGAGCAGTGCTTCCCTCATAGGAAGGGGGAGAGAAGGAAATTTTTGTATTTCTAATTAAGATTTTTACTCGTGGACTGTTATGAATTGGTAGCTGAGGAGAGCAGGCAAAAACGGCAATAAAAACCAAGAGAGGTTGTAATCTACTGGATTGCAGTACCCTGACTAACCACCACAACTAAAGGCAGCCGTGGAGCGTTTTTTTTTCCCTAAGTTGGTCCTAGACGCCTCGTCACAGCCTGAGAGATTAACAACACCTAAAGAATGAAAGAGGAAAGCTATCTGCCCCGGAGCAGATCCCCAAAGAACATAGGAAGCCCCCAAACATGTAATGGCGGTTAGACAAGAGGAAATACAGACACAGACAGAAAAATAGTATGAGCCAAACGTTGGGCCCAATCTTCCTAGACAGAAAAGGATAGAAGGACACTTACTGCAATCCAAAAAACCCTAAAAAATACCAACTCTACTAATTGCAAAACACCTGAGATCACACGACCTCTACCACCTAAATAAAGTTCTCTGGTGTAACAAAACTAAGCCGCAGCCACTGAATAAACTGGAAAAGGCAAATGAACAAATAGCAGTGGCTCCAGAAGAACTGAGAGGAGCCCAAGCCCCCGGGGGGGGGGAAACCGGGTCTAACCTCACAGAAATGCAGAGAAATATGAAAAATGGAAAAGCACAAAAACAAAAAACAGAATATCTTATCTTGAGAGCAGGAGAAGAGGCAAGACCCAGCAAGCTTCCCAAGTGAACCAGGAACCACAGTTGAGACAAGAACAATTGATCACCGCAACCATGATGGGAGGGAACCTCCCTTATATAAGACCAGTCTTTTAACTCCTGATTGCCAATCCTCATTGAATGGTTCAGTACTTTTTTGTAACCACCAGAGGGAGCTTCTGCTCAGAATTCATTTCTAACAAAATTCACAACAGTACCCCCCCTTGAGAAGGGTCACCGAACCCTCATTTGGGCAACCAGGTCGGTCAGGATGAGCTCTGTGATACGCACGGATCAGTCTCCTAGCATGGATGTCCGATAGCAAACACCCAAGAATTGTCCTCCTGACCATAACCTCTCCACTTAACCAAATACTGGAGTTTCCGTCTAGAAAAACGAGAATCCAATATTTTCTCAACCACATACTCCAGATTGCCCTCAACCAAACAGGGTCAGGAGTGCAGCCATAGAACCATTGGCTCGACAAACCTCTTCAATAAGGACTTGTGGAACACGTTATGGATCTTAATGTCCCTGGAAGAAGTAAACGAAAGGAAACAGGATTAAGAATCTCCATGATCTTATAAGGTCCAATGAATCTAGGCTTAACTTAGGAGATGCAACTCTCATAGGGATATTTCTTGAGGACAACCAGACCAAGTCCCCCACTTCAAACCGAGGACCATCAGTCCTATGCCGGTTGGCAAACCGCTGGGCCCTCTCCTGAGAGAGGGATAACCTCTCCACTACCTGGTCCCAAATCTGCTGCATACGCTCCACAACAGAGTCAACACCTGGACAGACAGAAGCCTCCGTCTGTCCTGAAGAAAATTGAGGGTGAAACCCAAAATTGCAGAAAAATGGAGACATCAAGGTGGCAGAGCTAGCCCTATTATTAAGAGCAAACTCAGCCAAAGGCAAAAAAGAGACCCAGTCATCTTGATCAGCAGACACAAAGCATCTCAGATAAGTCTCCATGTCTGGTTTGTTCTCTCAGTTTGTCCATTGGTCTGAGGATTTAAAAGCCGAGGAGAAAGACAATTGAACACCAAGTTTAGAACAAAAAGTCCTCCAAAATATGGAAACAAACTGGGCACCTCTGTCAGACACAATGTTCTCAGGAATTGCCGTGTAACCGAACCACGTGCTGAAGGAACAAAGGCACCAATTCGGAGGAGGAGGCAACTTAGGTAATGGCACAAGATGTATCATTTTGGAAAACCTATCACAAATCACCCAGATAAACGGTCATTCTCTGAGAAACGGGAGGCCGGAAATGAAATCCATAGAGATATGGTCCATGGTCTCTTGAGCACAGGCAATGGCATCAACAAACCACTAGAGCGAGAGCAAGGCTTGGAGCGAGAGCAAGTCCCGCAGGACTGCACAAATTCCCTGACGTCACGAGACAAAGTAGGCCACCAAAAGGACCAACTAACCAAGTCTCTGGTACCAAAAATTCCGGGATTGACCGGCCAACGCGGAACAATGAATCTCAGACATCACTCTCTTTTTCCACCGGTCTGGTACAAGCAAATTTCCCAATAGGGCAGCGCTCGGGTTTATCCTCCTGACACCCTTCCAGAGCCAGTCTCAAATTGGGCGAATGGCGGAAAGAACTACACCCTCTTTCAAAAAAACAGTAGGATCAGATAACTCAGTAGAGTCCGCAAGGAAACTCCTCAAGAGGGCATCCGCCTTAACATTCTTAGTGCCAGGAAGAAAGGAAACCACAAAAAATTTAAAACGTGTGAAAAACAAGGCCCACCTGGCCTGTCTAGGATTAAGTTACTTGGCTGATTCCAGATAAACCAGATTCTTATGGTCCGTGAGGACCACCACCTGATGTTTGGCTCCTCCAGCCAATATCTCCACTCTTCAAAAGCCCACTTCATGGCCAATAACTCCGATTACCCACGTCATAATTACGTTCAGTTGGAGAAAATTTTCGAGAGAAAAAGGCACAAGGGTTACTTTTAGAGGTCTCTGGATCTCTTTGGGACAAAACGGCACCTGCCCCAATTTCAGAGGCATCAACCTCCACCTGAAATGGCAAGAGAAACATCAGGCTGCCGTAGAACAGGAGCAGAAGTGAATCTCTGCTTAAGTTCCTGAAATGCAGAGACTGCCTCAGGAGGCCAATTCACCACATCAGAACCCTTTTTGGTCAAATCAGTCAATGGTTTAACAATAACAGAGAAATTACCAATAAATTTACGATAAAAATTGGCAAAACCCAAGAATCTCTGAAGAGCCTTTAATGAAATAGGTTGGACCCAATCACAGATGGCCTGAACCTTGACCCGGGTCCATTTCAATAACAGATGGGGACAAAATGAATCCCAGAAATGAGATCCTCTGTACGCCAAAAAGACACTTTGATCCCTTCACATACAGAGCATTCTCTCTCAAAATCTGGAACACAGTCCGAACATGTTTCACATGAGAGTCCCAGTCATTGGAAAAAATCAAGATATCATCCAAATAAACAATCAGAAATTTATCCACAAAATCCCTGAAAATGTCATTCATGAAGGACTGGAAGACGGAAGGAGCATTAGTGAGCCCAAAGGGCATCACTAGGTACTCAAAATGCCCCTCTGGGGTATTAAACGCCGTCTTCCATTCATCCCCGTGCTTAATGCGAATAAGTTATACGCCCCCCTGAGGTCAAGCTTGGTAAACCAAGTAGCACTTTTCACCCTGGAAAACAGGTCAGAAATCAAGGGTAACGGATATTGATATTTCACAATGATATTGTTCAAGAGACGATAATCAATACACGGCCTTAATGAACCATCCTTTTTGGCCACAAAGAAAAAACCGGCACCCAAGGGTGAAGAGGATGGTCTGATATGACCCTTCTCCAATGACTCCTTAAATATAAGACCGCATAGCGTCATGTTCAGGTACAGACAAGTTAAAAAGGCGACCTTTAGGGAATTTACTACCAGGCACTAATTCAATAGCGCAGTCATAGCTCCTATGGGGGGCAAGGATGCAGATTTACTTTCGCTAAACACATCAGAAAAATCAGTCAAAAAGTCAGGAACATCCTGAGCCTGGGGAGAGGCAGAAAAAACAGGAGTGTTGGCATTAACACATTGGCAGCCCCAACTGGTTACAGACACAGATTTCCAATCCAAAACAGGATTATGAGACCGTAACCAAGGGAAACCTATTACAATAATGTCATGCAGATTATACAGCACCAAAAATTTGCAACTCTTGATGATCAGGTTCAACCCTCATTATCACCTGAGTAGAGAACTGGGGTTTATTCTCAGCCAAAGAGGTAGAATCAATCCCCAGTAGGGGAATAGACTTCCGTAGGAGTATCAAGGGAAACCCACAACATTTAGCAAAATCAAAATCCATCAGGTTAATAGCTGCTCCCAAATCAACAAATCCTGAGCAAAAATGTGGACAGGGAGCAAATCAGGGTAACAGTCAACAAAAATTTAGTCTGAACACTACCCAAGACAACTGAGCGTGCAAAACGTCTTCCCCGCTTAGTGCAGACTGAAATAGCATGAGAGGCGTCACCACAGTAGAAACATAACCCATTGCGTTTTCGAAACTCATGACGCTGTGTCCCAGAAGCCACTCTATCACACTGCATGGGTTCGGAAGCTGGTTCACAAGGCAACTCTATTCCACGCATACCTCTACGCTCACGCAAACGTCTGTCAATTTGAATCGCTAATGACATAGAATCATTGAGACCAGAGGGAGCAGGGAAACCCACCATAACATCTTTTACAAATTTTCTGACAGACCCATCCGAAAAAGGGCTGCCAAAGCATCATCATTCCATTTGGTCAGGACTGCCCACTTTCGGAATTTCTGACAGCACAACTCAGCGTCCTCAAGCCCCTGATTTAATGCCAACAAGGTTTTTTCAGCTTGATCAGTGACATTAGGTTCATCGTACAATAACCCCAGAGCCAGAAAAAATGCATCAACATTACTCAAAACAGGTCCCCAGGTGTCAGGGAAAAAGCCCAATCCTGAGGATCGCCGCGCAGGAGAGAGATGACAATTTGAACCTGCTGTGCTGCGTTCCCTGAGGACTTAGGTTTTAAGGCAAAAAAAACAACTTACAGTTATTTTTGAAATTCAGAAATTTAGCTCGATCCCCCAAAAATAAATCTGGCATGGGATCCTAGGTTCCACAACCGGTAACCCTGCAAGATAGGTAGCAATACTCCGAACTTCAGTGGCAAGCTGATCCACACGGCCAGGACAACTGTGCAAACTCCATTGAGAGAAAAAAAAATCCCCCTCAGCTCCCAGAGAAAAAGAGGGAAAAAATGCAACAAACAGAAAAAAAAAAAAATTCTGACAACTTCCTTTTTTCTTTTCCTTTTACTATTTTTCCCTTCTGATGAGTACCATATAATTTTCAGTTGGGCCGGTGATACTGTTATGATTTGGTAGCTGAGGAGAGCAGGCAAAAACGGCAATACACCAGAGAGGTTGGAATCTACTGGATTGCAGTACCCTGACTAACCACCACAACTAAAGGCAGCCATGGAGCGTTCCTAAGTTGGTCCTAGACGCCTCGTCACAGCCTGAGAGATTAACTACACCTAAAGATAGAAAGAGGAAAACTATCTGCCCCGGAGCAGATCCCCAAAGAACATAGGAAGCCCCCAAACATGTAATGCGGTTAGACAAGAGGAAATACAGACACAGACAGAAAATAGTATGAGCAAACGTTGGGGACACTTACTGCAATCCAAAAAACCCTAAAAAAATACCAACTCTACTAATTGCAAAAACACCTGAGATCACACGACCTCTACCACCTAAATTAGTTCTCTGGTGTAACAAAACTAAGCCGCAGCCACTGAAAAAAATGGAAAAGGCAAATGAACAAATAACAGTGGCTCCAGAAGAACTGAGAGGAGCCCAAGCCCCCAGGGGGGGGACCTGGCTAACCTCACAGAAATGCAGAGAAATATGCAAATGGTAAGCACAAAAACAAAAAACAGAAAATATCTTATCTGAGAGCAGGAGAAGAGGCAAGACCCAGCAAGCTTCCAAGTGAACCAGGAACCACAGTTGAGACAAGAACAATGATCACCGGCAACCATGATGGGAGGGAACCTCCCTTATATAAGACCAGTCTGTAATTCCTGATTGCCAATCCTCATTGAATGGTTCAGTACTGTTTGTAACCACCAGAGGGAGCTTCTGCTCAGAATTCATTTCTAACACATTCCAACAGTGGACGTTTCTTGACAAGTTTCTACCTCATTATGAATAATGTTGCATTTTGAGAAAAATATATAGAATATTGTCTGTGATAATAAAGTGTATAATAATGTCCCATATTGCCAGGATGGCAATAGTTAAAGGAAAGGGGAATGTAAGGAGGTCAAGGGTATTAACCCTTGAAATGTTGCATTCTTTTATGTGTGTTTTATATTGGAATGCTATGTACAGTATGAAGTCATCTTCCAGTGTTATGTCTGATATGTGAGGGTATAGATCTAGGTAGACAGTGCATTCTTGGGGTCACTAGAGGAAGGCACTAGTAGCGTAGAATATATATATGATATATATAGCTCTGCGAGGGATCACTAATTGGGGCATGTTAGAGATCCAGTTAGGAAGTTATAAAAAGATGTCAATGCAGTACTTGGGTAGGACACTAGATGGGGGCATTGAGCACATCCAGTCTAATAGGGATAAATGGTTAGAGACTTTTTGTCAGGGAAGCCGAGGTCTGTCAGGAAGATTTCCTCGTAGCGGAAGTCAGTCGGGGGTGGACCTTGCTAGTGTGATGATGTCCATGTTCCTGGGACTTGGACAGTGACAAGTAGAGTGGAAGGTACCAGCAACCAAAGAGTAGCCAGTGAAGGAGTCACCGTGGGAACGTGAGCCCAAAGTCTGTGGGTTGACGTAGCAGAGGCCAGTGGAGGATCCACTGTGGGAACGCTCAGCAGAAGAGTGCGTGCATGAGCGTAGTAGCGAGTGGGCCACCAGCAAGTATCCGGGCAGGATAACCAGAGAGGGGTGGACGACCTAGTAGATGTGTTTTTCTATACTGGATTGAAGTGTCTCCAGTGGAAGAGATCGAAGTGCCGTTTTCACCGGGCTCCTCGTCCCGTCAATACTTTGTGGTCCATTCTGGTGTAGCAGAGGAGAAGAAGCGGAGTTGTGGAAAATGTACTGCTGGTACCGTATAAGACGTGCTAATGGTGTTTTGGATGTGCTGTGTCTGGAGGAAAATAAAGCAGAACGTGATTCTGGACTCTGACTCTAATTATTCTATATACTCTGTCACGGGGAAAGAACACCCCAGGAATATAAAGGTAACCGAGTGAAGAATGCAGCTGCTCCCAGTAAGTTCACCCCTCGGCCAACCCTTTACATCTGCACCTGTCTGTTCCTTGCTCCCCAAACTTGTGTCCTCCTCAGATCTTTCCCCCATGACACAAAATTTCCCCCCGTTACACTTAATCTTCGGCATATGCAACTCCACTGATTTGGAGCAGTTACCACCAATGTTTTGCCTGCCGGCGAGTGACAGCATCAGCATCATCACATGACCTGATTGTGTTGCTGGTGTCGCCATGACCCGGCGGTTGAGAGCTTCAATTGTACTTGTGTCTGAAAGATTTGAACACAGAAGCCCATCGCTGCAAAGCAACAGTGCTCACATGTAATATTGATGACTTAGCCAGTGGCTTTCTCTCAGCAGCATGGTGGCTCAGTGGAAAGCACTTTTGTTTTGCAGCACTCAGGTATTGGGTTAAACTCCCAAGTAAGATTCTTTAACCCCTTTCTGACATCTGTCGGACTATCCAGTCCAGGTGACCCGGGCAAGTATGACCATGGACGGGATAGTACGTCATGTGCAATCAGCCGCGCTCACGGGTGGAGTCAGGGACCGCTCCCGGAACTTTAAACCCTGGCACACTGCGGTCAAAGATGATCGCAGTGTTCCGGCGGCTTAAGGAAGCATCGGGCAGGGAGGGGGCTCCCTGCGTGCTTCCCTGAGACCCTCAGAACATCGCGATGTGATCGCGTTGCTCCGAGGGCCTCCTCCCTGCAGGATCCAAGATGGCCACGGGGTCCTTCTGGGTCCTGCAGGGAGGTGGCTTGTCAGTGCCTGCTGAGATCAAGCGCCGGCAAGCCTCCTGCACTGCTGTCAGATCGCTGATCTGACACTATATAGTGATGTCCCACCTTGGGACAAAGTAAAAAAAGCATAAAAAAAAAAATTAACATGTGTAAAAATAATTTTAAAAAAATTCCTAAATAAAGAAAAAAAATATATTATAAATATAAATATATATAATATAAATATTATAATATATAAATATATATATAAATATATAATATATTATAAATATAAATTAATTTCTTTATGCAAATAAAAAAAAACAATAAAAGTACACATATTTAGTATCGCCGCGCCCGTAACGACCCGCCCTATAAAACTGTCCCACTAGTTAACCCCTTTAGTGAACCCCTTAAAAAAAAAAAGAAAGGAAAAATGCTTTATCATCATACCACTGAACAAAAAGTGGAATAACACGCGATCAAAAAGACGGATATAAATAAACATGGTACCGCTGAAAACATCATCTTGTCCCGCAAAAAACGAGCCACCATACAGCGTCATCAGCGAAAAAATAAAAAAAGTTGTAGCTTGCAGAATAAAGCGATGCAAAAATAATTATTTTTTATATAAAATTGTTTTTATTGTATAAAAGCGGCAAAACATAAAAAAGATATAAATGAGGTATCGCTGTCATCGTACTAACCCGAAGAATAAAACTGCTTTATCATTTTACCACATGCGGAATGGTATAATCACCCCCCCAAAATAAATTCATGAATTGCTGGTTTTTGTTCATTCTGCCTCCCAAAAATCGTAATAAAAAGCGATCAAAAATGTCATGTGCCCAAAAATGGTACCAATAAAAACGTCAACTCGTCCCGCAAAAATAAGACCTCACATGACCCTGGGCCAAAATATGGAAAAATTATAACGCTCAAAATGTGGTGATGCAAAAACTATTTTTTGCAATAAAAAGCGTCTTTTAGCATGTGACAGCTGCCAAACATAAAAACATGCTATAAAAACCCGCTATAAATAGTAAACGAAACCCCCCTTTATCACCCCCTTAGTTAGGGAAAAATAATAAAGCAAAATATTTTTTATTTATTTCCGTTTTCCCGTTAGGGTTAGGGTTAGGGTTGGGATTAGGGTTAGGGTTGGGATTAGGGTTAGGGGTGTGTTGGGGCACATCAGGGGCTCTCCAAACGCGACATTGCATCCGATCTCAATTCCAGTCAATTTTGCATTGAAAAAGTCAAACGGCGCTCCTTCCCTTCCGAGCTCTGCCGTGTGCCCAAACAGTGGTTTACCCCCACATATGGGGTATCAGCATACTCAGGATAAATTGCACAATAACTTTGGGGGTCCAATTTCTACTGTTACCCTTGGGAAAATAAAGTTATATGTTCATTTTTTTTTTACATTCAAAAAATTCCTGTGAAGCACCTGAAGGGTTAATAAACTTCTTGAATATGGTTTTCAGCACCTTGAGGGGTGCAGTTTTTAGAATGGTGTCACTTTTGGGTATTTTCTATCATATAGACCCCTCAAAGTGACTTCAAATGTGAGGTGGTCACTCCGAAAAAATGGTGTTGTAAAACTGAGAAATCGCTGGTCAACTTTTAACCCTTATAATTTCCTAACAAAAAGAAAATTTTGGTTACAAAATTGTGCTGATGTAAAGTAGACATGTGGGAAATCTTAATTATTAAGTATTTTGTGTAACATATCTCTGTGATTTAAGGGCATGAAAATTCAAAGTTGAAAAATTGCGAAATTTTCAAAATTTTTGCCAAATTTCCATTTTTTTCACAAATAAACGCAAGTTATATCAAAGAAATTTTAATACTAACATGAAGTACAATATGTCAGGAGAAAGCAATGTCAGAATCACCAGGATCCATGGAAGCGTTCCAGAGTTACTACCTCATAAAGGGACAGTGGTCAGAATTGTAAAAATTGGCCCGGTCATTAATGTGCAAACCACCCTTGGCGGTTAAGGGGTTAAATCTACTTTGAACTTGGGATGATTTGATCTCTAGCTCTAGATCTTGCCGCATTGTATTATATAGAGGAAATTACCACCTCCTACCTGCAGCAGACTGTGGATCACTGGTTAAGGCTAGGTTCACATTAGCATGTGTGCACAGCGTATCATCTGCATGCGCAAACGCATGCCAAAACGGATGTAAACGCAGCATTTTTTATCCGCATCATCTTACACATGATACCAAAAAAACCCGCTGCGTTTGCATATGTTTTGGCATGCGTTTGCGTCATTTATGTGCATGCGTTCGATATTTCCAGGTGCTGTAATCAGTTCCTGGACATGCACAGCCTGAAGTCCGCATGCGCATCGAAGGCATCCATGCGCATGTCCTTGCGTACCAATGCGTTCCCATAGACAGTAATACGTTGTTTTGACTCACTCATCCGCATGCGCATGACTGCGCATATTTGACGGATTTTTGACACTTCAGAAAATGCAACATGTTGCATTCGCCGGACACCGCCGCACACCGAGAAATGACAAATGCGTACGCAAACGCATGCAAACACATGTCCCTGCGTACACCATGTTAAAGATATGTATGCATGATCTATGTGGATCAAACGCTGCGCACAAATACGCAAATGTGAAACCAGCCTAAGGGTTCATACTCACTGGAAAGAAAAACGGATGAGTGCAATCCGATTAAAAATCGGATTGTACTCGGACCAATGTTATTTAATAGGTGACTTCTCATTTGTGATTTTTTCTCAGCCGAAATCGGACTGAGAAAAAAATCGCTGCATGCTGCGATTTGCTGCGATTCTTGGATGAGACTCGCCAATACAAGTCAATGGGAGCGAGAAATAATCGGACAGCACTCGCACCATGCGAGTGCTGTCTGATTTATACGCACCAGTGTCCTTTGAAAAGCCGGCAAATCATCCCCGGCTACTGTAAAATCACACTGACAGCTCACAAAACACTAGATATATACACATAGAATACATATATGTATATACATGTCATTGTGACACATATATATATATATTTATAGTTCATACACTTCTACATAGTATAATAGCCGCTAATTCAATTGCGGCTTCTGTAAAATCATTACAGAACCCGACATGAAATGACACATGGTTTACATACAGTAAACCATTTCATTTAATGTATTTTGATATGTGGTTTTGATTAACAATTACATGAGTGTATGTGTGCAAAATTGCATTCATCTAGGTGATAATTAAATGTGTAAATTCCTTGAAAACAAAATGTGTGGACTCCCGCGGTATTTTCTCCACCAGACAGGGAAAGCCAGTGAGTGAGGGCAGATAATAATAGCGTAGGGAGGGAGCATTTTTTTTGTGCCCCCCCCTGGCTACTAACATCTGCCCCCAGCCACCCCAGAAAAGACACATCTATAATTAGATGCGCCTTTTCTGGCACTTAGCCCGTCTATTCTCATTGCCCTGTAGCGGTGGCTAATGGGTTAATAATGGGTTAAGGCCACCTTGCTATTGGAAGGTGACATTAAGCCAGGTTAATAATGGAGAGTTGTCAATTAGACAACTCTCCATTATTAATCTTATTGTATTAAATGGTTAAAAAAACACACACACATTAATTAAAAATCATTTTAATGAAATAAATACACAGTTTTTGACCATATTTTATTGCACTGGTAATCCTTCCGAATCCCTTGTTCTCCTGTAATAAAAAAATAAATAAATAAAACAACAATATTCTTACCTCTCTGGCGTTCAGTCAGGTCCCCCGCTGCAATCCTTCTGAAAGGGTTAACAAGTTTACAGCTGGGACCGCTGCTAATGCTGGCAGCCTGGCTGTAAACCACCGAATGAATGAGCTCATCTCCCCGACTCACTGGAGATGAAGTGATTAGCTGGGAAGCTTAATTGATTGTTCCCCACGCTAATCAGTTCACTCAGCTGGGGATTCCCTCTGACGTCACTGATGCTGTGCGGAGTCTCCGGCTGACCTGAAGTGAACTGATTAGCGTGGGAAACAATCAATTAAGCTTCCCAGCTAATCACTTCATCTCCTGTGAGCTGGGGAGATGAGCTCATTCATTTGGGGGTTTACAGCCAGGCTGCAAGCATTAGCAGCGGTCCAAGCTGTAAACCTGTTAACCCTTTCAGAAGGATTGCAGCGGGGGACCTGACTGAGCGCCGGAGAGGTAAGAATATTGTTGTTTTATTAATTTATTTTTATTACAGGAGAACAAGGGATACCTAAGGATTACCAGTGCAATAAAATATGGTCAAAAACTATGTGTATTTATTTCATTAAAATAATTTTTAATTAATGTGTGTGTGTTTTTTTAACCTTTTCCTACATTAGGATTAATAATGTATAGTTGTATAGTTGACAACTCTCCATTATTAACCTGGCTTATTGTCACCTTCCAATAGCAAGGTGGCAATAACCCATTATTAACCCATTAGCCACCACTACAGGGCAATGAGAATAGACGGGCTAAGTGCGAGAAAAGGCGCATTTAATTATAGATGTGCCTTTTCTAGGGTGGCTGGGGGCAGATGTTAGTAGCCAGGGGGGGCACAAAAACAATGGTCCCTCTTAGGGCTATTAATATCTGTCTTCAGTCACTGGCTTTCCCTGTCTGGTGGAGAAAATACCGTGGGAGTCCACACATTTTGTTATCAATGAATTTACACATTTAATTATCACCTACATGAATGAAATTTTGCACACATACACTCATGTAATTGTTAATCAAAACCATATATCAAACTACATGAAATGAAATGGTTTACTGTATGTAAACCATGTGTCATTTCATGTCGGGTTCTGTAATGATTTTACAGAAGCCAGCAATTGAATTAGCGGCTATTCTGCTATGTAGAAGTGTATGAACTATATATATATATAATTATTTGCTTTTTAAACTGATGTGTACATTTTTTTTTACAATGCTACTTTAACAGGAATTTTTACATAGAGAGAACTGCTCTATGTAAATAAAACCTCATGTTAAAATCGCATTGCATACGGATGGAAAGCAGATGGTTGTCACGCTGTCTAATGATATGTATACAATGTCAGTAAACTATTAATACAGGAACAACACTCTATACAACAACTAGTATAGCAACATCAGCATGTAAGTATAGAATAGATTTACCTGACACGATATCTGCTGAACTCAGGGTTAATCTTGAGGACTTGATGAGCTGAAACAGGAAATAGGTGGACCGGGATCTAACCTGACCCTAAACTGGGGTCCTAACTAATCCCTCACCTTGGAGGTACTGATAATGGTTCAGAGGTCCAAGTCTCCAACCTAACCCTGTCTCCTATCAGACCCTGAACCCTGTAATCAGTCCTAAGAAGGATCCTGACTACCACCAAAGGGATATGGGCTGATCTCAGCTAAATACACAGATTAGACATATAAGACAGACAGGATAACACTCGCTTGCATACACACTCAAACACCAAAGGAACATAAATGGTCTGGGAAATAAACTCTAACCAAGTTGAGCTTAGAACAACTAAGGAGCTCACAACTAAAGTCTATACAGATTCATTCCTATCTGTGGTCTGCATGAAGGTTTCACTGGCAACTCCCCAAGCAGACAACCAGGAATTTAAAGGAAACCAATCAACAAATAATCAATTGCAGCCGGGAGAAACTGCACCCAGTCCCAGAACCGAGCACAGACAGAATTAACTCCCTAGCTGCCAAACACAAAGAAACAGCAGCTCAGCTGTGAGAAGTCAAAATGTGCAACCGCGACGATCTTCGTGGCAATGCACACATGACAGTACCCCCCCTTCTACGAGGGGCCTCCGGACCCTCAGGGCCAGGCCTGCCCGGGTGAGTTCTGTGGAAGGTCCGAACCAAACGATCTGCGTTAACATCAGACGCAGGGACCCACGTCCTCTCCTCTGGACCATACCCCTTCCAATGCACCAAGTACTGAAGGGACTGGCGATTCAGACGTGAGTCAATGATCTTTGATACTTGAAATTCCAAGTTACCATTGACCAACACAGGAGGAGGAGGTAGAGGTGACGGTATGACTGGTGTCACCATACCTTTTAAGTAATGACTTGTGGAACACATTATGAATTTTAAACGTAGGAGGGAGGTCCAGACGAAATGCCACAGGATTAATTATGGAACTGATCCTGTACGGCCCGATGAATCTGGGACCCAGTTTCCAGGAGGGCACTTTAAGTTTTATATTCCTGGTAGACAACCATACCAGATCGTTCACATTCAGATCTGGACCAGAAACTCTCCTCCTATCAGCCATACGTTTGTAACGGTTCCCCATCGCACTCAGATTATTCAATACACCTCTCCACACAGAAGCAAGTGACGACGAGAAACGCTCCTCCTCAGGAACCCCAGAAGGGCCCCCCCCATTGAAAGTACAAAACTGGGGATGGAAACCATATGCACCAAAAAACGGGGACTTACCAGTGGACTCGCTCCGCCTGTTGTTAAGAGCGAACTCTGCCAGAGGCAAGAAAGAAGACCAGTCCTCTTGGTTCTCTGAGACAAAACACCGGAGATATGTCTCTAAGCTCTGATTCAGACGCTCTGTCTGACCATTGGTCTGCGGATGAAAAGCCGAGGAAAATGACAGTTGCATCCCCCGACGTAAACAAAATGCCCTCCAAAATTTGGACACAAACTGAGACCCCCTATCTGACACCACATCAGAAGGCAACCCATGAAGTCTAACGATCTCCCTAATGAACACCTGCGCCAGAGTTTTAGCATTAGGGAGTGCAGGAAGAGCAACGAAATGTGCCATCTTACTGAACCTGTCAACAACCACCAGTATGACAGTATTCCCTGACGACGGAGGAAGGTCCGTAATGAAGTCCATAGATAAATGAGTCCATGGACGCTCCGAAAGTTTCAAGGGTAAAAGGGTCCCAGACGGACGGGTATGAGGGGTTTTAGAGCGAGCACACACCCCACATGACGCGACAAAAGTTATAACATCTTTATTAGCATTAGGCCACCAAAACCGGCGAGAAAGGAGATCTAAAGTAGCCTTACTCCCTGGATGTCCTGCTAGAGCAGAATTATGATGTGCCTCAATAACCTTTTGTCTCAACAGATTTGGGACAAACAGTCTCCCTGGAGGTCCTGCAGGGGCGTCCCCCTGAGCCTCTAACACCTCCTCCTCAAGCTCAGAAAATACAGCCGACACTACCACCCCCTCCTGAAGGATAGGACTCGGGTCATCCGTTTTCCCGGCCCCTGGGAAACTGCGAGACAAGGCATCAGCCTTTACATTCTTAGACCCTGGGCGATAAGTGACGACAAAATTAAACCTGGTAAAAAACAACGACCATCGAGCTTGTCTGGAATTCAGACGCTTAGCGGATTCCAAATACAACAGGTTCTTGTGATCAGTAATAACGGTAACCAGGGGAACTGCCCCTCCAAAAAGTGACGCCATTCTTCAAAAGCTAACTTAATGGCCAAAAGTTCCCTATTGCCGATATCATAATTCCTTTCGGCGGACGACAATTTCTTAGAAAAGAAAGCGCACGGATGCCATTTACCAGGGGACGGACCCTGGGACAATATAGCACCCACCCCTACGTCAGACGCATCCACCTCCACAATGAATGGCTGAGATGCATCTGGTTGGATGAGAACGGGTGCCGAAGCAAAACATTTCTTCAAAGAGGAAAGGCTTGGCAAGCTTTGTCCGACCATTTAGAAAAATCCGTCCCTTTTCTTGTCATGTCAGTGAGAGGTTTGACGACAGATGAGAAATTACAAATAAATTTCCGGTAGTAGTTAGCAAACCCCAAAAAACGCTGCAGAGCCTTAAGATCCCCTGGCTGATCCCATTCAAGCACTGCTCTCGCCTTTTCAGGGTCCATACGGAAACCGGAGGCTGACACCAAAAAACCCAAAAACTGAAGTTCCTGTACGGCAAATACACACTTCTCCAGTTTGGCGTATAGTTTATTGTCTCGCAAGATCTGCAACACCTGTCTCTCATGCTCCTGATGAGACACAAGATCTGGCGAGTAAATTAAAATGTCGTCCAAATATACGACCACAAACACCCCCACAAGGTGACGAAAAATGTCATTAACAAAATGTTGGAATACTGCTGGTGCAGTAGTCAGACCAAAAGGCATGACTAGGTTCTCATAATGTCCCTCCGGCGTGTTAAACGCCGTTTTCCACTCATCCCCCTCTTTTATCCTAATCAGATTATATGCCCCCCTGAGATCCAATTTAGAAAACCATTTGGCGCCAACAATTTGATTGAAGAGATCAGGAATAAGAGGGAGTGGATACGGATCTCGAACAGTAATCCGATTAAGTTCGCGGAAATCCAAGCAAGGGCGTAGGCCTCCATCTTTCTTCTTCACAAAGAAGAACCCCGCGGCTACTGGGGAAGATGAAGGTCTAATATGCCCTTTGGCCAGACTTTCAGAAATATAATCTTTCATAGCCTGCCTCTCAGGACCAGAAAGATTATACAACCTAGCTTTAGGTAACTTAGCATCAGGAAGGAGATTAATAGAGCAGTCATACACGCGATGAGGAGGCAACTCCTGACACCCCTCCTCAGAGAAAACATCCCCAAAATCCTCCAAAAAAGGAGGCAATGTACTAGGCACGACCGCACTGATGACTGTGTTCATGCAGTTGCTTTTGCAAAACTCACCCCATTGGCTTATTTCTCTGGACTGCCAATTAATCACAGGGTTATGTTTAACCAACCAAGGAAGTCCCAACACAATGGGAGTAGGTAGACCCTCCAACACATAACAAGATAATTGTTCCCTATGTATTGCCCCTACCCGAAGGTCAATGTTATGAACCTCATGAACAAAGCTACCTTGGCCGAGAGGCCTGGCGTCAATGGAGAATATAGGGATCGGTTTGACCAATACACTCAGATGCATACCTTGAGCCTGAGCAAACTGAGCGTCAACCAGATTAGCCCCGGAACCACTATCAAGAAGAACAGACAATCTCTCCACTCTCATACCAACTACCACCTCCACTGGTACAAGGAACTGAGAAGAACTGGCGGATGAAATACATACTCCCAGGTTGTCGTCCACCACACAACCTGGGATTAACAGTTTTCCGGCGACTTTTGGCTCAACAAGGCACGGGATGGACATTCTCCAACAAAATGTCCCTCTTTCCCGCAGAAAAAACATCTTCTAGTCCTGCGGCGTACCGCCAATCCCCTCCTACGAAATGATGTCCCTCCCAACTGCATAGGCTCATCCGAACAGACAAGGGGAACCTCAACATAAGGGACTTTAGTGGTAGGTGGAGAAACAACAGGGAGTGGGGTTACCTCACCCCTCTCCCGAAGCCGTCTATCAGTACGGATAGCTAAGGCCATAGCAGCCTCCAGAGAAGGAGGAGACTCATACTGAGCCAAAACGTCTTTTAATTTATCAGAAAGCCCATGACAAAACTGGCTCCTAAGAGCTGGGTCATTCCACTGAGTATCTGTGGCCCATCTACGAAACTCAGAAGCAAATTCCTCTGCCGGACGATCTCCCTGCTGTATCTTACGTAATTTAGTCTCAGCAAGAGAGACCCGATCTGGGTCATCATATACCAATCCCAGGGCAGTAAAAAATTGATCTACAGACAGTAGAGCCGGGGATCCCGGAGGAAGGGAAAATGCCCAGGATTGAGGGTCCCCTTGCAGAAGTGAGATAACAATTCCCACTCTCTGCTCCTCACTCCCTGATGATCGAGGCCGAAGCCGAAAATACAATTTACATGCCTCCCGGAAGGTGAAAAATTTGTCTCGCCCACCAGTGAACCTGTCCGGGAGAGCTACTTTAGGTTCAACTCTGGTTTGCTCCAGGGGAGACAAAACTTTGGACTTAATGTCCGTCAGCTCCATGGATAATCCCTGCAACTGCAGAGCCAGCTGGGCTACTGGATCCATGGTAACTGGAGATAATTTTTATGGCCAGTGAAAATGTCACGCTGTCTAATGATATGTATACAATGTCAGTAAACTATTAATACAGGAACAACACTCTATACAACAACTAGTATAGCAACATCAGCATGTAAGTATAGAATAGATTTACCTGACACGATATCTGCTGAACTCAGGGTTAATCTTGAGGACTTGATGAGCTGAAACAGGAAAGAGGTGGACCGGGATCTAACCTGACCCTAAACTGGGGTCCTAACTAATCCCTCACCTTGGAGGTACTGATAATGGTTCAGAGGTCCAAGTCTCCAACCTAACCCTGTCTCCTATCAGACCCTGAACCCTGTAATCAGTCCTAAGAAGGATCCTGACTACCACCAAAGGGATATGGGCTGATCTCAGCTAAATACACAGATTAGACATATAAGACAGACAGGATAACACTCGCTTGCATACACACTCAAACACCAAAGGAACATAAATGGTCTGGGAAATAAACTCTAACCAAGTTGAGCTTAGAACAACTAAGGAGCTCACAACTAAAGTCTATACAGATTCATTCCTATCTGTGGTCTGCATGAAGGTTTCACTGGCAACTCCCCAAGCAGACAACCAGGAATTTAAAGGAAACCAATCAACAAATAATCAATTGCAGCCGGGAGAAACTGCACCCAGTCCCAGAACCGAGCACAGACAGAATTAACTCCCTAGCTGCCAAACACAAAGAAACAGCAGCTCAGCTGTGAGAAGTCAAAATGTGCAACCGCGACGATTTTCGTGGCAATGCACACATGACAATGGTGCAATTAAAAGTCGCATACAAATCGCATGACAATCGCATGACAATTGCATAGATTTCTTCCATCCAGAAAACGGACCGATTTTTTTCCCACAAATGGGTATGAGCCCTAACAGTGATATTTTTCAGCACTGAGATCCTGAGTTCAGCTTCCACCAAAGACAAGAAATAAAAGAATGTGCGGTTATGTCATAGATGTCATATAGAAGAAATGAAAATCACATAGAGCACCATGGTGGCTCAGTGGAAAGCACTGGTTCTCTGCAGTGCGGGGATCCTGGGTTCAATTCTGGCTTATGCCAATGAGTTTCCACCTTGAACGAGTTGTCATCATTGGCTGCAGAAGGACTCTGCTCCAATTTTTCCTGATCTTCCCATATATCCCAAGGAACAGCTGTATACTTAGGCCCCAATGGTTTGAATAATTTTACTGCGATCGCTCAGTATTAATTAGATGGAGTGAGGGAAGCGCAGTCAAGTGATGCACGGGGTCATCCGAGGAGCTTCACTTCATCAGAGGTGGAGACCCATGGATCATCGAGGGCTCCTATCGACCATATCTAAACCTCTAATTCACAATCTACTTAAAGAGACTGATACTTTTCCAGAAAATCTTGGTTCCCAGGAATAGTTTGTTATAAAAACAAGACATAAGAGCCTTACTCTAACTCCCCAGGTCTAGCACTAAGTCTTCACCACTGCTTGATATTGGCTGAAGCCCTGATATCATGTGGAGAGCGCTGCAGCCAGTCAGTGAGCTCAGTGTGGGGTTTCAGTTGCTGGGCTCACTGAATGACTGCCGTACTATTAACATGACATCAACACTGCAGCTGATATCACAAACAAGCATAATCAGAGACCAGGTTGGACCCGGGGAGGGTGAGTAATGGGCATTTTTATATAGTTGTTGGGTTTTTTTTAGAATTGCAGAGGACAACACCTTCAATTACTTGTTTGTTTTTTGTAAAGTTTACAATTAATGGACATTCAACTGCTGAGACCTCTTGGGAAATGTCTTCTCTTCCTTGGTCTTAATTGCTAAGTGCGAGGATAAGGTAAAGATCTTCCTGCAGGTCACACAGATGTAGCAGAGCTGAATTTGTCTTCCAGCACATTCCTCAGCTGCTGCAGAACGTTATGTTGAAGAGAAAGTAAGACCGTCAGATCAATGACGGAATGGCTCCTTGGTGGCTTTTCTTCTAGAGCCGCCATTTAATGTGGTCTGCCCTAGTGAAAATGCTTCTCACTCCCCAGTGAGACCAGTGATAAGATGATAAAGGATCAGCGGCTCACGTGGCGAGGGCACTGCTGCTCCTTCACTTTCACCTCCATGACCGACACCCAGGACCATTCTTCCCGGTTTTGGACTTTCTCATGACTAATAAATGTCCTTGTCTTGACAAGCGAGACATGAAGCAGAAGATTGAGCGCAGCGCGGCCGGGACGTTCTATGTGAGGGTCACACATCCCATCACGCTGGCCGCCGTTCAACGCTGAACATCTGATACTACACAGCATTCATCATTCATAACCCTGCACCGCGGGGAGAGGAAACGCAGGACGGCCGCAGAACGAGAGGTCTCGTCACGGACACATTAAGCAGATCTACGAGCAGATGGAGGATGAGCTGATGACGATTCTGCAGTCTTCACCTTCTCACCAGTCCTCGCTCCAGTCTCCTACATCGTCTCTTGCCTACTGGGCCAGCAGTACAGTAGACTTAGTTTCCATGTGACCCAATGATTGGCAGAATTATGGAATGCAGCTCTGGATGTGACTGGAATATAAGACAACTTTAAGTCACTGCAAAATATGTGACGCAAAATGATTGAATATGACCAGTGTCTGACCAGTGTCAGTGTAATGTGGGACAGGAGACCAGGAAGAGAGGAACAGGTTACTGCATGAGCAGAATCTGCAACCATGGAAACACATAGGTCCGCACAGGATCTGTATACACTGAACGGTGGATTAATAATAATTAAAAGGAAAAAAAAAGTATATTTCTTCAGATCTCAATTTTGATGTATTTCATCATAGACAAATGGCTGCAAAAGTATTTATACCCTTATCAAAGGAGACTACCAGTGGCCATGTAATAGAAAACACAGGAATACTTGATAGCGCGAGCACTTCTGTATAATGGAAAGTCGAGCGAGATAACTGAAAGCCGAACCATCGTGTCACCAACAGCTATTTAATCTGTATGGGAACTTTAGGCCGGGGTCACACTTGCGAGTGTGATGCGAGAAACTCGCGCATCAATATCCGGCACTGCCGCTGGCACTCGGACGGGAGTGTGCGACTATATGTATTTCTAGTCAAACACTTGCTCGGCTCTCTTTCAGTTGACCATGTGTGAAATTGATAGCACACTGATCCGATAATGACCTATTGTAAAGTTTGGCAAATGAAGGACTACTACATCAACATTATTACAGCACCAGATTCCCCAAAACAACACGAATACAGCACCAGTATAATCACCAGTACACGAATACAGCACCAGTACAATCATCAGTACAGAAATACAGCACCAAGCTTAGTACAGTGATAAATTACAATATCATGTCAGTGTCATGGGTGCATCGCCACGAAGATTGTCGCGATTGCACATTCTGACTTCTCGCAGCTGAGTTGCTGTTTCTTTGTGTTTGGTAATGAGGGAGTTAATTTTACCTAGCTCTTTGCTAAGACTAGGTCCAGCCTCGCCCGGCTGCTTTTGATTATGTTCTAATTAGCTTCCTTTATATAGCTGCCAGTCTGCTGGTTAGATGCCGGTGAAAGCATTCATACAGACTGCAGATAGGATCGGTTCTGAGAAGACTTAAGCTAAGAGCTCCTTTGTTGTTTCTCCTCTCCTTGCTTATAGTTTATCTCCTAGACCTTTGGTGTTCCCTCTGTGTTTAAATGTTGTATGCAAGACAGTATTTACTTTATCCCCTGTCTGTCTCGTCTGTCTTTACTGTTTGTTAACCTTTACCTGTCCATTCCCTATGGTGGTAATCAGGGTCCTTCTAAGGACTAGATTACAGTGGTCAGGGATTTATAGGAGACAGGGTTTACGCTGGCGGCCTGAACCTCTGTACCATTAACAGTACCTCCAGGTAGAGGGACTAGTCAGGACCCCAGTTTAGGGTCAGCATAGACCCCGGTCCACCTCTAGCCAGAGACAGCGTGAAAAGGATTCAGTATTGACCCACAGGATATTATGTCAGGTAATACTATGCTATATATACATGTTAATGTTACCTATTTATATGTTATATAGAATGTTGTCCCACTTGATAGATTACTGACATTATTTATATATATATCTGCTAGACAGCGTGACATTTTCACCGGCCAAACTAAAGATTCTCCCCAGCTACCATGGATCTAGTAGCCCAGCTTGCCCTGCAGTTGCAGAGGTTGTCCATGGAGCTTACGGACATTAAGTCCAAGGTTTTGTCCCCCCCGGAGCAAACCAGATCTGAACCTAAGGTTGCTCTCCTGGACAGGTTCACTGGTGGGCGGGACAAATTTTTTACCTTCCGGGAGGCATGTAAATTATACTTTCGGCTGCGGCCTCGGTCATCGGGGAGTGAAGAGCAGAGGGTGGGAATTGTCATCTCGCTCTTACAAGGGGACCCTCAATCCTGGGCGTTCTCTCTTCCCCCGGGCTCCCCGGCCCTCCAGTCAGTAGATCGATTTTTTGCTGCCCTGGGTCTGGTGTATGATGACCCGGATCGGGTCTCCCTTGCTGAAACGAAGTTACGTAGGATACAGCAGGGAGATCGTCCGGCGGAGGAATTTTCTTCTGAGTTCCGTAGATGGGCCACAGATACTCAGTGGAATGACCCAGCTCTTAGGAGCCAGTTTTGTCAAGGGTTATCTGACAAATTAAAAGATGTTTTGGCTCAGTATGATTCTCCTCCGTCACTGGAGGCTGCTATGGCCCTTGCTATTCGTATTGATAGACGGCTTCGGGGGAGGTGCGAGGTAACTCTGCCCCCTGTTATGACTCCACCCACTACTAAAGTCCCTTATATTGAGGTTCCCCTGGTCTGTTCTGAGGAACCTATGCAGTTGGGAGGGACATCTTTTTGTAGGAGGGAATCAGCGGTGCGCCGCAAGACAAGAAGGTGTTTCTTCTGCGGGAGAGAGGGACATTTTGTTGGGGGGTGTCCCTCCCATGCCTCATTGAGCAAAAAAGTCACCGAAAAACTGTTAATCCCAGGTTGTGTGGTGGACGACAACCTGGGAGTAGGTATTTCGTCCCCAGGTCCGTCTCAATTTCTCGTGCCTGCGGATGTGGTGGTTGGTGCGAGAGTTGAGAGGATTTCTGTTCTTCTTGATAGTGGGTCTGGGGCTAATATGGTGGACGCTCGGTTTGCCCAGGTGCAAGGTATGCAACTGAGTGTATTGGCCAAACCGATCCCTATACTTTCTATTGACGCCAGACCTCTCGGTCAATGGTAACTTAGAATTTCAAGTGTTGAAGATCATTGACTCACGTCTGAATCGCCGGTCCCTTCAGTATTTGGTTCATTGGAAGGGATATGGTCCTGAGGAGAGGACGTGGGTCTCTGCGTCTGAGATTAACGCAGATCGATTGGTTCGGACCTTCCACACAACTCACCCGGGCAAACCTGGCCCTGGGGGTCCGGAGGCCCCTCGTAGAAGGGGGGTACTGTCATGGGTGCATCGCCACGAAGATTGTCGCGATTGCACATTCTGACTTCTCGCAGCTGAGTTGCTGTTTCTTTGTGTTTGGTAATGAGGGAGTTAATTTTACCTAGCTCTTTGCTAAGACTAGGTCCAGCCTCGCCCGGCTGCTTTTGATTATGTTCTAATTAGCTTCCTTTATATAGCTGCCAGTCTGCTGGTTAGATGCCGGTGAAAGCATTCATACAGACTGCAGATAGGATCGGTTCTGAGAAGACTTAAGCTAAGAGCTCCTTTGTTGTTTCTCCTCTCCTTGCTTATAGTTTATCTCCTAGACCTTTGGTGTTCCCTCTGTGTTTAAATGCTGTATGCAAGACAGTATTTACTTTATCCCCTGTCTGTCTCGTCTGTCTTTACTGTTTGTTAACCTTTACCTGTCCATTCCCTATGGTGGTAATCAGGGTCCTTCTAAGGACTAGATTACAGTGGTCAGGGATTTATAGGAGACAGGGTTTACGCTGGCGGCCTGGACCTCTGTACCATTAACAGTACCTCCAGGTAGAGGGACTAGTCAGGACCCCAGTTTAGGGTCAGCATAGACCCCGGTCCACCTCTAGCCAGAGACAGCGTGAAAAGGATTCAGTATTGACCGACAGGATATTATGTCAGGTAATACTATGCTATATATACATGTTAATGTTACCTATTTATATGTTATATAGAATGTTGTCCCACTTGATAGATTACTGACATTATTTATATATATATATCTGCTAGACAGCGTGACAGTCAGCCCTCGACATATAAAATTATATCACATGAACTTACAACTCCCAGTGTGACATTAATGTTATTGCAATGATGGGAGTTATTGCTGTTGTTGTTACCAGCCATCAACAGACTGCGAACCATACTGATTTCACGCCACCAGTAGCATTATTAAACATTTACAGAATAACTTAATTTTTGGGAGATATTGTATATGTTTTTGTGTCGACCCGCCACCACAATTGTGGGTTACCAGGGCAATGGGGTACTCAGAGCCGAGCCCGAAGAAGTCTATGGGGATTTTGTCACAGGTAGCTGTGGCTCGGTCTGTGGCCCTGGCGGTCTGGCGTATGTTGGGGATATATTTACAGGGGATTGATTTATATACAGTTCGTGACGCCACCTGTAGTATTCTGGTAATTTGTACCAGCGCTGCTGTAGATCTCTGAGGGGATGGTGAGGCAGCTAGATGTCGGGTCCCCTACAGGTGGGACTCTTCCCTCAAAGTCTGTTAAGATGGTGAAGTCGGGTGCCGGTAAATAACACAGTCTCACACAGTCAATGTCTTTCCATACCTTTACTTGCTGAATGTCAAGGCAGGTCCCGGGGAGGCTGATCCAAAGGGAGTGTATTTTGAGACGGCAGCTGGACAAGTTAGGGGCCTCCTTTATCTCCAATATGGCGAGTGCAACTAGCATGAAGCGTAGTTCCCTCAATCTTCAGCAATGCTTGCTGTAACTGCCCAGTCAGCTTAGTGTTAGGAGCCTTCCTGTGAAGGAGCTGAATACTTAAGTAGTCCTGCAGAACTCCGAAGCCTTCACTCCCTCTGACCCCAGCTACGTACCGACTATAAGGGGCTTGTCTGCCGCGACCTAGGGTCCGGTAGATTCCTGGTTTTCCTGCCTCTGTGCCTGAAACAACAGCGACTCTTCGGTCCCCAGTGACCGGTAAACAGGGTGCTGGACTTAAGCAATCCTGTAGCACCAATTCTATAATCCACTTGCCTTTCGCCTTGTCCACGCTGGTAACATAAACATTCTCACTAGCCAGGGGTCGAGCAGTCACTTCCAATCTTTCTCCTTCCAATGAAGCCAGCCACAGATGCTCAGTTGTCACAGGCAGGAGCACGTCTCTGTACCTGATACTGTCCTTAGACAGGAACGCTGAAGTCTTTCTGTGCTGATACTCCTTCCTTTCTTCAATGTGTGCTGAGAGATAATCCAGCTCTGACCAGACTAAGGTATATGTCAAAACCTATACCGGACTCCACTATTTGAACTGGTTATGAAGCAGGCTAGACTCCTCTCTCCTCTTTCCACAGAGGTCTAAGCTCTACCTCACACGTCTTCTCTGTCCAGAGACAGGAACTAGACTCTTTTCAAAATCACCCTACACCCACTACTTTGACCACTCCCTAGAGTATACTTCACTACCCCAAGGGTGTGTCCAGTGTGTGTAGAATGAATGCATATTGAGCATTAAGCCGCCGTCTCGCCATACACTCCCCAGGGTACTGCGTGTGCCTACCACCAGGGCTACACATTCCCCCATGGTAAATGACAGCACTCCCGGGCTGTGAAATACAAAAGACAGAAAAATTTTGTTTATGCAATAACATTGGAACAATAACATCTTCCCATCCGGGAGGTAAGAATACTTCGAACGTTACAAACTTTAATACAAATAGTATCAAATGTCATTTTCAATAAATAAATTTACAAGATACTTGTGAAGGACCCGCACCAAACCTTCAACGTGGGTCCTGGGTGGGCTGCAGGACATCCAAGTGCAGACCTCACTCAGTGCCACACCACACGGGTTTTGTTTTTCAGAGGTAGATATGTATGGCTTATGTAAAACCAAGATAGGGCGCCGGAGCGCAACTATGTACAAGAAAGTTTTTAGGCTGTCTCAGTCCTCAACCTACGAGTCCATTGTAAACCAAAGGCATATATCAAATCACATTATGATAAAGTGCAATAACTTTTTATGGTTCTATTCACCATTTACCCAGCCGGGCATTCTATAATTAGGACTATATATATACACATTATATATAAACTTGTGCAAAAACTTTATAAACATTTTTCAAACTTTGACTGATGGTAGATCCTTTATGGACCTTACCAATTCTTTCTATATATTTATTCATCAAATAGTACGCTTTCCACCCCGGGGGCTGGAACAACGCAATGGGCCCTAGATCCTAAGACCAGCAAGTCATGTGCTGCGATCAGGGTTTGGGTTGCGACATCTCTGGTTTGAACCTCTAGGGGCGCAACGGGTACACTTTCTTCGCATGACACCGATTGCGTCTCCATTACATGTCAATGATATAGACCGCGTCAGGGTTTGCGATCTAGACTGGGTCGCATCTGGCGATATGGAAGTGGCTTTCACTTGCGATAGACTTTGGGTCGCATGTTGCGATGATTTTGACGGGGGCGATGCTGGGGCACGGCCGGATGCTGCTGAAGCTGGAAACGGGGACGCTGCGGTAATGGTGACGATACCTGCGTCTGGGACGGGGTCGCGGACGATGGCGACGTTCAGGGCATACCACCCCTTCATTCCCCAATGCCGCGTATAAGTGACTATGTCGCCGTTTACTAAGTCCCTCCCGGGATGGCCTTGTGGCAGGTGAGATTCCACGTCACGCCTGCTGACGAAGACCGCTGGGTAGAGGCCCGGTTCACGAATAAAGCCCCAGCCCTTCCGGAGCTGGAACTCAGTCACACACCCCTGCCGCCGCGGTTCCCGTAAGGTACCTTTGTCGCGACGGACAGTCTCCTTATCAGCAATCAGCTCGGCAAACTGTCGCTGGCGGTTCTTCTTGATTTCCCGCGCTTCCTCCTGCTGGCGCCTCTTTGTCTCCTCACGACTCGCCATTCTTGCTCCCACTGGGCGGTGTAGGCGACGTCATCCAGGCGCGCCATTCGTCCCAGTCCACATCTGGTAGTGACGGACAGGACCCCTCCGGTGTCCCTGCCGGGGACCGATAATCTGCTGCGGCCTCCTGGCCGGGCGGGCGTTCCGGGATTGGCTGTACCTCCTCAACCTCCTCCGCATCCACCGCTTCACCAGTGGGATCGGGAACGGTACTTTCGGGGGCAGCCTCCGGTTGCTCCTCGCCTTGGGCAGCAGACTTTTCGGTACTTTGAATCGTGGGGGTTCGTTGAGGGGAGGAGACGCCGTGTTCGTCATCCGCCATTTCTGCAGGTTACAGCGGCGTCTCTCTATCTCCTCCAGGCCAGGTTGGAACAACTGCTTTAGGCGTGAGTTCTCCTCCGGACCTCTAACAACGCCTGTTGCAGGTGCAGATCGCATAGGCCTCGGATGCCGATGGCAGCTTGGCGGGGCCCCGGGGCCTGCTTTCCTCCGCTGCTCCGCTCGGCTCCACACGTCCGGCCTCCATCATGTTCCAGAACAAACTCTTTTCTTTTTGAGACATCCGGTCTCTTCCGTGGAGGTGGGGTTTACGTCTCCTCCTCCTCGCAGGGAAGGTGAAGAGGAGGCGGACCTCCTTTGCTGTTGGGCAGGACCGCATGTTATAATAGCACTTTGAGAGGACAGGCATTTTCTTCGCGCCACAGGGGGGTAGACGCCCACGAAGGTACGCCCACCTTCTTCTCCAGCGCCTGAGGGCGCGAATATGGCGACAAAAATGGCGATTTTGGCGCCAAAAGTGCAAACAGTCCTTTTTACAAAAACAAGTCCTTAGGCACGCAGGGCTCGCAATTTCGCGAGTTTGGTATCCTGTTCGTGACGCCAAGTATTTGTGTCGACCCGCCACCACAATTGTGGGTTACCAGGGCAATGGGGTACTCAGAGCCGAGCCCGAAGAAGTCTATGGGGATTTTGTCACAGGTAGCTGTGGCTCGGTCTGTGGCCCTGGCGGTCTGGCGTATGTTGGGGATATATTTACAGGGGATTGATTTATATACAGTTCGTGACGCCACCTGTAGTATTCTGGTAATTTGTACCAGCGCTGCTGTAGATCTCTGAGGGGATGGTGAGGCAGCTAGATGTCGGGTCCCCTACAGGTGGGACTCTTCCCTCAAAGTCTGTTAAGATGGTGAAGTCGGGTGCCGGTAAATAACACAGTCTCACACAGTCAATGTCTTTCCATACCTTTACTTGCTGAATGTCAAGGCAGGTCCCGGGGAGGCTGATCCAAAGGGAGTGTATTTTGAGACGGCAGCTGGACAAGTTAGGGGCCTCCTTTATCTCCAATATGGCGAGTGCAACTAGCATGAAGCGTAGTTCCCTCAATCTTCAGCAATGCTTGCTGTAACTGCCCAGTCAGCTTAGTGTTAGGAGCCTTCCTGTGAAGGAGCTGAATACTTAAGTAGTCCTGCAGAACTCCGAAGCCTTCACTCCCTCTGACCCCAGCTACGTACCGACTATAAGGGGCTTGTCTGCCGCGACCTAGGGTCCGGTAGATTCCTGGTTTTCCTGCCTCTGTGCCTGAAACAACAGCGACTCTTCGGTCCCCAGTGACCGGTAAACAGGGTGCTGGACTTAAGCAATCCTGTAGCACCAATTCTATAATCCACTTGCCTTTCGCCTTGTCCACGCTGGTAACATAAACATTCTCACTAGCCAGGGGTCGAGCAGTCACTTCCAATCTTTCTCCTTCCAATGAAGCCAGCCACAGATGCTCAGTTGTCACAGGCAGGAGCACGTCTCTGTACCTGATACTGTCCTTAGACAGGAACGCTGAAGTCTTTCTGTGCTGATACTCCTTCCTTTCTTCAATGTGTGCTGAGAGATAATCCAGCTCTGACCAGACTAAGGTATATGTCAAAACCTATACCGGACTCCACTATTTGAACTGGTTATGAAGCAGGCTAGACTCCTCTCTCCTCTTTCCACAGAGGTCTAAGCTCTACCTCACACGTCTTCTCTGTCCAGAGACAGGAACTAGACTCTTTTCAAAATCACCCTACACCCACTACTTTGACCACTCCCTAGAGTATACTTCACTACCCCAAGGGTGTGTCCAGTGTGTGTAGAATGAATGCATATTGAGCATTAAGCCGCCGTCTCGCCATACACTCCCCAGGGTACTGCGTGTGCCTACCACCAGGGCTACACATTTTAGGTACTTTCATTTTGAGTAAATTTGTGGAGATACTGAGACAGCTTTGGAGACAAGAGCCTAAGACTTTTACTGTATCCGTACTTTTGAGCGATTGGTTGGGTCTCTGTACTAGGACTCCCACCAATCTGCTCAAAATTAAAGGGCCTCAAGCATACAAAAAAATAATCTTCCAAAAATTTAGTTACTCTTTAAGGAATCGGGAACTGATCAGCCGGTCAATCACCTGATGCACAAGAAAACTGTTAGCAGGGTGAAATGATTTTTAAGCTTGCTTAAATATCATTGTTTTTTGGCAGCAGAGAGTCCTGTGTAAACAGGATATGTGCTGCAAAGAACAATACTATTCTAGATGCATAGAAGAATCATGTTGACGATCGTTCTGTGCACATGAAAGTGCGGTCGGCCTAGCTCTATAGCATGAAATGAACTTTGGTATGCATGCAAAATAGAGTTAACACTGACCAAAAGAAAGACAAAAACCAAGACAGAAACAAAATAAATAAAATAAATAAATACCCTGCTGTAAGTAAATAAATAAAAGAAATAGTGCATATAAATAACATTGGGTGCTTAGTAAACACCATTTTTGATTGAAAAAAAAAAGTGTAAAAGCAATCTCACTAACAACATGGTGTAACTTATTAAGCTCAATTAAGCTTCCCAGCTAATCACTTCCTCTCCTGTCAGCTGGGGAGAAGAGCTCATTCATTTGGGGGTTTACATAGAGGCTGCAGCATTAGCTCCGGTCCCGCTGTAAACATGTTAACCCTTTCAGATAGATTGCAGCGTGGGACCTGACTGAGCGCCAGAGAGGTAAGAATAATGTTGTTTTATTATTTTTTTTTATTACAAGAGAACAAGGGCTTCGCAAGGATTACCAGTTACAATAAAATATGGTCAAAAACTCTTTATTTATTTCATTTAAATGATTTTTAATTAATGTGTGTTGTTTTTCATTTCAAATAGGATTAGTAATTGAGAGTTGTCTAATTGACAACTCTCAATTATTAACCTGGCTTAAAGTTACCTTCCAATAGCAAGATGACCTTAACCCATTATTAACCCATTAGCCACCGCTACAGGGCAATGGGAATAGATGGGCTAAGTGCCAGAAAAGGCGCATCTAATCATAGATGTGCCTTTTCTGGGGTGGCTGGGGCAGAGCTTAGTAGCCAGGGGGGGCACAAAAAAAATGCACCCTCCCTAGGCTACTATTATCTGCCCCCACTCGCTAGCTTTCCCTGTCTGGTGGAGAAAATACGGCGGGAGCCCACGCATTTTTTTTACAACGAATTTACACATTTAATTCACCCCTATATGTATGAAATTTTGCACACATACACTCATGTAATTGGTAGTGAAAACCATATATCAAACTATATGAAATGACATAGTTAACTGTATGTAAACAATGTATCATTTCATGTCGGGTTCTGTAATTTTACAGAAGCTGGCAATTGAATTAGCGGCTATTATACTATGTAGAAGTGTATGAACTATAAATATATGTATATATATATAATATATATATATGTCTCAATGACATACAGTGGTGGCCAAAAGTATTGGCACCCCTGAAATTCTGTCAGATAATACTCAGTTTCTTCCTGAAAATGATTGCAATCACAAATTATTTGCTATTTTTATCTTCATTTAATTTGCTTGCAAGGAAAAAACACAAAAGAGAATGAAGCAAAAATCAAATCCTTGATATTTCACACAAAACTCCAAAAATGGGCCAGACAAAAGTATTGGCACCCTCAGCCTAATTCTTGGTTTCACAACCTTTAGCCAAAATAACTGCGAACAACCGCTTCCGGTAACCATCAATGAGTTTCTTACAATGCTCTGCTGGAATTGTAGACCATTCTTCTTTGGCAAACTGCTCCAGGTCCCTGATATTTGAAGGGTGCCTTCTCCAAACTGCCATTTTGAGATCCATCCACAGGTGTTCTATGGGATTCAGGTCTGGACTCATTGCTGGCCACCTTAGAAGTCTCCAGTGCTTTCTCTCAGACCATTTTATAGTGCTTTTGGAAGCGTGTTTTGGGTCATTGTCCTGCTGGAAGACCCATGACCTCTGAGGGAGACCCAGCTTTCTCACACTGGACCCTACATTATGCTGCAAAATTTGTTGGTAGTCTTCAGCCTTCATAATGCCATGCACACGGTCAAGCAGTCCAGTGCCAGAGGCAGCAAAGCAACCCCAAAACATCAGGGAACCTCCGCCATGTTTGACTGTAGGAACCGTGTTCTTTTCTTTGAATGCCTCTTTTTTTTTTCCTGTACACTCTATGTTGATGGTTTTTCCCAAAAAGCTTGACTTTTGTCTCATCTGACCAGAGAACATTCTTCCAAAATGTTTTAGGCTTTCTCAGGTAAGTTTTGGCAAACTCCAGCCTGGCTTTTTTATGTCTCGGGGTAAGAAGTGGGGTCCTCCTGGGTATCCTACCATACAGTCCTTTTACATTCAGACGCCGACGGATAGTACGGGTTGACACTGTTGTACCTTTGGACTGCAGGGCAGCTTGAACTTGTTTGGATTAGTCGAGGTTCTTTATCCACCATCCGCACAATCTTGCGTTGAAATCTCTCATCAATTTTTCTTTTCCTTCCACATCTAGGGAGGTTAGCCACAGTGCCATGGGCTTTAAACTTCTTCATGACACTGCGCACGGAAGACACAGGAACATTCAGGTCTTTGGAGATGGGCTTGTAGCCTTGAGATTGCTCATGCTTCCTCACAATTTGGTTTCTCAAGTCCTCAGACAGTTCTTTGGTCTTCTTTCTTTTCTCCATGCTCAATGTGGTACACACAAGGACATAGGACAGAGGTTGAGTCAACTTTAATCCATGTTAACTGGCTGCAAGTGTGATTTAGTTATTGCAACACCTGTTAGGTGCCACAGGTAAGTTACAGGTGCTGGTGATTACACGAATTAGAGAAGCATCAGATGATTTTTCAAACAGTATCAATACTTTTGTCCACCCCCTTTTTTATGTTTGGTGTGGAATTATATCCAATTTGGCTTTAGGTCAATTCTTTGTGTGTTTTTTCATTGAAGACAAAGTAAATAATACCAAATAATTTGTGTTTGCAATCATTTTCAGGAAGAAACTGAGTATTATCTGACAGAATTGCAGCGGTGCCAATACTTTTGGCCACCACTGTGTATATATATATATATATATGTATGTATTCTCTGTGTATACATCTATTCTTTCTTTTGTGATTTAAAAACTATCATTTGGTTCCATTATATGTCGGTTTTGCTAGCCGCCGACAAAATCTCGCCAGACAGATGTCAAACGGATGTGAAAGTACGCTCAGATGCGACAAAATCGCACCCCGCATTTTCAAATGGATGACAGACGGATCAATGTTCAGAAAACATTTGTGCGATTATCGGCCGTCAAAAACGGTCCGATTTTTTAGACGGTGTGTGTGACTCCAGCCTAAGATAAGTCTCCAGATTCTGATAAACCCGTTCAGTTTGCCTATTAGACTGTGGGTGAAATGCAGAAGAGAACGACAGATGGATCCCCAAACGAGTGCAAAACGCCCTCCAAAATTTGGAAATAAACTGCACACCCAGATCAGAAACAATATCAGTAGGGATCCCACGTAATTTACAATCTCTCTGATGAAAATTTGCGCCAAGGTCTTGGCGTTAGGTAAAGTAGGTAGCACAATAAAATGTGACATTTTACTGTATGTGTCCACCACCACCAAAATGACAGTGTTATTTGCCGACAAGGGTAGATCAGTGATAAAATCGACCGATAAATGAGTCCAAAGTCAACTAGGATGCGGCAATGGTTGGAGAGACCCAGACAGACGAGTATGAGAGGTTTAAGAAAGCACACAGACACTGCAGGCGGCTACATACTCCCGGACATCCTGATGTACCCCTGACCACCAAAAAGACAGAGTAAAGGTACTGCCACACTAAACGCTCCCGCTAACGATCACGTTAACGACGCATACTAATGCGATCGTTTTTGTGATCGTTTTAATGTCGCTATTAGCTGCCACATTTAGCGATCTCATTAACGACGCATAAGCGGTTAGCGATCTCTTTAACGACTTTGCCGGTCGTTGGTACCTGCCACACTGCATGTACTGTGAAAGATCACGACCTCGAAGAGGCGTGACTGAGCGCAACCTTTTGCACGCCCCTCATCACAGATTGGTGGTCACTATTTATCTCAGATATTTCACATATTCTCTGCGATCCAGTTTGTGACTGCTGCGGTCACTTTGCAATCGCAATACCGTTTTGCGTCGAGAATTCGGCCGCACGTAACGTGCGCACGCCGTGACGTCATGGCGCTGGCGTCGCCCAATGCGGAGTTGCTTGTAATGGCGGCAATGGCGGCGGCGAGACAGGCGAGACAGCGCGGGGCTAAGTGGGCAGATGAAGAGGTCCGTTACTTAATAAAAAAAACGGACCTCTGGGATTACCACTGCAGGCTACCTGTGGCGCATCCAATGCGCCACAAAAGGGTATGCCTGCAGAGAATCCGGCGGGGCCTGCAGAGGCGCTTTAATGTGCGGCGGACCAGGCAACAAATCCGCAAGAAGCTGGCGGACCTGCGATACCGCTCACGCGATAGGGTCGCCAGCATCCGGGCCCAGCTCCGCAGGCCTCTGAGTAAGTATTGATGAGGGTATCTGGAGAGGTTATGTTTTGTGGGTTAGGCTACTTTCACACTTGCGTTTTTTTTTGCGCTGCGTTTCGAGCGCACATGAAGCGCATTAAAAAAAAGCATGCAAACGCTTGTAAACGCTGCGATATTTAGTCGCATCTGCATGCGCATTTCGACAAAAAAAAGCAGCGTTTGTCTGCGATTTCATGCGAAGATCTGTGGTGGCTTTATTACCAAGATGTCCAGACAAGACTGAATCATGATGTCCACTAAGAACTCTCAGACAGAGATTCACAAGCACAGTTTACCTAACAGATAGGCAGCAGGGTGTTCCCCTGAGTGTCAACAACCTCTTTCTCAAGATTGGAGCATATAGACACAATGACCACCCCTTTTTGTAGTATAGGTAGGAACCTGTTCACAATTATCTCCACTCCCAGGAAAACAACAAAATAAGGCATCTGCTTTAATGTTCTTGTTCCCTGGCCTATATGTAAGAAAAAAGTTGAACCTGGTGAAGAACAATGCCCATCTTGCATGTTGAGGTGCTAGACGTTTCTCAGACTCTAGATACATGAGATTCTTCTGATCCGTGATTACCTTATCCGGATGAACTGCTCCCTCCAAAAAATGATGCCACTCTTCAAAGGCCCACTTGATTGCCAAGAGTTCCCTGTTACGAATGTCATAATTTCTCTCCGCAGATGACAGTTTTTTTTAGAAAAGTGTCCACATGGACGCCATTTACCAGGAGACACACTCTGCGACAATACAGCCCCCACCCCCACTTTAGACACGTCAACTTCTACAATAGCAGTTTATTATTATTATTATTATTTATTTATATAGCGCCATTAATTCCATGGTGCTGTACATGAGAAGGGGTTACATACAAAGTTATAGAAATCTTTTACAGTAAACAAATTTACAATGACAGACTGGTATAGAGGGGAGAGGACCCTGTCCTTGCGGACTTACATCCCACTGCTGCCACCAAATGTGAAGGACAACCCCCGTCCTCCCACGTCACCAATGTGACGTAACTCCACAGGCACAGCTCTCCGGCACCCCCTTTGTCTCTCAGGCCAGTAAGGGAACTACACCTAGAGCAAATGGCCGCCGGGGAGGGTGTCCTGTTACCCACTGGGTATTCTAAGATTCGTGATAAGAGTAAAAGCATCAGCCCAAGATTAATTTTATGGTTTAATTGCCTTAAGGGCACACTAGATAATTACAGAAATGAACACAACAGAAGTGAGATGCAATACAGTGTAAAAAATAATATGAATAAAAAAATGGGATCACCTAATAAAACTAATAAAAATATATGTTTTACACTTCTAACTGAAATCTCACCTCAGAATACGGATGGCAGACCAACCAAGAAATGAAAGCAAACACCCAAGTGCATGAGAGACAGGGGGAAAAAAGGAAACTAAAATAAACCACCAAGGCAAGGTTTGGACACAATGTTAGAGTTTTATTGAAAAAATTCCAAGACATAAAAATATTGCACAAACAACATAAAAATATATATAAAAAAGGAAGCCTAACACCACCCAATGATACCCAATACCCAGGTTTTAATCCATGTAACCAGGTACGTATATATGTATATATGATACGAAATATCCAATGGCTAACATAAACATAGACGCAGTGCACCAACCATACCTGCACACAATTAGTGCTACACAGAAAAAAGATGACAATGTGCTAAGAATAATAAATAAACTATAATGTAATCAAATACTAACACCGTGTATAACAAACCAAGTCATATATATTGTCAATAAAATAAAACCAGACATATATATTGTCAATAATATGTGTGCTAACCAAACAAATAAATAAAAAAAAAAAAAAAAAACTTGCTTTGTGCATCATGATTCGTTGATTCCAATGTTGAGTGGCATGAAGAAGTCCTCTTTGGATAACAATTGGAATTTTTCACAATCAGGAACATCTTTGTTGACATCCGTTCTACAGTATGCACCTATGAAGAACTTCCATCGTGTGGTTACATCTTTGTGCAATTTTTGTATTATGTGTCTTTATGATTTGGTAACTAAGTGTCTATATATGCTTTCGTTAGTTTACACGTATCCATGTGGTGGGTTCTGTTTGGATGCACATGTTATCTCAATCTGATGTTTATATATGTACATTTGATTATTCGTATATTATTTTGTTGTATTTCATCCTCCATGTGTGGTGTGCATGGTGGCTGGCCTGATCGGGTGGTTCTCATGGCGACGGTGTCTCCATGCGTCCTGACCCAACATGTTTGGATGCTTGACACCTGTTGTGATGTGACCTCCGATCAGTGCCTGCTAACATGCGCCGTTTTTCACACATGGAGTTTATGACACGATTGTAAATTTGGCAAATATAGATTTATCTTTTTTTTTTTTGTCCAATTAAGTGTATATTCATTGGTGCTGAATTATTTTCGCAATCTCTAACAGGGCATGTATATGTGTTTTGTTTAATTTATTGGTCTTATTGCACCCAGATGTACCATACGTACTAGCAATTGTTACTTGTGAATGGTTGTCATGGCAGCAATAGTGGTTATAGACGGACATCGCTGTATGTGTTGTTTCTGTTTATTATGCTATTTTTATTTGGTGTATTACGCAAGCGCAGTTTTTTACTACATGGTGTCTTAGTCATGTATTAGACTACAGCGATGTGCGCAGACATATCTTGCGTACCAATAATTGACATTTGCGATCGGTCGTCATGGTAGCGATAGTAGTTGTAGATGGACACCACTGTGTGTGGTATAGTTCACTAAGTTACCTTTAATTGATGTACAGCGCACGCGCAGTCTTTTCCTTATGGTGGTTGAGTCATGTGACTGGTCACAGTTTCACGCGATTCATGACATTTGCTGGGATGTGCTTGCTATTTGGTTTAGTTAGTATATCCTACGTCATCGCACTGTGATGGGGCCATATGATTGAATATATCGGCACAAATTTGATGATGTATGCTAGTTCGTGACCGCTACTTGCATATACAGCGGTGCGGTCATGTGACCGGAGAGTGTGTCACGTGATGTATGACGTCTGTTGAAGTGCGACTACCGCTTGTTTGTGTGCGCATGCGCTACCCAATTACACATAATTTCTTTGACTATTTAAAGTCCGCGATTACACTGTAGAGTATACCCCTGACGAAGGAAGATATTCCGAAACGCGCGTCGGGGCGCGTTCTTAGAGGCATCTACATCACCCTTTTCTCTCCCCCCCCGGTTTTGTCCAGGTACAGTCTATTTTACTATTATCTTTATGGCGATAGAGGGAGGATATTGGCATTTCCTTTGACATTTACTGATACCCCCATTGTAGTTAGTGCCTGATTTGTACTGCAATTGTGCACATTGGTGATTTTCTTTCCCTGCTGGAATTTATCATGGTCTTTCTTTTCCTTTTTTTGTACAGCACCGTAGCACTTTATATTGTTTGATAGTGCACAATTGGAATTTTTTCCTTTTTTATTTGTTTGGTTAGCACACATATTATTGACAATATATATGTCTGGTTTTATTTTATTGACAATATATATGACTTGGTTTGTTATACACGGTGTTAGTATTTGATTACATTATAGTTTATTTATTATTCTTAGCACATTGTCATCTTTTTTCTGTGTAGCACTAATTGTGTGCAGGTATGGTTGGTGCACTGCGTCTATGTTTATGTTAGCCATTGGATATTTTGTATCATATATACGTACCTGGTTACATGGATTAAAACCTGGGTATTGGGTATCATTGGGTGGTGTTAGGCTTCCTTTTTATATATATATTTTTATTTTGTTTGTGCAATATTTTTATGTCTTGGAATTTTTTTCAATAAAACTCTAACATTGTGTCCAAACCTTGCCTTGGTGGTTTATTTTAGTTTCCTTTTTTCTCCCTGTCTCTCATGCACTTGGGTGTTTGCTATAATTACAGAAATATACAGTAAGCTATACAACGGAATTACAATGGACTTGCAGTCAGAGTAAAATACAACAATAATGTACAAGGCTTAAAAGTATTAGCTAAAGGTCAATATTACCAGGTTGTAGGGACATGTGGAGGCAGGGAGCTCTGCAATCCACAGGTGAAAGTCTTAGTCCCCCAAAACGTGTGCCGCTGCTCCCTTGGCAGATCTGTCCCTTGTTGCTCTTGGCTTCTGTGAGAATGGATCTGGTCTGCCCATAGCTCACAGTTCTTAAATCTCCTAGGTCCCTCCCCTCGGTGTCCGAGGGTGGGATGATAATCTCCACCCTTAGCTCCCTGCAGAATTTATTCCCAATATCTAAAAAAGGGGTAAACTTTCTCCAGGATGATCGGATCAGGACACGAGAGGTACCAGTGGATGCAGTATGTTTTGCCTGTCGCATGGAGATCAAACCTGGCCCGATTGGGTCTCGTTGGAGGGCCAATATCTATATCTCAGACCCCCGAGCCATGACCGACTCGGGAGTTGCACCGTCAAATGCCAGAGGTCCGCCGGGTCACACAGATATTTTTATGAGAATGTACCTACAAAGATGTGCCCATAATTCATAATCCTAGAAAGGAGCCTTCGTGTCTGGAAACATACAATGGATGTGTTTTCAGTGTCTAGCTGGCAGGTATAATCTAACTGAAGCCTCCAGGCATCTCATTACCATGCTAACAAACCTTACTATTCACCATGCTGGCTTGGCTCCGTACTGAGCTTGAGTGACATCAAGCGGTTTGAGAATCAGCGCAGATGCAAAATACTCCTTCAAGGTATTGAATGCCTACCTGGCTGGACTGGACCACTTGGAAAAGTCTGTCCCTTTCCTGTTCATATCCGTCAGAGGTTTAGCCATTAACAAAAAGTTTTTGATGAACTTACAGTAGTACTTGTCGAAACCGAAAAACCTTTGTAACGCCTTCAAATCATCAGGACGATTCCAATCCAGTACCACCCAGACTTTTACCATGATCTATGCGAAAACTAGTGGACGATAACACATATCCTAGGAAAGGGATCTCCTCAACCGAGAACATACATTTCTCTGGTTTGACATATAATTTACTGTCTCTGAGTATCTGTAAGACCTGCCTGACATGTACCTGATGTGACTCAAGGTCAGGTGAATAAATGAATATGTCATCAAGATAAATTACAACAAATCTACCTACCAGGTGCCTAAAGATGTAATTTACAAAGTGCTGAAAGACGGTGGGAGCATACATCAAGCCAAATGGCATCACAAGGTTCTCATAGTGTCCCTCAGGCGTATTGAAAGCTGTTATCCACTCATCCCTATCTATAATACGAGTGACATTATATTCCACACTCAGATCCAGTTTAGAAAACTACTTTGCTCCTACAATCTTATTAAAGAGGTCCGGGATGAGATAGAGTGGATATGGATCCTGGACCATGATCAGATTGAGTTTGTGGAAATCTAGGCAAGGGCGTAACCCCCCTGTCTTTCTTCTTAACAAAGAAAAACGACACAGCAATGGGGGATGAGGATAGTCTGATTTCACCCTTTGCCAAACTTTCCGCGATATAGTCCTTCATGGCCTGTCTCTCTGGACTAGAGATATTATGCAGTCTGCTCTTAGGCAGCTTGGCCCCATGGACAAGATTAACGACACAGTCATAAGGACGATGGGGAGGAAGTTCTTGGCACCCTTGCTCCGAGAACACATCCCTAAAGTCAGACAGGTATTTAGGCACATACTGGGTATCCACCCTTGCAAATCAGGTGCCCAAGCAGTGTCCTTGACAATACTCACTACACTTTATCATCTCCGGGTCTGCCAATCTACCACAGGATTGTGCAGAGCGAGCCAAGGAAGTCCAAGAACCACAGGAGAGGCAGACCCTCTAGAAAATAACAGTCTATTACCTCAGAGTGCATGGTGCCTACCTGTAGAAGCAACCCTCGGATGAGTTGAGTAAAATACCCCTGTCTCAAGGGGGCGGAGTTGTGTAGCCCTGGTACACAATACCAGGAGGATGAGTGGAGAGGTAACAGTTAAGGTCTCTCCATGACATCATGTACACTTCTGACACACCCAGCAGGGGTGTGGAAGGGAGTGATTTAGTCAGTCAGTGTCCGGACTTCAGAGTGAGAAGTCAGTTTCCTGTCCTTGGACAGAGAAGACGTGTCCAGTTTAAGTCTATCATCAGTTCAGAAAGTGGAGTCTGGTGTAGGTGTCTGTATACACCTTAGTCTAGTCAGAGCTGTGCCCCACTGGAAGAAAGACTGAACTATCTATTGAGAGACAAGCAAGGCGAAGGGCAAAGTGGAAGGAAGATAACTGGAAAAGTGCTTTTGACTTGGAAAAGTCCTGCACGTTGCAACCGGTTACTGGGGACCGAAGGATCACTATTGTACAGCATAGTGAAGAGAAAACCAGGAATCTACCGGACCCTAGGTCGCGGCAGACAAGCCCCTTATAGTCAGAACGTAGCTGGAGTCAGGGGGTGTGAAGACTTTGAGTTAGTGCACGACAAGAAAAGGATTCAGCTCCCTCGCAGGAAGGCTTCTAACACAAATCTGACTGGGCAGGTACAGCTAAAGATTAGCTGGAATCATAGAGAGGACTACGCTTCAGGCTGGTCGTACTCAGCTTCATTGGACAGTAAAGGAGGCCCCTAACTTGCTTAGCTGTTGCCTCAAAGCTCATCCTCCATCAACCCCATCAGCCTCCCTGGGACCTGCCTTATCATCTTGCAAGTAAAGGTATGGAAAGACGTTGACTGTGTGAGACTGAGTTATTATTGCATGCCTGCACAATCCCTACCTAACTACCGACCTGAGGGAAGAGTCCCACCTGTAGGGGACCCGACATCTAGCTGCCTCACCATCCCCTCAGAGATCTACAGCAGCGCTGGTACAAATTACCAGAATACTACAGGTGGCGTCACGAACTGTACATAAACCTATCCCCTGTAAATATTCCCCCAACATACGCCAGACCGCCAGGGCCACAGACCGAGCCACAGCTACCTGTGACAATCCCCATAGACTTCCATGGGCTCGGCTCTGAGTACCCCATTGCCCTGGTAACCCACAATTGTGGTGGCGGGTCGACACAAATTTTGGCGTCACGAACAGGATACGAAACTTGCAGCATTGCGAGCCCTGTGTGCCTGTGGATTGTTTTTGTGAAAAAGGACTGTTTGCTATTTTTGGCGCTAAAATCCGCCATTTTGCCGCCATATTCGCGCCCTCAGGCGCTGGAGAAGAAGGTGGGCGGACCTGAAAAAGCGCGCAGAGTCTTGGACACGCCCCCAACCTGCACCCCAAACCGCATCGCAAACTGCATAGCAATCTGCATCGCAAACCGCATCGCAAACTGCATAGCAATCTGCATCGCAAACCGCATAGCGAACTGCATAGCAATCTGCATCGCAAACCGCATAGCGAACTGCATAGCAATCTGCATCGCAAACCGCATCGCAATCCGCATAGCAAACTGCATCACAATCTGCATTGCAATCCGCATAGCAAATTGCATCGCAAAATAGAGCGGCAGGTACTGCAACAGGAAGTGAACGCTCTGACATCAGAGCGCCTGCGACGAAGGTCCTGTTCCCACTGCGGTGCCTGTGAAGTAGCAGCATCTGAAACCGGTAGGCTCCGTTTAACCAAGGGGGCGCTAAGATGTCACAACAACCGGCTGACAGTGCGGCCCCGGCCGGAGTCCCCAATCCCGCACCGTCTGGTATTGTAGCGCCAGATGGGGGTGCAGGTCCAGCACCCAGTCCGGTAGTCCCGATCATGCCACTAACGCTCCCATATATGCCTGGGGCGAAATGGCTTCCCCAATACAGCGGTGGGCCAGGCACATTAGCAGGCTTCAAGCGGAAGTTATGCAGCATCCTGGAAATGTACTCCATGCCTGAGAGACAAAAAGCTGCTGTGCTAATAGGGCAACTAACTGGCGCTGCTGAGAGGGAAGTGGAGACTTGGGATACCGTTGATCAGGAGTCGGTGCCTGCGATCTTCCTGAAGCTTCATGCCATATTTGAAGACCGCACAGAAACGGATCTCCGGATGGCCTTCTATCACTGTTCACAACAGCCAGGTGACAGCATCCGGGACTATGCTTGCCGACTACAGGGAGCCCTGAGAGCCCTCAAGCAAATTAACAATTTAAATGCTATCGACGAGAATAGAATGCTGAAAGAACAATTTATACAGGGATTGAGATCCCCAGAGGAACGCAGAACTGTGAATTGGTGGTCCTTAGATCATCCTGATGCTACCTTTGATGCCCTAAAGGACATGGCAATAAAAGGGCTGCGGCCCCTGGGCAAACCCGAGGTGGCCACCCAACATCATCAGGGTGAAGTCACTCTGGAACCGGCAGTAACCCCCTGTTCCCCGCTAGTGGCAGAAACCAAAACGCAGGTGACACCTCCTAGTGAATTGGACTGTCTGCGCTCAGAGGTGCGCCAGCTGACTAAAAATCTGGCCGCTGTGATGAGTGCCCTACAGCTGCGGAAAGAAGAGGAAGGGAAGATCTTGCTAGCTGACTGCCCAGAGGACGTTCCGTGGATGCACCGGAGGAGAAAGAAGACGTCGCCCCCCCGGAGGAGGACAACGCCACCCCCAGGAGCAACCTCTGATCAACACCCTTCTCGTCGAGAGATCATCTGTTATCGCTGCAACCGGAAAGGTCATCTGTCTACACAGTGTCCTTTAAACGGGCAGAACCTGGGTCCAAGGGCCAACACCCAGGAGAATACCCGTCAGGCCCCCTAGACTGGAACCGCAGGTATGTGGGCGGGCGACCCTACCTGTCTATTATTCTAGATGGTATTGCTGTTCCAGCATTGTTAGACACTGGGTCCCAGGTGACCCTCATACCTGATGCTCTATATACCAAGTACTGGTCAATGGACAGTCTTAAACCTCCGAGCCTTGACTTTACTGTGTATGCTTCGAATGGTCTTCCTGTAGAAGTACTCGGAACAAAATGTGTAGATGTAAAGGTGGGCAGAGAGGAGTTGAAAGACCAAGGGCTTCTGGTAGTAAAGACTGTAAATGAGGAGAACGGTTTAAATATCATTTTGGGTACTAACATTATCGGTAATTGTTTGGGAGAAGTTGTGTTCTTACTCCAACAGCTCGCTGAGATTGCCCGACCAAGGCAGAGAGGAGTAATCCAAAGAGAGATCCGGGCCCTGGTGTGTCAGCAGCAAGCGAAGCTTACGACGGCGAAATTGGTAATGTACGGGTCACTGACTCAGTTCCTATTGTGATACCCCCAATGAGTGAAATGATCATTTGGTGCAGGGCAGCCATAGGTCTGAGAGGACAGAATTACCAAGCTGTAGTAGAACCCCACCATTCAGAACATAGACCTACACTTATGACTGCTAGAGGAGTAGTAGAGGTGGTGAATGGAAGAGTACCGGTACGGCTTCTCAATTGGGGAGATGATGAGGTAAACTTACCCCGTTATGCAACCATTGCTAAACTTCATGCTGTTGATAATAATTCTATTCTCCCGGCTGAGTCCTTAGACTCCTGTCAAATAGCGGAGGACAATGACCCAGCAACCCAGGTGGCGGAGTGGTGTCAGCAACTCCATGTTGGGACGGACACCACTCCCGCTCACCAGAAGCAAGGGGTATTACGGGTGGTGCAAGAGTACGCCCAAGTGTTTAGCAAAAATCCACTTGATTTTGGGACAATTAAGGGAGTACAACATCATATCCCTACAGGCAGTCATCCTCCCATCAAAGAGCGGTATAGGCCCATACCTCCAGCTCATTATCAGAAAGCTAAAGAAATGTTGAATGATATGAAGAAAGCTGGGGTGATAAGGGATAGTTGTAGCCCCTGGGCAGCCCCTCTAGTTCTGGTTAAAAAGAAAGATGGTAGTATGAGAATGTGTGTGGATTACAGGCAGGTGAACCGCATAACACACAAGGATGCATACCCGTTACCACGTATAGAGGAATCATTAGCTGCTCTGAAAACGGCTAACTACTTTTCTACCCTTGATCTGACTAGTGGTTACTGGCAAGTGGCTGTGGCTGAGGAGGATCGTGAGAAAACGGCTTTCACCACCCCAATGGGGCTCTGTGAGTTCGACAGAATGCCGTTTGGGCTCAGTAGTGCCCCAGGAACATTTCAGAGAGTGATGGAAAACTGTCTGGGACATCTCAGTTTTGAAACCGTGCTGCTATACCTAGACGACGTTATCGTGTATTCCAAGACATATGAGGACCATCTGAAGCACCTGGCAGAAGTATTCGAGTCCCTGTCCAGGTACGGGATGAAGTTGAAACCCTCAAAATGCCATCTACTCAAGCAGAAGGTACAATACTTGGGGCACATCGTCAGTTCGGAAGGAGTAGCGCCGGACCCAGAGAAAGTCACTGCCATCCAGAAGTGGCCGGAGCCGAAGAACCTTAAGGAAGTGCGACAGTTCCTGGGACTAACGGGTTACTATAGGAGATTCGTGAAAGATTACACGAAGAAGGCAGCTCCTTTACAGGACCTCCTGGTAGGACAATCCTTAAAGAGCAGAAACCCTCCCTTTAATTGGGGTAAAGAACAGGCTGAAGCATTCCAAAAGATGAAAGAGATCCTGACAGGTGATGAGATCTTAACCTATCCTGATTACAGCCAACCGTTCCTGTTGTACACCGACGCCAGTAATGAAGGGTTGGGAGCCGTTCTCAGTCAGAAGCAGAATGGACAAGAAAAAGTCATCGCATATGCTAGCAGAAAACTCAGGCCAACTGAAAGGAATCTGGAAAATTATAGCAGCTTCAAGCTGGAGTTTCTGGCGCTGGTCTGGGCCATTACTGAAAGATTTAAGCACTATCTGGCCTCCAATAAGTTCACTGCGTTTACAGACAACAACCCGTTAACGCACCTGGAAACCGCCAAGCTGGGCGCCATGGAGCAGCGATGGATGGCTCGGTTGTCCAATTACCAGTTTACTATCAAGTACCGGGCAGGTCGAAAGAATGCTAATGCTGATGCGTTGTCCCGAAGGCCGCATGACTCTGACACAGAAGAAGAATCGGACGACCTGGAAGAAATTGAGCTACCCGCGTTCCATCGAAATGGGGTAGTCCACGAGCATCGAGTCCACAGAAAGCAGAATGGTGCAACATTAAATCCTTTACCCCATCATAGTTGGAAAGAGACTCAGGACAGTGATCCAGTGGTCAGCCGCATCAAGGAGTTGTTAAGACAGGAAGGCTCCTCTCTGGAAAAGGATGCACCTATGTCAGCCAAGCTCCTGTGGAACGAGAAAAGCAGGTTGTTCCTATACCGTGAGAAGTTGTGCAGAAGATACGTCAACCCCAGAACCCATGAAATGGTCTGGCAAATCGTGGTCCCCAAGGCAGACGTCCCAATGGTGTTGGAAGCGTACCACGATCAAGCAGGACACTTTGGCTGGAGGAAGCTGGAGACCCTGTTGAGATGCCGGTTCTACTGGGTAGGGATGCGCAGCTCCGTCGAGAGGTGGTGTCGGAACTGTGGACCCTGTGGTCTCAGAAGAAAGGACTACGGTAGTCAAAAGGCCCCCCTGCAACCTATCCGGACGACTCGTCCCCTGGAGATTGTGGCCCTGGACCACGTCAAACTGTCGCCAAGTAGATCTGGATACTCATACGCCTTGACCATGGTGGACCATTACTCCAGATTTCTGGTAGTCGTTCCGGTGAAAGACCAGACCGCAGTGACGGCCGCGAAGACCTTTCAAGCAAGCTTCTGCAGACCGCATGGGTATCCGGAGCAAGTCTTAACCGATCAGGGACCTGCTTTCGAAGCTGATTTATTCAAGGAATTCTGTCATATGTACGGGTGCAAGAAAATAAGAACAACACCATATCACCCTCAAACCAACGGTCTTTGTGAAAAGATGAACCATATTGTCCTTGACTTGTTGAGATCCATACCGTTGGAAGACAGGAATCGATGGCCGGATTTACTACCTGATTTGGTTGATTTGTACAACCATATACCTGTAAGCTCAACTAACTGCACTCCAGCCTATCTTATGAGAGCAAGGCCCGGAAAACTACCAATGGATTTAGAACTTGGAGTGGTAGAACCGGAGGCAGACGATGCCGTGGAGAACTGGGACGTCAATCGGCAAGAGCAATACAGAAGAGTACAAATCTGTGTGGAGGAAAGTCTCAATAAGGCACGGGAGAAACAGGAAGATGTTTACAACCGAAATGCTCCTGCCAAGCCTCTGATGCCTGGAGAGGTAGTATTAAAAAGAAAAAGAAAGATGCACAAACTGGATAATCAGTGGGAGCAAGAACCCTACGTCATACAAGATTCTAAATACGACAACAGAAAAGTTTGTGTCGTCAGTAAAGACGGAGGAAGAACAACAACCACTGTGTCCAGAGATCATTTGAAGTTGTGTCCAGAACACTTAAAGAGTTGTGAAAAGAACCCTGTCTTCAATCAAAGAGAAAGAAAGGAAGAGGTCCTACACACCGATCTGGGAGATTTTCCTGCGGATTGGCCCCGACTGGGAGATGCTGTGATAATTCCAGTGTTGCAGTTTTATCAGCCACAAGAGGAAGTTTTACCTCCAGTTGTGCCTGTGGTGCCAGTTGAGCCCGCTCAGGAGTTACCCATTCCAGCAACACCTCAACCTGTAGAACCTCAAGATGGATCATCTGAAGCAGCGCCCCATACTATGGGATCCCCTGGTGAAGCTGACTCACACCGCCCAGCCATCAGTACGCTTGCCAGATCCATAGAAAGATTAAGGCAGTTCTATAGTTTGCCGTTACGCAGTGCAGACAGATCGCAACTTGATATACCTGAAACTACACCACGTAGATCAGAGAGAATCACAAAAGGGAAATTACCCATTAGATATCAGCAGTGATTATAACGAATTGATGTAAATATATCGTGAAAAGTCTATATATATAAATGTGTTTTTCCCTATTATGTCTTCGTTTAACAATGGACTCAGAGGCTGAGGACTGAGCCAGCCCAAAAACTGTATCCTGTAAATAGTTGCACTAAAGTGCCTTCTTAATGGTTTCACATGAAACCTTGACTCACCTCTGAACCAAAAACCCGTGTGGTGTGGCACTGAGTGAGGTCTGCATTTGGATGTCCTGCAGCCCACCCAGGACCCACGTTGAAGGTTTGGTGCGGGTCCTTCACAAGTATCTTGTATATATATTTATTAAATGCTATTTGATACTTTTGTATTTCTATATGTAAAATGTTATTGTTCGTAACGTTCAAGGTGTTCTCACCTCCCGGATGGGAAGAAGTTAATGTTTGTTGTTATGCATAAACAAAATTTTCTGTCTCTTTATATTTTACAGCCCGGGAGTGCTGTCATTTACCATGGGGGAATGTGTAGCCCTGGTACACAATACCAGGAGGATGAGTGGAGAGGTAACAGTTAAGGTCTCTCCATGACATCATGTACACTTCTGACACACCCAGCAGGGGTGTGGAAGGGAGTGATTTAGTCAGTCAGTGTCCGGACTTCAGAGTGAGAAGTCAGTTTCCTGTCCTTGGACAGAGAAGACGTGTCCAGTTTAAGTCTATCATCAGTTCAGAAAGTGGAGTCTGGTGTAGGTGTCTGTATACACCTTAGTCTAGTCAGAGCTGTGCCCCACTGGAAGAAAGACTGAACTATCTATTGAGAGACAAGCAAGGCGAAGGGCAAAGTGGAAGGAAGATAACTGGAAAAGTGCTTTTGACTTGGAAAAGTCCTGCACGTTGCAACCGGTTACTGGGGACCGAAGGATCACTATTGTACAGCATAGTGAAGAGAAAACCAGGAATCTACCGGACCCTAGGTCGCGGCAGACAAGCCCCTTATAGTCAGAACGTAGCTGGAGTCAGGGGTGTGAAGACTTTGAGTTAGTGCACGACAAGAAAAGGATTCAGCTCCCTCGCAGGAAGGCTTCTAACACAAATCTGACTGGGCAGGTACAGCTAAAGATTAGCTGGAATCATAGAGAGGACTACGCTTCAGGCTGGTCGTACTCAGCTTCATTGGACAGTAAAGGAGGCCCCTAACTTGCTTAGCTGTTGCCTCAAAGCTCATCCTCCATCAACCCCATCAGCCTCCCTGGGACCTGCCTTATCATCTTGCAAGTAAAGGTATGGAAAGACGTTGACTGTGTGAGACTGAGTTATTATTGCATGCCTGCACAATCCCTACCTAACTACCGACCTGAGGGAAGAGTCCCACCTGTAGGGGACCCGACATCTAGCTGCCTCACCATCCCTCAGAGATCTACAGCAGCGCTGGTACAAATTACCAGAATACTACAGGTGGCGTCACGAACTGTACATAAATCAATCCCCTGTAAATATTCCCCCAACATACGCCAGACCGCCAGGGCCACAGACCGAGCCACAGCCGCCTGTGACAAAATCCCCATAGACTTCTACGGGCTCGGCTCTGAGTACCCCATTGCCCTGGTAACCCACAATTGTGGTGGCGGGTCGACACAGAGTCGATGGCGATTATGGGTATGGGTCTGGACAGTGTATATGGATTGAGGCCCCAGACGAACCTAGCGTTGATCACTTTAAAACCCGCCCCACTGTCCAGAAAAGCAGAAATGCCCAGATGGATCTCAGCCGACAGAAAAAAGTGTGCCCTAACCAAGGAGGAGATATATACACCCAGGTTGCTAACCTCCTCGCAACTCGTGCTCCTTAGTTTTCCGGTCGCTGTTTACCGTGAGATAGGGAAGGACACGTGCCCACGAAATGGCCCTTTCTATCACAGTAAAAACATACTCCCCCTTTGTGCCGAACAACAGACTGCTTTCCAGAACAAGTTGCTCCACCCAACTACATGGGTTCCTCAGATGACTCAGACCAGGTTTCTCTTGGCCCTGAACCTCCCGCAAATTGGGGTGTCTCTTTATGTCTCTGGCAAAGATGACAATCCACCTGGATAGCCAGAGACATGGCCGTCTCAAGGGAAGCTGGAGTCTCATACAGGAATAAGGCATCCTTCACCCTTTCTGATAGCCCTTCAGAGCACTGGCTATGGAGCGCAGAGTCATTCCACTTAGTGTCCATGGACCACCTGCGAAACTCAGAGCAATACTCCTCCGCCGGCCAGTCTACCTGCTGTATCTGGCGCAGTGTGGACACAGCCAGGGAGACGCGGTCGGGTTCATTGTATATATGACCTAGAGCCAGAAAAAATTCCTCCACCATCCGGAGTGACTGGGAGTCAGACGGGAGAGAGAATGCCCATGCTTGGGGGTCATGCTAAAGGAGAGAGATTATTATCCCCACCCGTTACTCCTCAGTTCCTGAGAAACAAGGACGTAACATGAAGTACAGTTTACAAGCCTCCCTGAAAACAACAAATTTGTCATGTCCCCCAGAGAACCTGTCAGGCAAAGCGATCTTGGGCTCCACTAAGGGTTGCCTAGGAGTCATGGTCTCCAAACCTGATGTGTTAGGGTGCTGCAGAATGATAGTGCGTAGATCTGCCACCTACAGGCTGAGCTGCTGCATTTGCCCTGTCAGAGCAGTAAAAGGATCCATAATGTATCAAAAAATGGTTTCAGTCAGAACTAACGTCAGGACTCTGTTGTCGGGTGTCCAGGGACCAGGGGCTCCTTCCCCGTGCCTAACGCTTGGGGAGCCCTAGCTCTCCCTGTTCCCCAGGTTATTTCTGATGGTGAAGACACCGGGGCCGTGTACCTTGCCTTAGCTCCTGAATCCACCTTCAGTCTGTACCCTTCCCCCACACAGGGGAGAGGGGAGCAGTAGTGTGCAGTAATACACCAGCCAGACTAACAAGGTAATACCAACAGGGGTGAGGAAAAATACCAAACATACAAATATATACACCCAAATAACAGAGGTAAACACTGGGGAGTGGAGGATGGGGTTAAACCAAAGTAGGAGAAGAAAAGGAATTATCACATACTCAAAACCTAGCCACAGATAAATCCACCAATCGCCTACTCTAATAACTATCAACAACAACCTCCAGCCATGCAGTATAAGCTCACTCTGACAATGAGAGCTAGCCAGGGCCTAGTTTACATAAGAGATGGGAGTGGCTAAGTGACAAGCAGAGCTTAAAGCAGGAAAGCTTCCAGGAGTAGTGATGAACGAGTATAATCGTTGCACAGGTTTTAAACAGCATGTGTCCTCTGAGTATTTGGGCGTGATTGGAGATTTAGTTTGTGTCGCCGTAGTTGCATGATTTGAGGCTGCTAGACAGCCTGAATACATGTGGGGATTGCCTGTTTGTTAGGGACCTGTTGAAGCGCTTGTGCGCGAAGCGATCGTCGACAAGCTCTTTGTTCCATTGTCTACTCTCCTGACCTGGATGTTTTAAAATTGCCGCAATAAAGTGAATTTTAAGGAAGGGGAGTGCCACTCTTCCCTTACTTGTTGCATGGACTTTGGCATTGTTTTTTTCATGCGTGAGCACCCGGGAGTCTGAGTTAGGCAGCCATAAAGCGGTTTGGACATTCACAAATAGCCAAGCATAGGTGTAGCATGTATAAGAATATAACTAATATAATACTGCCCCTGTGTACAAGAATATAACTAATATAATACTTCTGCTATGTGCAAGAATATATCTACCATAATACTACTCCTATGTACAAGAATATAACTACTATAATACTGTCCTTATGTACAAGAATATAACTACTATAATACTGCTCCTATGTGCAAGAATATAACTAATATAATACTGCTCCTATGTGCAAGAATATATCTACTATAATACTGCCTCTATTTAGAAGAATATAAATGCTATAATACTGCCCCATATGTACAAGAATATAACTACTATAATACTGCACCCTATGTACAAAAATATAAATACTATAATACTGCTATGCAGTATTATATAATATTATACATGTATATTGTTGGTCCTCAATTTGGATGAAAATCAGACATTACTCAATTTTTTTGTGGACAGGATTTCACTATGATTGAAGTTATTATGACTTCTACATCAATACTGTTTATTTGGATGTTCAGTGATGGGGGAGGGCGGCCGGCCGTGCTCATCACGCTAATTAGAGACCGTGAAAATAAGCAGAGGCAGGAGTAATTTAGCATGAAAGAAGGCGGCTGGAAGTATCAGTATGAGGAGACATGATACACTGGTTATGTTATTAATAACGCACATAATTACATTAGCTCTCTCATTTAAGGCGGTAGATGCCACCCGCTCAGGGAGTATAATTATCAGTCAGTGCTCGTTATATAGGAAACTTATATCCATACAGTAAAAAAACAAACTACTGTAGTGACATCACCAGATCTACATGATGACATCACGAACGGGACATCACCCTGTCCTATGGGAATAAACTCAAATCATGTGAAATGAAATGCTCTAGTTCTGTAACTTTCTAACAAACTTTTTGTTCTTTATAGATTGTTACAATGCCTGCAGTAGGTGTGCATCTCACAGAGGATATTCTAGACCGCATACAAATGTAGCAAACTCTCAGCTGTGAGAAGTTCACCAGGGTACTGATCACTCCCACTTATATCACCCTACATATCCTTTGACTGCAGCTCCTAATATAAAGACATGAATGGAGCTCTATGGTAACATGACTGACATCTGACGGATAAAGCGGCGATGGAATCTCGTGCAGCTGCTCCGTCATCAGAGACAACACAGACATAAATCGCAGGGCTTATGTTTCTGCCCAGAGCTTCCATTTTCACCACGCTTTTCTATCAGCGGCAGCGAAAAAAATGGCCCCAACTTGCCCATTACCATGTCTTTTAACATTGAGCTGGTGACAAATGATCCTTAGCAGCTGCGCCTGTTCTGCAACCGCGTGATTGGTACGAGAATCCCCCTATAGCCGATCAATAAATCAGGTGGAAATTAGATGGAGCGACTGCCTGCGAGGGGAGACCGGGAGGAAAAGCAAATGAATAACTAAAGGGAGAGAATAAATCACTGCAGCGCAAATGTGAGAGAGAGCGGCAGAGTCATTTATAAATGTAATGCAGACCCTCCTGCTCTCAAAGACTCAAAAACCAGGAGACTTCCTCTAAGGCCGGGGTCACACTAGCGAGAAATACGGACGAGTGCTATGCGAGAAAAAATTGCATAGTACTCGGACCAATGTTAATCTATGGGGCAGCTCCCATCATCCGATTCTTTCTCAACCGTATTATACGTGCGAGTGAAATCGCAGCATGCTGTGATTTGCACTGTATGTGGGCCGAGAATCGCCAATGTAAGTCTATGGATGTGAGAAAAAAATCGCACACCACACGGACCATCTGTGTGACTTGCGAGAAATACGCACCGGTGTCCTTTAGAAAAGCTGGCAATTCAGTGCGCTATACTGTAAAATCACACTGACAGGTTAAAATGGAATAGATAGAATACATGTATACACATAGTATAGGTATATATATATACACACACATATATATATATATATATATATATATATATATATATATATATACAGACCAAAAGTCAAAAGTATGAATTAACACATGTGGAATTATACATTACATTTTACAAAAAAAGTGTGAAACAACTGAAAATATGTCTTATATTCTAGGTTCTTCAAAGTAGCCACCTTTTGCTTTGATGACTGCTTTGCACACTCTTGGCATTCTCTTGATGAGCTTCAAGAGGTAGTCACCGGAAATGGTTTTCACTTCACAGGTGTCAGGTTTAATAAGTGGGATTTCTTGTCTCATAAATGGTGTTAGGACCATCAGTTGTGTTGTGCAGAAGTCTGGTGGATACACAGCTGATAGTCCTACTGAATAGACTGTTAGAATTTGTATTATGGCAAGAAAAAAGCAGCTAAGTAAAGGAAAACGAGTGGCCATCATTACTTTAAGAAATGAAAGTCAGTCAGTCTGAAAAATTGGGAAAACTTTGAAAGTGTCCCCAAGTGCAGTTGCAAAAACCATTAAGTGCTACAAAGAAACTGGCTCATGTGTCGACCCGCCACCACAATTGTGGGTTACCAGGGCAATGGGGTACTCAGAGCCGAGCCCATGGAAGTCTATGGGGATTGTCACAGGTAGCGGCGGCTCGGTCTGTGGCCCTGGCGGTCTGGCGTATGTTGGGGGAATATTTACAGGGGATATATTTATATACAGTTCGTGACGCCACCTGTAGTCTTCTGGTAAGTTGTACCAGCGCTGCTGTAGACCTCTGAGGGGATGGTGAGGCAGCTAGATGTCGGGTCCCCTACAGGTGGGACTGGTCCCTCAAAGTCTATGAAGTTAGTGAAGTCGGGTGCAGATAAATAACACAGTCTCACACGGTCAGCGTCTTTCCATACCTTTACTTGTAAGATGTTCAGGCAGGTCCCAGGGAGGCTGATCCAAGGAGAGTGTATTTTGAGACAGCAGCTGGACAAGTTAGGGGCCTCCTTTACTTTCAACAACACGATGAGTACAACCAGCCTGAAGCGTAGTTCCCTCAATAACTCCAGCTAATCCATAGCTGTACCGCCCAGCCAGTTTTGTGGTAGGGCCTTCCTGTGAGAAAGCTGAATTCTTATCTTGCTGATCAGGCTCAAAGTCTTCACTTCCCCTGACCCCAGTTACGTACTGACTATTTGGGGCTGTTTGCCGCGACCTAAGGTCCGGTAAATCCCTGGTTTTCTTACCACTATGCTTGAAGCTAATAGTGATCCTTCGGTCCCCAGTGACCGGTAGCAATGTGCAGGACTTCTTCAATCCAAAAGCACTTTTCCAATAATCTTTCCACTGTGCCTTTCGCCTTGTCCTCGCTGGTAGCATAAACACTCACACTTGCAAAAAGTCATGTAATCACTCCCTTCTTCTCTTCCTTTAGAGTTAGTTAACAGATTCTCAGTTATCCACTAGGCAGGAGCACGTCTCTGAACCTTTCACTGTCCTTGAGACAGGTGACTGAAGTAATTCTGCACTAAGCTTCTTCTTTCTTCTTCAATGTATTCAAGTGAGGTACAGCTCTGACCAGGCTGAGGTGATCTATATCTCGCCCGTACTGGCCTCCACTTGCTGAACTGCTGCAGAACCAGGCTGGAACGCTTCCTCCCTCCAGCTAGACTCCACACGTCTGCTCCGTCCGAAGACAGGAAACTGACTACTAAATCACTCAACCAATACACCCTGACCACTCCCTAACAAGTAACTACACTACCCTAAGGGTGTGTCTAGTGTATGTTGAGTGAATGGGTATTGAGCATTAAACTGCTGTCTCGCCACACACTCTCCAGGGTACTGCGTGTGCCTAACACCAGGGCTACACATTCCCCATGGTAAAAGACAGCACTCCCGGGCTGTAAAATACAAAGAGACAGTTTTGTTTATGCATGAAAACATCAACAATAAACATTAATTCGTCCCATCCGGGAGGTGAGGATGTCTTGAACGTTGCAAACAACAAAACATTATAGAAAAATACAAATATTAAATAGCATTCAATAAATATACAGTATTCTTGTGAAGGACCCGCACCAAACCTTCAACGTGGGTCCTGGGTGGGCTGCAGGACATCCGAATGCAGACCTCACTCAGTGCCACACCACACGGGTTTTTGTATTCAGAGGTAGTTGTGCTGGTTTTATGTAAAACCAAGATAAAGCACCGAAGCGCAACTATATACAAATAAGTTCTGAGCTGGCACAGTCCTCAACCTCAAAGTCCATTGTAAAACAAAGACATATTATAAAATCACATTATAATACTAAAGTGCAAACTTTTTCTGGTTACCCAGCCGGGCATTCTACTGGTAGAAATATATATATGCATTATATACATTATACTCTTCAACTTGTGCAAAAATTTGTAAACATACTTAAACTTTCTACAACTTTACTTATGGTAGACCCTATATGGATCTCACCGATTCTTCTTTACTATTTATTCATTTTCAAATACATTTTCCACCCCGGGGGCTGGAACAATGCGGTGTTCCCTAGATCCCAGAACTAACAGGTCGTGACCTGCTATTGGGGTTTGAGTCGCCACAGTGCTTGTGCGAACCACTAGGGGCGCAACGGGTACATTCTCCTCACGAGACACCGATTGCGTTTCAATCACAGTTAACGATATGGACCGTGTCATGGATTGCGATTGAGACTGGGTCGCATATTGCGATGTAGAGATTGCTTTAATTTGCGATGAACTTGCAGGGGGCGATGCTGGGGCACGGCCGGATACTGCTTGAGCTGGAGACGGGGACGCTGCGGTAGTGATGACGTTACCTGCGTCTGGGACGGGGTCACGGACGATGGTGACGTTAAGGGCATACCATCCCTTCATTCCCCAGTGCCGCGTATACGTGACAATGTCTCCATTAACTAAGTCCCTCCCGGGATGGCCTTGCGGTAGGTGGGATTCTACGTCCCTGCGACTAACAAAGACCCCTGGGTAGAGGCCCGGTTCACGGATGAAGCCCCAGCCCTTCCGGAGCTGGAACTCAGTCACACACCCCTGCCGCCGCGGTTCCCCCAGGGTACCTTTCTCTCTCCGGACACTCTCCTTGTCCGCGATCAGCTCTGCATGTTGCCGCTGTCGATTCCGCTGAGCTTCCCGCTCTTCCTCTGCTGGCGTTTCTGCTTCTCCTCACGACGCTGCCACTCATATTCCCACTGGGCGGTGTAGGCGACGTCATCCAGGCGCGTCATCTCGTCCCAGTCGACGTCTGGTAACGACGGACAGGACCCCTCCGGTGTCCCTGCCGGGGTTCGATCATCTGCTGCGGCCTCCTGGCCGGGCGGAGTTCCGGAACTGACGGTACCTCCTCAACCTCCTTCGCCTCCACCGCTTCACCGGTGGGATCAGGATTGGTACTTTCGGGGCAGCCTCCGGTTGCTCCTTTGCCTTGGGCAGCAGAAGTTTTTGGTAACTCCAGACGTAGGGGATCATCGAAGGGAGAGATCACCGCGTCCACAGCCTCCGCTGCTCCAGGGTACGCCGGCGTCTCTCGATCTCTTCAAATCCAAGTTGTGGCGAAATCATTTCTTCAGGCGTGCATTTTCTTCTTTTATTTCTAGCAACGCCTGCTGCAGGTGCAGGACCACGGATGACTCCGGTGCTGGTGGCAGCTTGGCTGGGGCACGGGCCTGCCTTCCTCCGCTTCCCTGCTCGGCTGCAACGTCCTGCTTCCATGATGTTCCAGAAGATTTCTTTTATCTTCCTCCAGAGACATCCGGTCTCTCCCGTGGAGGCGGGGTTTGCGTCTCCTCCTCCTCGCAGGGAAGGTGAAGAGGAGGCGGACCTCCTTTGCTGTAGGGCAGGATCGCATGTTGTAATAGCACTTTGAGAGGGGCAGGCATTCTCTTCGCGCCACAGGGGGGTACACGCCCACGAAGGTACGCCCACCTTCTTCTCCAGCGCCTGAGGGCGCGAATATGGCGACAAAGATGGCGATTTTTGGCGCCAAAAGTGCAAACAGTCCTTTTCACAAAAACAACTCCATAGGCACACAGGGCTCGCAATTTTGCGAGTTTCGCATCCTGTTCGTGACGCCAAAGTTTTGTGTCGACCCGCCACCACAATTGTGGGTTACCGGGCAATGGGGTACTCAGAGCCGAGCCCATGGAAGTCTATGGGGATTGTCACAGGTAGCGGCGGCTCGGTCTGTGGCCCTGGCGGTCTGGCGTATGTTGGGGGGAATATTTACAGGGGATATATTTATATACAGTTCGTGACGCCACCTGTAGTCTTCTGGTAAGTTGTACCAGCGCTGCTGTAGACCTCTGAGGGGATGGTGAGGCAGCTAGATGTCGGGTCCCCTACAGGTGGGACTGGTCCCTCAAAGTCTATGAAGTTAGTGAAGTCGGGTGCAGATAAATAACACAGTCTCACACGGTCAGCGTCTTTCCATACCTTTACTTGTAAGATGTTCAGGCAGGTCCCAGGGAGGCTGATCCAAGGAGAGTGTATTTTGAGACAGCAGCTGGACAAGTTAGGGGCCTCCTTTACTTTCAACAACACGATGAGTACAACCAGCCTGAAGCGTAGTTCCCTCAATAACCCAGCTAATCCATAGCTGTACCGCCCAGCCAGTTTTGTGGTAGGGGCCTTCCTGTGAGAAAGCTGAATTCTTATCTTGCTGATCAGGCTCAAAGTCTTCACTTCCCCTGACCCCAGTTACGTACTGACTATTTGGGGCTGTTTGCCGCGACCTAAGGTCCGGTAAATCCTGGTTTTCTTACCACTATGCTTGAAGCTAATAGTGATCCTTCGGTCCCCAGTGACCGGTAGCAATGTGCAGGACTTCTTCAATCCAAAAGCACTTTTCAATAATCTTTCCACTGTGCCTTTCGCCTTGTCCTCGCTGGTAGCATAAACACTCACACTTGCAAAAGTCATGTAATCACTCCCTTCTTCTCTTCCTTTAGAGTTAGTTAACAGATTCTCAGTTATCCACTAGGCAGGAGCACGTCTCTGAACCTTTCACTGTCCTTGAGACAGGTGACTGAAGTAATTCTGCACTAAGCTTCTTCTTTCTTCTTCAATGTATTCAAGTGAGGTACAGCTCTGACCAGGCTGAGGTGATCTATATCTCGCCCGTACTGGCCTCCACTTGCTGAACTGCTGCAGAACCAGGCTGGAACGCTTCCTCCCTCCAGCTAGACTCCACACGTCTGCTCCGTCCGAAGACAGGAAACTGACTACTAAATCACTCAACCAATACACCCTGACCACTCCCTAACAAGTAATACACTACCCTAAGGGTGTGTCTAGTGTATGTTGAGTGAATGGGTATTGAGCATTAAATGCTGTCTCGCCACACACTCTCCAGGGTACTGCGTGTGCCTAACACCAGGGCTACACACTCACATGAGGACCGCCCCAGGAACGGAAGACCAAGAGTCACCTCTGCTTCTGAGGATAAGTTTATCCGAGTCACCAGCCTCGAATTCACAGGTTTACAGCAGCTCAGATTAGAGACCAGGTCAATGCCACACAGAGTTCTAGCAGCTGACACATCTCTACAACAACTGTTAAGAGGAGACTTTGTGCAGCAGGCTTTCATGGTAAAATAGCTGCTAGGAAACCCCTGCTAAGGACAGGCAACAAGCAGAAGAGACTTGTTGGGCTAAAGAACACAAGGAATGGACATTAGACCAGTGGAAATCTGTGCTTTGGTCTGATGAGTCCAAATTTGAGATCTTTGGTTCCAACCACCGTGTCTTTGTGCGACGCAGAAAAGGTGAACGGATGGACTCTACGTACATGCTTGGTTCCCACCCATGAAGCATGGAAGGAGGAGGTGTGATGGTGTGGGGGTGCTTTGCTGGTGACACTGTTGGGGATTTATTCAAAATTGAAGGCATACTGAACCAGCATGGCTACCACAACATCTTTCAGCGGCATGCTATCCATCCAGTTTGCGTTTAGTTGGACCATCATTTATTTTTCAACGGACAATGACCCCAAACACAACTCCAGGCTGTGTAGGGCTATTGACCAAGAAGGAGAGTGATGGGGTGCTACGCCAGTGGCCTGCCTCCAGTCACCAGACTTGAACCCAATCGAGATGGTTTGGGGTGAGCTGACCGCAGAGTGAAGGCAAAAGGGCCAACAAGTGCTAAGCATCTCTGGGAACTCCTTCAAGACTGTTGGAAAACCATTTCCGGTGACTACCTCTTGAAGCTATCAAGGAAGCCAAAAGTGTGCAAAGCAGTAATCAAAGCAAAAGGTGGCTACTTTGAAGAACTTAGAATATAAAACATATTTTCAGTTGTTTCACACTTTTTTGTTAAGTATAAAATTCCACATGTGTTAATTCATAGTTTTGATGCTTCAGTGTGAATGTACAATTTTCATAGTCATGAAAATACAGAAAAGTCTTTGAATGAGAAGGTGTGTTCAAACTTTTGGTCTGTACGGTAATATATATATATTATAATAAATATATATATATATATGTGAGACAGTGAGAAATATGTGGGTTAGATGGGGGTATATTTCACCTGGGTGCTTGCAGAACTGTATAAGGGAGGTGTATGGCTTTGTAGACCTGGTGGTAGAGAAAGGTCATTACACCTTCCACT
>JARQOD010000001.1:388931848-389076628 GCA_033576555.1 Oophaga sylvatica
ATTTTGAATAAATCCCCAACAGTGTCACCAGCAAAGCACCCCCACACCATCACACCTCCTCCTACATGATTCACCGTGGGAACTAGGCATGTAGAGTTCATCCGTTCACCTTTTCTACATGCAAAGCAGTAATCAAAGCAAAAGGTGGCTACTTTGAAGAACCTAGAATATAAGACATATTTTCAGTTGTTTCACACTTTTTTGTAAAGTGTAATGTATAGTTCCACATGTGTTAATTCATAGTTTTGATGCCTTCAGTGTGATTCTACAATTTTCATAGTCATGAAAATACAGAAGAATCTTTGAATGAGAAGATGTGTCCAAACTTTTGGTCTGTACTGTATATATATATACTGCTCAAAAAAATAAAGCTAACACTCAAATAACACATCCTAGATCTGAATGAATGAAATATTCTCATTGAATACTTAGTTCTGTACAAAGTTGAATGTGCTGACAACAAAATCACACAAAAATCATCAATGGAAATCAAATTTATTAACCAATGGAGGCCTGGATTTAGAGTCACCCATAAAATTAAAGTGGAATGTAATGTCCTTAAAACAAGTCAAAATGATGCTCAGTAGTGTGTGGGCCTCCACGTGCCTATATGACCTCCCTGTGCCTGTATGACCTCCCTACGATGCCTGAGCATGCTCCTGGCATTGTCCTGCATTAGAAGGAACCCAGGGCCAACCGTACCAGCATATGGTCTCACAAGGGTCTGAGGATCTCTTTTCGGTACCGAATGGCAGTCAGGCTACCTCTGGCGAGCCCATGGAGGGCTGTGCAGCCTTCCAAAGAAATGCCACCCCACACCATTACTGACCCATTGCCAAACCGGTCATGCTGAAGGATGTTGCAGGCAGCAGATCGCTCTCCACGGTGTCTCCAGACTCACGTCTGTCACATGTGCTCAGTGTGAACCTGCTTTCATCTGTGAAGAGCACAGGGCTTCAATGGCGAATTTGCCAATCCTGGTGTTCTGTGGCAAATGCCAAGCGTCCTGCACGGTGTTGGGCTGTGAGCACAACACCCATCTGTGGACGTCGGGCACTCAGACCATCCTCATGGAGTCGGTTTCTTACTGTTTGTGCAGACACATGCACATTTATGGCCTGCTGGAGGTCATTTTGCAGGCTCTGGCAGTGATCCTCCTATTCCTCCTTGCACAAAGGCGAAGGTAGTGGTCCTGCTGCTTTAATTGTTGCCCTCCTACGGCCCCCTTTACGTCTCCTGGTGTATTGGCCTGTCTCCTGGTAGCGCCTCCAGCCTCTGGACACTACGCTGACAGACACAGCAAAACCTTCTTGCCACAGCTCGCACTGATGTGCCATCCTGGATGACCTGCACTACCTGACCCACTTGTGTGGGTTGTAGAGTCCATCTCATGCTACCACGAGTGTGAAAGCACAACCAACTTTCAAAAGTGACCAATACATCAGCCAGAAAGCATTGGTACTGAGATGTGGTCTGTGGTCCCCACCTGCAGAACCACTCCTTTATTGAGTGTGTCTTGATAATTGCCAATAATTTCCATCTGTTGTCTATTCCAGCATGTGAAATTGATTGTCAATCAGTGTTGCTTCCTAAGTAGACAGTTTGATTTCACAGAAGTTTGATTTACTTGGAGTTATATTCTGTTGTTTAAGTGTTCCCTTTATTTTTTGAGCAGTATATATACATATATATATACTGTACAGTCATGGCCAAAAGTTTTGAGAATGACATAAATATTATATTTTCACATGATCTGCTGCCCTCTGGTTTTTATGTGTGTTTGACAGATGTTTTTATCACAGACAGAAATATAATAATTGCAAACATATGAGTAACAAAAGCTTATATTGACAGTTAGAATGAGTTAATGCAGCAAATCAATATTTGCAGTGTTGACCCTTCTTCTTCAGGACCTCTGCAATTCTCCCTGGCATGCTCTCAATCAACTTCTGGACCAAATCCTGACTGATAGCAGTCCATTCTTGCACAATCAATGCTTTCATTTTGTCAGAATTTTTAGGTTTTTGTTTGTCCATCCGTCTCTTGATGATTGACCACAAGTTCTCAATGGGATTAAGATCTGGGGAGTTTCCAGGCCATGGACCCAAAATCTCTATGTTTTGTTCCCTGAGCCATTTAGTTATCACCTTTGCTTTATGGCAAGGTGCTCCATCATGCTGGAAAAGGCATTGTTGATCACCAAACTGCTCTTGGAGGGTTGGGAGAAGTTGCTCTTGGAGGACATTCTGGTACCATTCTTTATTCATGGCTGTGTTTTTAGGCAAGACTGTGAGAGAGCCAATTCCCTTGGCTGAGAAGCAACCCCACACATGAATGGTTTCAGGATGCTTAACAGTTGGCATGAGACAAGACTGGTGGTAGTGCTCACCTTGTCTTCTCCGAATGAGGCGTTTTCCTGATGTCCCACACAATCAAAAAGGGGATTCATCAGAGAAAATAACTTTACCCCAGTCCTCAGCAGCCCACTGCCTGTACCTTTTGCAGAATATCAGTCTGTCCATGATGTTTTTTCTGGAGAGAAGTGGCTTCTTTGCTGCCCTCCTTGAGACCAGGCCTTGCTCCAAGAGTCTCTGCTTCACAGTGCGTGCAGATGCACTCACACCTGCCTGCTGCCATTCCTGAGCAAGCTCTGCACTGCTGGTAGCCCGATCCCGCAGCTGAAACACTTTTAAGAGATGGTCCTGGCGCTTGCTGGTCTTTCTTGGGTGCCCTGGAGCCTTTTTGGCAACAATGGAACCTCTCTCCTTGAAGTTCTTGATGATGCGACAGATTGTTGACTGAGGTGCAATCTTTCTAGCTGCGATACTCTTCCCTGTTAGGCCATTTTTGTGCATTGCAATGATGACTGCACGTGTTTCTTTAGAGATAACCATGGTTAACAGAAGAGAAACAATGATGCCAAGCACCAGCCTCCTTTTAAAGTGTCCAGTGGTGTCATCTTACTTAATCATGACAGATTGATCTCCAGCCATGTCCTCATCAACACCCACACCTGTGTTAATGGAGCAATCACTGAAAAGAGGTTAGCTGGTTCTTTTAAGGCAGGGCTGCAATGATGTTGAAATGTGTTTTGGGGCATAAAGTTCATTTTCTAGCCAAATATTGATTTTGCAAGTAATTGCTGTTAAGCTGATCACTCTTTATAACATTCTTGAGTATATGAAAATTGCCATTAGAAAAAGTGAAGCAGTAGACTTTGTAAAAATTAATATTTGTGTCATTCTCAAAACTTTTGGCCATGACTGTACATACGCAATGACATAGTATACTACTACATAGATATTTATCTATGCTGCTTGATCAAATTTAATCCACATTTGTATTCAGTGTCGACTGGGGTGCCAAGGGCCCACCAGTAACATTGACTTTGGGGGCCCACTTTTCACCTGCATGCAAATATTACATTACCCTCGTTCAAATTTACCTATATCTCTATATAATAATAAACTAGGTAGTTTCGTTAATGAATGATGAGATGCTGCCTTTTTCTGTACAGAATGAATTAAGTGAATTATAGCAAGTACTGCCATAAAATGGTGTTGGTGGCCCAGATCTGCACAGGGGCCCATCGGGGAAATCCCGTTACCCTATGAGCCAGTCCGAGCCTGTTTGTATTTGACATATACTTTACAGTCATGGACAAAAGTTTTGAGAATGACACAAATATTAATTTTTACAAAGTCTACTGCTTCACTTTTTCTAATGGCAATTTGCATATACTCCAGAATGTTATAAAGAGTGATCAGCTTAACAGCAATTACTTGCAAAGTCAATATTTGGCTAGAAAATAAACTTTATCCCCCAAAACACATTTCAGCATCATTGCAGCCCTGCCTTAAAAGGACCAGCTAACCTCTTTTCAGTGATTGCTCCATTAACACAGGTGTGGGTGTTGATGAGGACATGGCTGGAGATCAATCTGTCATGATTAAGTAAGAATGACACCACTGGACACTTTAAAAGGAGGCTGGTGCTTGGCATCATTGTTTCTCTTCTGTTAACCATGGTTATCTCAAAGAAACACGTGCAGTCATCATTGCAATGCACAAAAATGGCCTAACAGGAAGAGTATCGCAGCTAGAAAGATTGCACCTCAGTCAACAATCTATCGCATCATCAAGCACTTCAAGGAAAGAGGTTCCATTGTTGCCAAAAAGGCTTCAGGGCGCCCAAGAAAGACCAGCAAGCGCCAGGACCGTCTCTTAAAAGTGTTTCAGCTGCAGGATCGGGCTACCAGCAGTGCAGAGCTTGCTCAGGAATGGCAGCAGGCAGGTGTGAGTGCATCTGCACGCACTGTGAGGCGGAGACTCTTGGAGCAAGGCCTGGTCTCAAGAAGGGCAGCAAAGAAGCCACTTCTCTCCAGAAAAAACATCATGGACAGACTGATATTCTGCAAAAGGTACAGGCAGTGGACTGCTGAGGACTCGGGTAAAGTTATTTTCTCTGATGAATCCCCTTTTCGATTGTTTGGGACATCAGGAAAACGCCTCATTCGGAGAAGACAAGGTGAGCGATACCACCAGTCTTGTCTCATGCCAACTGTTAAGCATCCTGAAACCATTCATGTGTGGGGTTGCTTCTCAGCCAAGGGAATCGGCTCTCTCACAGTCTTGCCTAAAAACACAGCCATGAATAAAGAATGGTACCAGAATGTCCTCCAAGAGCAACTTCTCCCAACCCTCCAAGAGCAGTTTGGCGATCAACAATGCCTTTTCCAGCATGATGGAGCACCTTGCCATAAAGCAAAGGTGATAACTAAATGGCTCAGGGAACAAAACATAGAGATTTTGGGTCCATGGCCTGGAAACTCCCCAGATCTTAATCCCATTGAGAACTTGTGGTCAATCATCAAGAGACGGGTGGACAAACAAAAACCTAAAAATTCTGACAAAATGAAAGCACTGATTGTGCAAGAATGGACTGCTATCAGTCAGGATTTGGTCCAGAAGTTGATTGAGAGCATGCCAGGGAGAATTGCAGAGGTCCTGAAGAAGAAGGGTCAACACTGCAAATATTGACTTGCTGCATTAACTCATTCTAACTGTCAATATAAGCTTTTGTTACTCATATGTTTGCAATTATTATATTTCTGTCTGTGATAAAAACATCTGTCAAACACACATAAAAACCAGAGGGCAGCAGATCATGTGAAAATATAATATTTGTGTCATTCTCAAAACTTTTGGCCATGACTGTACTTGGTAGTTCCTTTGGTGTTTAACTCTTAAATTTTTACTATGTATAATCATATATTCTTTTTGTGTGGGCACCCTTTTCTTGTGATGTTACCACTTATCATTTCTTGTCTCAGTAAAGGTATTTTATCCTTAAATAACTGTTCCAATCTTTCCTTGACCACATGTTCGGCTCTTTGATTTTCACAATTTCTCCAAAAGGTCTGCCATTCATCCTCTTTGCAGATATATATCACCTATTATATATGAAATGTTATACACCCTCTTCTAGTGAATATATATCTATTGCTACGCCCAGCACGTGTTTTTTACTCCATCAAGACCATGCACAGCGCTGAGTACACTGCACACTGTGCAAATAACATCTATAGAACTGCATAGTGATTAGTGATGAGCAAACGTGCTCGTATAAGGTATTATCCGAGCATGCAAACAGGCAATCCCCATATGTGTTGCAGCTGTCGAACAATCGCGAGACAAGCAGCCGCGTAGATTCGAACATATTTTTCGAACACACTTAAGTCACTCGGTTAGTACCAGAGCATGCTCAGATAACACCTTATATGAGCACAGTCGCTCATCACTAATAGTGATACTACTATTAAAGGAAGGACTTAGCCCCTGGTGGTCATTGCCAGTACTACACTTATTTTTTCTTTTTAATTTCTTTTCCTCTCTTTGGGTATTATTTTGGAAGGGGAAGGTGTGAAGGCATGAATCCATAACCCTTCTTATGCTACTTATTGTCAGTCTAGGTGCTTAATATGCTCAGTGCTTCTACTCCATCCAAGTTTCCTATCCTAACCTGTATACATGCACAGGGCAGTTCTTTAGTCTTGATTGCAGTATGCAGTTTTCTGCATTTGTATTATCACTTCCAAGCTCCACTCTCCTTCAATGGCTATAGGTAGTTGCAAGATCCTAAACTAAGCCTCTCCCCTATAGTTCATTTCTCCCCCTTTAAGACGTTCTACTTTTTCTCAAGCCTGTGAAAACCCTTGTGTCTGGAGAGAATCCAGGATCTCCCTCCCTCCCCACTGGAATCATCCACACCATTTAGATCCCAGTCAGGTGCAGGGGCATCCCCCTTCTAAGCAGGAGGGGTGGGCAGTGGAGCAGCTCCCTCCACCTATCCAGGATCATGTGGCTCTAGAAAAACGGAACAATCAAACTGCACTGAGTGCCAAATACACAATGGACTCGCTAGATGGGGATGAAAAATCACTGCAGTATGCTGAGGCTAGATTGCAGCCAGCCCCTGGCTCTGCTCTTGTCTCCCTGTAGTTCTGCATTCTCCAGCCTCAGCTGCTGGGGATGTGACCTGTAGTTGGGCTCTGTGCAGACTGGGATTCGCAGGAGAGTTTGGAGGAAGAATGGAAGCTGTTACCTTGATGGGGGGGATTCCACCCTGCTCTGTCTCTGGAAGTCTCTGCTTGTGAGTCAGCTACACTTTTACTATCTTAATAGACACCTCAGGACTCCAGTGCCCCTCTGATTCTTGGAGCAGCCAGGGGCAAAGAAGGGGAAGAGGGAGGGAGGTGAGGGCTCCCATACTGTCCAGGAACTACAAGAAGATGAAGCCAAGCTGGGGTGAGGCAGAGACATGGGAGATATAACCTCTACCAGGGGAGGACCTGCTTCCCCACAAGCTGAGAACTTTTCCCTTAAGGGACCGGAGACATCTAGAGACCCCAAGACCCAACAACCAAAGAGGTAAGTCAGCATGGGCTCCCTGAAAGTGCAGCCTTGTCAGCAGTGCCCCTTCACTCCCTGATATTTACCTTCCATTGTTTATGTGGTTGCTACAATGTTGCACTTATGGAAACTTTGATACATAAATGATAAAGCTCTGCTCACCAAGCCACATGTCACCAGATGTGTGCCCACCCAGCCCTGCTCACTGGTCCTCATCTACAAGGGCAGCTCCTGAGCAGATATCATTCCTGTCCCTATGCAGGGCATAGACTGAGCTGCAACTTGCTCCAAGCAATTCCTGCAAGGAAAGAGTTAAGAAATCCTTTCCAAGGAAACCAAGCAAAGTAAACAGTGCACCTTATGCATCCTCAGCATAAAGCAAGCTCCAGGGACAAATCCAGCTAAGATTTGGCAGAGTCTCCCCCTCCTGAAGTCACAGAATCTGGAGCCATAGTAGAACAGTCCTCAGGAACATTAGAAGCTGGGACTGAAAGTTTATTCCTGTCATTTGTGCCCAGAGTGATCTCCAGTCACTACTGGGACTTTTCTCCATAGAGGTGACCAGAGCCAGTGGTAGCACTGGGCAAGGACTGCTGCTCCAGGAAAGTCACCTTAGAGTTATACATCTATGGAGGGTCTTCTGCAGGTGGAACTGAGGGGCTACAGGATAATAGTCATACTATGTGTATGTAACCTGCTGGGAGTTGTAGTTTTTCAACAAGTTGAGGACCACTGTCATAGAACATGTTGTAAACAGTGGGGCACAGTCACTGCAGTTACACATGGGTGAAACTGGAAACATAGGAGCCATTATTATTTGCCACTGGAAGGGGTGTGGTGACATAGAAAGTGGCGCACTCTGCAAGTATGGCGCAAGGTCTGTAGATAACAGCCTGTCGGTTGTATCACATCATGGTAAGAGCCACAATATGGACACATGATGGACCCCATTGTACAGAAAGCAGTTTATACAATGGGGCACATTCTTATAACTATTGGGGTTTTTTATATAATAGGGTATTGACTATGCTGTCTATGAAAAGAAGGTTGAGGCTAGCTGCCTACAATCCCTGGGATAAAGCAGAGTGCCCAGCATTTGTTAACAAATATTGATATAGTGACAACCTATCCTGTAGTGCAGTACACGGACTAATATCTCCAATCATCCCTGTCCCATGAGCTCACAATCTAATCTCAATATTCAACAACCAGCTTACAACTCCCATCATCTCTATCTCCTAGAATTTATAATCTAATCTCACTATCCTACTCCCATAAGGCCTCATTCAGACATCAGTGATTCTTGCGCAAGTTCTTCGCTGTGATTTTATGGCTAGTACTCAGTCGTTTAGGTCTGTAGTTATAAACATGACCGAGTACTCCGCCAAAAAAAGGAAAAACAGACTGGTCGATTATTTATTGTAGTTGTGGATCAAACTCTCAAAAAAAAATCTTTGGGTCATTGAGGACAATTAAAAATGAAAAAAAAAAAAAATCAGACAAGATTCGGATACCATTGTGGTAGCATTCTAGTGCTGATGATTTTTTTGTTTGATAAGAAAATGCTTAAAATAAACAGATGAAACTGACGGTAAAATCTGACACTGATGGAAATCTGATCCACAATAATGAAGAATATTAGCCCAGCATGCAAGAAAAATCACTGTCGTCGGAAAGAGCCTTAACTCCCATCATCCCTGAGGCCTGGAGTTCACAATGCAAATCACTATCCCACAAAACAATCCCTGTCTCCTAGAGGTTACAAGATACTCTCACTATGCCCCCAAGAGGGTGTAACTGCCAACGTCCCTGTCCCTGGAGCTCACAATCTAATGTCAATATCAAACAGCCAAGGCATAACTCCCATCATCCTTGTACCCTAGAGGTGCTCATCTCACTATCCCATTAACAAGGCATAACTCCCATCATCCTTGTACCCTAGAGGTGCTCATCTCACTATCCCATTAACAAGGCATAACTCCCATCATCCTTGTACCCTAGAGGTCACAAGCTCATCTCACTATCCCATTAACAAGGAATAACTCCCATCATCCTTGTACCCTAGAGGTCACAAGCTCATCTCACTATCCCATTAACAAGGAATAACTCCCATCATCCTTGTACCCTAGAGGTCACAAGCTCATCTCACTATCCCATTAACAAGGAATAACTCCCATCATCCTTGTACCCTAGAGGTCACAAGCTCATCTCACTATCCCATTAACAAGGAATAACTCCCATCATCCTTGTACCCTAGAGGTCACAAGCTCATCTCATTATCCCATTAACAAGGAATAACTCCCATCTTCCTTGTCCCTGGAGCTCACAGTCCGGATTCTTAACATAACAGGCTGGGAGAACATAGAAACGTCAGGCAGAGTCCAGATCAGTGTGATGTATTTTGGATGAGGCCACAGATCCTGGTGGCACCCGGCACCATAGTATGAGCTGACAATAGCTCCGCTGTCCGTCAGGGGACGGATTAGGGAGGGTGTAAGGATCCTTATTCCCTGTACATCCCTACTACACTTATCCAGGGGTCACTGTGTGGGGACAGGGTAGAGTAGCAGGAAAAAGCAGCAGTGGTCACCTTACTTAAAATAATGGCGTCACAGACAAATGTAGCAGTGCTGAATTGTCCTTTGTCGCTATATGTTTAGATTTACCTGCAGTCCTATGTAAAATCACAACTTACATGTGCTATCCCACCTCTGACAATTTTTTGTCCCAAGCTCTGACTGACGCATCTGACAGACTTGAATTTGACCGTCCCTAACGAACTTGGCTCTGCTGTATCTGATATGTTCCTCTTCCTGCTCAGCACTGACACAAGTGACAAACTCAGCTCTACACACTGACAGTGCCTGGTCAATGGAGACAAATGTCAAAGACTCTTCTTTGTGTTCTGTTCAATGCATTCTATTGTTCCCTGTAATCAGCCATTTTAGGCTGGCAAGTTACTGACTAGGCAAAAAGCAAAGTCTCCCCTTGTTTTTCTCTGATAGAATCTTCCCAGGTTCTAAATTCATGGGTTTATTTATTTATTTTTTTAAAAATAAGTTTGGGAGTTGGAGCCCAGATCCAGCTGAGGAGGTCGCCTCTCCTATTGGAACTTTCCTTTAAAAACTGCAAATTATGATTTCTAACCTCATCCAGAAAAGGCTGTGCGGCCCAAACTGTAGCAGAGCGTCTCTTATTTATGTGTTTTGTAACAATCCCAAAGAATTCAGAATATCTGATAATCCAACACACATTCAAATACTATGAGAATCCTAAATATTTCATCATTCGGACCCTCAGAATCCTAGAAAAATAATCCATATCTGATATCACCCAATTTATGAACAATTAAAGGGAGATTCCCATGTAAACAGTGTGTTGCCGTTTCTTTAACATCAATGATATCGTTTTAAATCTCTGTGTTATCACCTGTAAGGCCTCTTTCACACTTCAGTCGTGCGACGTCAGTCAAAATCCGTCAAAATGTGAAAAAAACGGATCCGCCATTTTTTTTTGGCGGATCCGTTTTTTTCCCATAGACTTGCATTAGTGACGGATTTTGACGATGGTCGTCCGTTAGGTCCGTTTTTGGACCGATCCGCCAAAAAATTGGTGTCCGTCATTTCAGAAAAACGTCCAATGCAACGTTTTTTTTGACCGCCAAAATGGCGAACTACGGCGGATCCGCCGCATCCGCCATTTTTTACAATGACTGCCTATGGGCGGCATCCGTTTTTGACGGAATCCGCCTGCGGATCCGTCGCCTCTATTGAAAACCATAGTAAAATGCAGAAAACAGTGTCCGGGGTGTCTCTCTCTCTCTCTCTCTCTCTCTCTCTCTCTCTCTCTTCCCCTCTCTCTCTCTCTCTCTCTCTCCTCTCTCTCAAATCTTCTTGGCGGATCCGTCAGAAAACTGACCAGTTTTGCATACGTTTTTTTATTTTTCTGACGGATCCGCCATTTTCACGGATGGGCGGACGTCACACAACGGAAGTGTGAAAGAGGCCTAAGCGGCGCTGTTGTTTCCGCTATCACATGGAAGCACAAACTGCCCACCCGTGTCCACAGCATTTCCTAAAATGAGAGAACAAAAGATATTTTATGGTTTAATATTCTTTACATTATTCTGCAAGTGAACATGAAGGAGGTAGGTGACCCAAAGAGAAAATCACTCCGGGTAGAGCCCAATACAGAACCTTGTCTTCAACTATTTCATCAACCTTAAGGCCGGCGTCACACTGGCGACAAAATATCGCATTAGCAAATCGGACCTATGTTAATCTATGGAGCAGCTCCCAGTATCAGATTTTTTGTGGTCCGTTTTAAACGTCCGTGATACAATCGCAGCATGCTGCGATTGTCACCGATTGTCGGTCGACAATCGCCAATGCAAGTCTATGGGAGCGATGAAAAATCTGATTACAAACGGACCACACTGTGTGACTTGCGATGAAATCGCATCGGTGTCCTTTAGAAAAGCCGGCAATTCATCCCCGGCTATACTGTAAAATCACACTGACAGCTTTAATAAAGACTAGAAAGAATAGATATATACACATAGAACACATATATATATATATATATACATGTCATTGTGACATGTATATATACATATATTTATAGTTCCTAGACTTCTACATACTGTAATAGCCGCTAATTCAATTGCCGGGTTTTGTGAAATCACAGAAGCCGACATGAAATGATACATTGTTTCCACACAGTTAACCATGTCATTTCCTGTATTTTGATATTTGTTTAGAACTTACAATTACATGAGTGTATTTGTGCAAAATTTCAGATATGTAGGGGTTAATTAAAGGTGTAATTTCGTTGAAAAAAAATGCGTGGGCTCCCGCTGTATTTTCTCCACCAGACAGACAAAGCAAGCGAGTGGGGGCAGATAATAATAGCCTAGGGAGGGTACATTTTTTTGTGCCCCCCCTGGCTACTAACATCTGACCCCAGACACCCCAGAAAGGGCAAATCTATAATTAGATTCGCCCTTTCTGGCACTTTGCCCGTCTATTCCCATTGCCCTGTAGCGGTGGCGAATGGGTTAATAATCTCACCTTACTGTCACCTTGCTATTGAAAGGTGACCTTAAGGTAGGTTAATAATTGAGAGCTGTCAATTAGACAACTATCAATTATTAATCCTATTGAAGTAAATAAAAAAACACACACACACTTTAAGAATAAATAATTTTAATGAAATAAAAACACATTTTTTTTAACATATTTTATTTTACACTTAATCCGTGCGAAGCCATTGATCTCCTAAAATAAAGAAAAAAAAATAAAACAACATTATTCTTACCTATTCCGCCGATCTGTCACGTCCCACGCTGTAATCCTTCACAAAGGGTTAACTAGCTTTGAGCCAAGCAGTGCAAGTAATCCTGCATGCTCAGCTCAAAGCTCCTGAATGAATAAGTTCCTCTCCTGGCGACAGGAGAGGATGTGTTTCATGAATGAAGCTTAATTGATTGTGTCCACTTTCCCTTTAGGTCAGGTCACTACAGTTAAATTGGCAATAAATCAATTAAGCTCCATTCATGAATCTATTCCTCTACTTTCGCTGGGAGAGGAAGTTATTCATTCAGGGAATACAGGTCTGAGACAGCATTATTAGCTCTCTGCGACCTGTAACCTGTTAACCCTTTCTGATGGATTACACCGTGGGACCTGACTGTACATCGGATTGGTAAGTATAATTTTGCTTTTTTATTTTATTTTTATTACAGGAAATGGTTTTAGCAGGAAAATAAAATATGGTCAAAAACTGTGTGATTATTTAATTAAACTTCTTTTTTATTAAACTGTGTGTGTTTGATTTTTCTATCATACAATAGGATTAATAATTGATAGTTGTCTAATTGACAGCTATCAATTATTAACCTGCCTTAAGGTCACCTTTCAATACTAAGGTGACATTAAGGTGAGATTAACCCATTCGCCACCGCTACAGGGCAATGGGAATAGACGGCAAAGTGCCAGAAAGGGCGAATCTAATTATAGATTTGCCCTTTCTGGGGTGTCTGGGGCAGATGTTAGTAGCCAGGGGGGGCACAAAAAAAATGTACCCTCCCTAGGCTATTATTATCTGCCCCCACTCGCTTGCTTTGTCTGTCTGGTGGAGAAAATACAGCGGGAGCCCACGCATTTTTTTTCAACGAATTTACACCTTTAATTAACCCCTACATGTCTGAAATTTAGCACACATATACTCATGTAATTGTATGTTTCAAACATATATAAAAATACATGAAATTACATGGTTAAATGTGTGGAAACAATGTATCATTTCATGTCGGCTTCTGTGATTTCACTGAAGCCGGCAATTGAATTAGCGGCTATAACAGTATGTAGAAGTGTAAGAATTATAAATATATGTATATATATATGTCACAATGACATATATATATATATATATATATATATATATATATATATGTGCTCTATGTGTATATATCTATTCTTTCTTTTGGCATTTAAATACTATTCTTTTGGATCCATTATATGTCAGTTTTGCAAGCCTGCGAGAAAATCTCGCAAGTCGGATGAAAATCGGATGTTACAAGGTACACACACATGCGATTAAATCGCATCTTTGAAGGAAAATCGGATGCCAGAAGGATGTGTGATGTTTTATTTTGATCCGATTGTCGACCGTCTAAAACGGACCGATTTTTTGTGGTTGTGTGTGACTCCGGCCTAATAGTAAATGTTGCATTTACCACTTCCTACTCAGCTGGGGGCAAATCTCCGCATCTTTTTATAAAGATTTCCTCTTTATGCTATTGAAGAAACATAAGTTACAAAACTCAACATTTACAGATTCAACAGCTTTGGAGTATAATACTGGATGTAACTCAGGATTAGTAATGTATGTACACAGTGACTGCACCAGCAGAATAGTGAGTGCAGCTCTGGAGTATAATACAGGATGTAACTCAGGATCAGTAATGTACTGTATGTATACAGTGACTCTACCAGCAGAATAGTGAGTGCAGCTCTGGGGTATAATACAGGATGTAACTCAGGATCAGTAATGTATGTATGTACACAGTGACTGCACCAGCAGAACAGTGAGGGCAGCTCTGGAGTATAATACAGGATGTAACTCAGGATCAGTAATGTAATGTAAGTACACAGTGACTGTACCAGCAGAATAGTGAATGCAGCTCTGGAGTATAATACAGGATGTAACTCAGGATCAGTAATATAATGTATGTACACAGTGAGTGCAGCAGGAGAATAGTGAGTGCAGCTCTGGAGTATAATACAGGATGTAACTCAGGATCAGTAATATAATGTATGTACACAGTGACTGCACCAGCAGAATAGTGAGTGCAGCTCTGGAGTATAATACAGGATGTAACTCAGGATCAGTAATGTATGTACACAGTGACTGCACCAGCAGAATAGTGAGTACAGCTCTGGAGTATAATACAGGATGTAACTCAGGATCAGTAATATAATGTATGTACACAGTGACTGCACCAGCAGAATAGTGAGTACAGCTCTGGAGTATAATACAGGATGTAACTCAGGATCAGTAATGTAATGTATGTACACAGTGACTGCACCAGCAGAATAGTGATCACAGCTCTGAGGTATAATACAGGATGTAACTCCGGATCAGTAATGTAATGTATGTACACAGTGACTGTACCAGCAGAATAGTGAGTGCAGCTCTGGAGTATAATACAGGATGTAACTCAGGATCAGTAATGTATGTACACAGTGACTGCACCAGCAGAATAGTGAGTACAGCTCTGGAGTATAATACAGGATGTAACTCAGGATCAGTAATGTAATGCATGTACACAGTGACTGCACCAGCAGAATAGTGAGTGCAGCTCTGGGGTATAATACAGGATGTAACTCAGGATCAGTAATGTATGTATGTACACAGTGACTGTACCAGCAGAATAGTGAATGCAGCTCTGGAGTATAATACAGGATGTAACTCAGGATCAGTAATGTAATGTAAGTACACAGTGACTGCACCAGCAGAATAGTGAGTGCAGCTCTGGAGTATAATACAGGAGATAACTCAGGATCAGTAATATAATGTATGTACACAGTGACTGCACCAGCAGAATAGTGAGTGCAGCTCTGAGTATAATACAGGATGTAACTCAGGATCAGTAATGTAATGTATGTACACAGTGACTGCACCAGCAGAATAGTGAGTGCAGCTCTGGGTATAATACAGGATGTAACTCAGGATCAGTAATGTAATGTATGTACACAGTGAGTGCAGCAGCAGAATAGTGAGCGCAGCTCTGGAGTATAATACAGGATGTAACTCAGGATCAGTAATATAATGTATGTACACAGTGACTGTACCAGCAGAATAGTGAGTGCAGCTCTGGGGTATAATACATGATGTAACTCAGGATCAGTAATGTAATGTATGTACACAGTGACTGCACCAGCAGAATAGTGAGTGCAGTTCTGGAGTATAATACAGGATGTAACTCAGGATCAGTAATGTAATGTATGTACACAGTGAGTGCAGCAGAGAATAGTGAGTGCAACTCTGGAGTATAATACAGGATGTAACTCAGGATCAGTAATGTAATGTAAGTACACAGTGACTGCACCAGCAGAATAGTGAGTGCAGCTCTGGAGTATAATACAGAGATAACTCAGGATCAGTAATATAATGTATGTACACAGTGACTGCACCAGCAGAATAGTGAGTGCAGCTCTGGAGTATAATACAGGATGTAACTCAGGATCAGTAATGTAATGTATGTACACAGTGACTGCACCAGCAGAATAGTGAGTGCAGCTCTGGGGTATAATACAGGATGTAACTCAGATCAGTAATGTAATGTATGTACACAGTGAGTGCAGCAGCAGAATAGTGAGCGCAGCTCTGGAGTATAATACAGAGATGTAACTCAGGATCAGTAATGTATGTACACAGTGAGTGCAGCAGCAGAATAGTGAGTGCAGCTCTGGAGGATAATACAGGATGTAACTCAGGATCAGTAATGTAATGTATGTACACAGTGAGTGCAGCAGCAGAATAGTGAGCGCAGCTCTGGAGTATAATACAGGATGTAACTCAGGATCAGTAATGTAATGTATGTACACAGTGACTGCACCAGCAGAATAGTGAGTGCAGCTCTGGGTATAATACAGGATGTAACTCAGGATCAGTAATGTAATGTATGTACACAGTGACTGCACCCGCAGAATAGTGAGTGCAGCTCTGGAGTATAATACAGGATGTAACTCAGGATCAGTAATGTAATGTATGTACACAGTGACTGCACCAGCAGAATAGTGAGTGCAGCTCTGGAGCATAACACAGGATGTAACTTAGGATCAGTAATGTAATGTATGTACACAGTGACTGCACCAGCAGAATAGTGAGTGTAGCTCTGGAGTATAATACAGGATGTAACTCAGATCACTACAGGATCAGTAATGTAATGTATGTACACAGTGACTGCACCAGCAGAATAGTGAGTGCAGCTCTGGAGTATAATACAGGATGTAACTCAGGATCAGTAATGTAATGTATGTACACAGTGACGCACCCGCAGAATAGTGAGTGCAGCTCTGGAGCATAACACAGGATGTAACTTAGGATCAGTAATGTAATGTATGTACACAGTGACTGCACCAGCTGAATAGTGAGTGCAGCTCTGGGTATAATACAGGATGTAACTCAGGATCACTAATGTAATGTATGTACACAGTGACTGCACCCGCAGAATAGTGAGTGCAGCTCTGGAGTATAATACAGGATGTAACTCAGGAACAGTAATGTAATGTATGTACACAGTGACTGCACCAGCAGAATAGAGAGTGCAGCTCTGGCGTTTAATGCAGGATGTTACTCAGGATCAGTAATGTAATGTATGTACACAGTGACTGCACCAGCAGAATAGTGAGTGCAGCTCTGGAGTATAATACAGGATGTAACTCAGGATCAGTAATGTAATGTATGTACACAGTGACTGCACCAGCAGAATAGTGAGTGCAGCTCTGGCGTTTAATGCAGGATGTACTCAGGATCAGTAATGTAATGTATGTACACCAGGAGCAGACACTGACAGCTTGGGGCCTCTGTGCAAGAAATGTTTCTGGGCCCCCTTCCTTTTATGGCGACAAAGCTACATATATATAGCCACACACACATACATGTACAGTACAGACCAAAAGTTTGGACACGCCTTCTTATTCAAAGATTCTTCTGTATTTTCATGACTATGAAAATTGTAGAATCACACTGAAGGCATCAAAACTATGAATTAACACATGTAGAATTATACATTACACTTTACAAAAAAGTGTGAAACAACTGAAAATATGTCTTATATTCTAGGTTCTTCAAAGTAGCCACCTTTTGCTTTGATTACTGCTTTGCACGCAGAAAAGGTGAACGGATGGACTCTACATGCCTGGTTCCCACCGTGAAGCATGGAGGAGGTGGTGTGATGGTGTGGGGGTGCTTTGCTGGTGACACTGTTGGGGATTTATTCAAAATTGAAGCAGTGAGCGGTCCAGCTCACCCCAAACCATCTTGATTGGGTTCAGGTCTGGTGTCTGTGGAGGCCAGTCATCTGGCGTAGCACCCCAACACTCTCCTTCTTGGTCAAATAGCCCTTACACAGCCTGGAGGTGTGTTTGGGGTCATTGTCCTGTTGAAAAATAAATGATGGTCCAACTAAACGCAAACCGGATGGAAAGCATGCGCTGCAAGATGCTGTGGTAGCCATGCTGGTTCAGTATGCCTTCAATTTTGAATAATCCCCAACAGTGTCACCAGCAAAGCACCCCCACACCATCACACCTCCTCCTCCATGCTTCACGGTGGGAACTAGGCATGTAGAATCCATCCGTTCACCTTCTCTGCATGCAAAGCAGTAATCAAAGCAAAAGGTGGCTACTTTGAAGAACCTGAATATAAGACATATTTTCAGTTGTTTCACACTTTTTTGTAAAGTGTAATGTGTAATTCCACATGTGTTAATTCATAGTTTTGATGCCTTCAGTGTGATTCTACAATTTTCATAGTCATGAAAATACAGAAAAATCATTGAATGAGAAGATGTGTCCAAATTTTTGGTCTGTACTGTATATATATTACATAGTCTCCTTTATTATGTATATAGACATTATCTATTATACAGTGCCCTCTCTTGTTATGTACAGTACCGTCCTTTACATATTGGATTATATAGAGCCCTGTCTTTATTACATACCGTCCTGTCTTGTAAGCTGTATAATGTAATGATGGCTGATGGAGCATGGGAAAGCTTCTTTTCTAGTGGAGGAGTGATGGACTGGTAATCTGGTCAACGGCTCCTCCATCAGCAGTCATTTTATATCTATAAAGAGAAGGGACTATGTAATAAAAGAGGGCGCTGTGAATAACAAAATTAACAAGAATACACTATGTAAGAGACAGCACTATACATAACAGCAGAGGAAGCTATATAAAAAAAAACTCAAAAAAATATGTATAGGGAAAATAGGAAAAGCACCAGAGAGAAAAAAAACACAAATTCCCTAAAAAATACCTTTTAATTCATTGATTAAAACCATCATTAATAGACACATAACAAAAATGCAGCTAACTAATCACTTTATCTCGTAGTCGTCGGCCATGGGGTAACAGACCCCTTTTCTGACCCCTGATGAACCCTAAAAGAAATTGAAGGGGGAAACACGTCGGGTCTCGTCCTTATATCTGGCTGATAAGTATTGCCTTATTATGTATTGCACACTATATGTTTGACTAAACTGTGGGAGCATAGTAACAACTATTATTTTCTGTGCATTTGGGTTTTGTTTGTATATCTGGCTGATAAGTATTGTCTTATTGACTGCACACAAAAGTATGGGATCTTAGTAATAGCCAAATATCTGATAAGGGTATTATTATATATGATACATGCATGTCTCCTTAAATCTTCAAGCAGCTGAAACTATGCATATTGTTGCTGGGGGATACAGCCATGGGGAGGGGAGGTGCTGATCCATTTGAATAACTGCTGAGATTATACATATTAGTACTATAGTTATTATGAGAGATTCAAGCACTAACCCCCATATAATATAATGCTGATCTAATCCCATTAATATTATCTGCTCCAGTGTGCAATATTATTTGATATTTCCCAGGTGGGAGTCTTTGTCAAGTGCTCTTTTCATCCACTTTTTGTGGAATTTTTCATATACTTTCTAATTGTCTGTAGACGTTTTTTTCTATCTTTTTGCAATTTTTGCATTTTTTGCAGCCTATTAGTATTTTTTACTACGAGATAAGTCCCCAATATGGCCGCAAATTTTTTTCTCTGAGATTAATTCTAGCAGCCTATGAGTATTTTTAACTACGAGATAAAGTGATTAGTTAGCTGCATTTTTTCTCTGAGATTGTGTCTTTTTTCTGCAGCAAGAAATTTTTTTCTACGAGATAAGTCCTAATTAGCTGCAATTTTTTCTCTGACACTATTCCTTATTGAAGTGGGCTACGAGATAAGTTTACAGCACCTGAGCACTTTATTTTGAGACAATTAGGTCTCTCCACCTTGATATTTTTCGGTGTTATATGTATGTGTGTGTTTTTTCTGTGTATCCCGTTTTTTGGACTTAGGGTGATACAGGGTTTATTAGGGGCACCGACGTTAAGCGGGGGCGCCATGTCGTCAACAACTAGGGTGCCAACCTCCGCGGTCAGGAAGGGATTCATTAGGGCCCATTAGGGTTATCCTAGATTTTTTGGCTCCAAAAATAAGTAATACATTGCGATATTTTGATCATTATGTACTTTTCCTGGTATCCCCTAGTCTTTTTGTTATGTGTCTATTAATGATGGTTTTAATCAATGAATTAAAAGGTATTTTTTAGGGAATTTGTGTTTTTTTTCTCTCTGGTGCTTTAGAGGAAGCTATATAATAAGGGACAGCACCATATATAACTAGAGAGGATGGTACGTAATAAGGGACGGTGTTATACATAATAAAAGAGGAAACTATGTAACAAAGGATGGTGTTATACAGAATTAGTGAGTACACTATATACTAAGGGACTGTGTTATACATAATAAGTACATACACTATATACTAAGGGACTGTGTTACATATAAGTGAGTACACTATATACTAAGGGACTGTGTTAGACATAATAAGCGATAATAATGTCTTCCTCCACCTCCCTCTGTTCCCAAATGCATTATAAGTCCCCCTTCCTCCCATCCCAATCCCCCGCACCCTTCATTGTCCTCCTCCCCCCACATCCCAATATTGTCCTCTCCCCCACCTCATCTTTGCCCTCTTTACCACCTCCATCATTTCCTCCTCCCCACCACCCCATCATTGTCTTTTCCCCCACCACTCCCATCATTGCCCATTCTACCACCTCCATCATTTCCTCCTCCCCCACCATCCCCATTATTGCCCTTTCCACCACCTCCATCATTTCTTTCTCCCCTACACCCCATCATTGCCCTCTCCATCACCCCCATCATTGCCCTTTCCACCACCTCCATCATTGCCTTCTCCCCCACCCCCATCATTGCCCTTTCCACTACCTCCATCCATGCCTTCTCCCCCACCACCCTCATCATTGCCTGTTCCACCACCTCCATCAATTCTTCCTTCCCCCACCATCCCCATCCTTGCCCTTTCCACCACCTCCATCATTTCCTCCTCCCTACCATCTCCATCATTGCCCTTTCCACCACCACCATCATTGTCCTTTCCACCACCACAATCCTTGCCCATTCCACCACCTCCATCATTTCCTCCTCCCCCAACATCCCCATCCTTGCCTATTCCACCACTTGCATCATATCCATCTCCCCCACCATCCCCATCATTGCCCTCTACATCACCCATCATTGCCTTCTCCCCATCACCCCCATCATTCCCCTATCCTCCACCTATACACACACAGCACCATTCACCTCTCGGCACATTCCCCCGCAGCGCTACGCATGCATGCACACACACACACCACCACTCATTTCTACACACACACACAACACACGTACGTACAAAAAACACACACAGCACCTCTCACCTGTCTGCATGCTCTCTCGCAGTCGCAGCATCACAGTCACCGGCTGTTTCCTCTCTCTGGCCCAGCCGGCCCCTGAATGATGACGTCACCCAGCGGCGCTGCTGTCTGTGTGAGAGGAAGCGCAGGCAGGAAGCAGGACGGATCGCTGCAGCTTTGCAGCTATTTTCTCTTGTAGGCAGCGGAGCTGGAGGGATTGCTCCCTGCCCACCGCACATGAAGGCGGTCTGGCCAGGGGCCCCCGGAGCCTTGGGGCCAGATAAACAAGCCAGATTGCCCTCATTATTAGCCGCCCTGCAGGGGCCTCCCTCCACCTCCAGGCCCCGATGCAGCCGAACATGCGGTATGTCCGCCCATGATGTACACAGTGCCTGCATCAGCAGAAGAGTGAGTGCAGCTCTGGGGTATAATAAAGGAGGTAACTCAGGATCAGTGATGTAATGTATGTACACAGTGACTGCACCAGCAGAATAGTGAGTGCAGCTCTGGAATATAATACAGGATGTAACTCAGGATCAGTAATGTAATGTATGTACACAGTGACATCACCAGCAGAATAGTGAGTGCAGCTCTGGAGCATAATACAGGATGTAACTCAGGATCAGTAATGTAATGTATGTACACAGTGACTGCACCAGCAATAGTGAGTGCAGCTCTGGGTATAATACAGGAGGTAATCAGGATCAGTAATGTAATGTATGTACACAGTGACATCACCAGCAGAATAGTGAGTGCAGCTCTGGAGTATAATACAGGATGTGACTCAGGATCAGTAATGTAATGTATGTACACAGTGACTGCACCAGCGAATAGTGAGTGCAGCTCTGGAGTATAATACAGGATGTAACTCAGGATCAGTAATGTAATGTATGTACACAGTGACACCCCCAGCAGAATAGTGAGAGTAGCTCTCTGGAGCATAATGCAGGATGTAACTCATGATCAGTAATGTATGTACACAGTGACTGCACCAGCAGAATAGTGAGAGTAGCTCTCTGGAGCATAATGCAGGATGTAACTCGGCATCAGCACAGGATTTATTATGGAGGTAACGCATGTATACAGTGACTATCTTTTTATCTTTTGTGTAACATTATGGGTGTGTGCACATGACGTCTTTTAAACTCAGGCGAGCCTGACAAGATTTTTTAGTGGATTCTTTAGAAAATGCTGCATTTGGAAAAACGCGGTGTCTTCAATCTGTCTTTGTGGGATTCTCATAGGCTTCTTTATTTAGTTTGTAGCTTCTTCCATGCGGATGCCTGAATGGACCGGTCACTTCTTTTAAACATTTCACGTCTTATTAAACTTGAGGTGGTTAGAAAACGATCAAAAGACTGAACATATACTGTACAAGTTGTTTTGACATAGAAATAAATGTGTTCAGTCTTTTGACCATTTTTAGTGCACTTTTCAGACAGATTTCAGAGCAGACTATCCAGAAAAAAAATATCATGTGCACATACCCTTACAATCCCACCCCCCATTGTACTTATATATTTGTGTTTTGTTTGACGCTTGTCTCCACTGACTATTAATTCCAGTGACTTTTTGGCTTTTCTCCCAGTTTTGCAGGTTGTGACCATTTCTCCAGGAGTTATGCAGAACACCAGGAGCTTCTGCCTCCTGTCTCCCACCCTCCTCATTCACTGTCTAACACTCCCCCTCACTGGACTTCTGCAGGTAAGTAGCCGTCAGATCCGAGTGCAGCACATCCCATCATTTACATTGGAAAGTTCTACTATGGTCAGGGTGGTCGATGCATCAGAGAGTTGAAAACTCTCCTCCTGACCTGGTCCTGCTCTAACTGCTGATGGCTGTCACAGTGTATCAGTGGAGGCTACATCTCACGGGCTGCAGGTCGTTTTGATCCATATCTGATGACATTTTGCCGACTTCTCACAGGGATCTTTCATCTTGACATGAGCTTTGTTTTGGCCCCATGTCGTCATCTCCGCTCACTACATAAATCCCCGCCGTCTATATTTAACAGGAGATATTTGATCCTTATTTGTGTATATGAAATGAACTTTAATGAAATCTGCTATTTATACCGCCACCTCATGCTCCATAAATGGTAAGATCTGCAGCCAACAATTGGGTCTGGATAATGGGCCTATACCGCAGCTGAATGTTACACTGAGGCTTAGCCGTCAGCCCCTACGTTACCATTGCTGGCCACAACAGTGGTGTATGCAAGGGTCACCCTCATTTAAAGGGCACGACAAATGGGCAAAGATCTCGCTCCATATGCAATCCTATAATGGTGTTACTTGTAGAGCACAGTTCACATTTGAACCAGTTAGTTCTCTTTAATAGCAAAAATCAAAGTAGATGATGGTCCAACATGTAGCTGGTATGCAGGGTAGTTTCCCTAGATGGCAGTATAGAGACATTTTTCTTCCTTCTGTTTTGCATATTTTTTTCCCAGCTAGCATTGCAAGATCTCTGCACAGAAAATCAGAACCTTCCTTACGTTATATAATGTGACTTTCATTAATTTAACACCTTAAAGGGGTTTGCCAGGACTTTAATATTAGTAACTTAGTCTAAGGATCAGTCATAGATGGATTGGTGGGGCTCGGATTCCCAAGACCTCCTCCAATCAGCTGATTGAAGAGGTGGCGGCACACCGGAACTGACAGAGCGCCATACATAGTCTAGTCTAGAGGCCTTGAATGGTACTGCAGCTGTCTGCCAATCATGAGCGTTGTCCTCTACAGTATTATCTATAGATACAAATCATCATCGCAGCGTCCATATCCCAAGAGGTAGAAGCTCTCCAGAATCATGCACAATGGAGTCATTAACCCTTGCCTTTCTTCTAGATTGCTCAGGCTGAACTCCAGAAGACATGCTCTAGATCCACAGTGGAAAATGTACCCGGCGGTTGTCAGCAAGTGTGTCAGTGCAGACCCCCACCATTACTGCCTCCACCTCCTCCTCCGCCACCACCGCCTAGACTCTCTGCCCCCAGTGAGTACACCGTGACAACCAGTGAGTACTAAGTGTGAAGTAGATTTTATTATGTATGGGATATATAATTGTGAGCCTATGTCAGGTCACCGTCACATAGGGAAGGAGAGGGAATGCCGATCCTGTCCTCGGGCAGCATTATCACAGGAGAAAAGAAAGCGGCTCTGTGGCAGCATTATATCCCATCAAGGTTGTGTCCACATCGAGCAGATAGGCTGTGGATTTTCCATCCAATATTGTGGGCTGAAAATCTGCTATAAATTACCGGAGTGGAAAAGTGCATGAAATATTACCGAATCATCCAGACATCGTAAAACAAATATCTGCAGCGGAAACAAATGTGCAGTTCAGATGGTAAATCCCATGGATATCCATTCATGCTGCAGGTTTTCACAACTAATTGCAGTCTCTGCCATATACAGCGGGAAATCTGTGCCAAATTGTCTGCAAAATTTGCAAAAAAAATCCACAAACAACAAATGCACATTTAGTGGAAAATGTGTATGTATAGAGCAGTGTTCCCCATCTCCAGTCCTCACGGCCCCAACAGATCATATTTTCACGATTTCCTTAGTATTGCTATCAAGGATCTGCCAGGTTCTCTCCCCTAAGGAAATCCTGAAAACGTCATGTGTTGGGGTTTGGGAAACACTGGTATAGACTGTGGGGACGTTCACACAGAATGTAACTTAGGCATGAAAATCTTCAGTGGATTTTGACACAGTCTTCCTAAAAACTTGGCAATGCTCCCACTTGGCATAAGCTCTGCGGGTTTTTTTTCTTTGGAGGGCTTTTTTTTTCTATCTGAAGCATTTTACAGTCCAAACAAAGTGGATGAGATTTTACGAAAAGTTCATGATGTCCACCATGCATTTTAAAACAAGATTTTTTTTTGTGTATTCTTCACTATAGACATTTAGGGGGTCTCAAAGTCAAAATTGCTTTTTAAGTGCAAAATCATCGTATTTCTACACTAAAAATAACACATTTAAAAAAAAAAATGTAACAGAAAGGCAACAGACAGAACAGATTGCTGTTGTGTATCTCGGTGAAAACACCAAGGAAAACCACATAGTGTTTATGCACATGGAAATATGGCATTATTGACATGCAGATTTGTGGTGGATTTTGCTGAACATTTGCCACAGATTTCACCCTTAAGTCGGGGTCACACTTGCGAGTGCAATGCGAGAAACTCACCTCAATACCCGGCACTGCCGCCAGCACTTGGACTGGAGCGTTCAGCTGCATAGAAATACATGCAGCCGCACACTCCTGTCCGAGTGCTGGCGGCAGTGCCGAGTATTGACGTGAGTTTCTCGCATTGCACTCGCAAGTGTGACCCCGGCCTTACACCATATAACGTAAAATTAAATGTCTGCGCCAGAGGTTATTTGCTGCGCTGACTCCACAAGCTTTTTTTCCCCACAGTGGGAGGATGGGATTTGGATAAACCTATCCACTTTGCTGCAGATTTTCCGCCTGGTGTGAACATACATCAACCGCTCTTACTTATAGTAAGCTTTGAATGGAATAAGTGTAAGGGCTCGAACATGTCAGTTTTTTGAGTAGAAGTGCGATATATATTTTTCGCAAATCGCACTCATACCTATAATAGCATATGGGCCTCTTCGAATGACCGTGATTTTTTGCAGACCGAGTGGTTAGTGCAAAATGGCGGAGATATAACTGATATTGATTTGAGTGTTGGATCAAAATCAACAATGCTAGTCTATGGGTCCATGAAAAAAAGAAAATCAGACCGCACTGGGATGCCATACGAGGGCTGTCCATTTTTCATTCACTGACTGATATATCAGAGGGAAATTGATGAAACTTTTTTCCTTTGAGAAAATCACCAAGGTATGCATGAGCCCTAACCTAAATCAATTCCATTTTTGGGAATCGTTAACTTTCTCAATTCCAATCATTTAAAGGCCAGCATGATCACCAAAAAATGAATAGAGACCCCCAATAATTAATGCAATGTGTTCTGCTATCCTTCCTGCAGGAACAGACGTCGCATTGTACATACTTTTCCCTCTATATGGCCGGGGTCAGACATGCAAGAAACTCGCACGAGTCTCACATGTCAACACCCGGCACTGTCGCCGGCACTCGGGCAGGAGCATGCAGCTGCATGTATTTCTATGCAGCCGCACGCTCCGGTCCCGAGTGGCGGCGGCAGTGCCGGGTATTGACATGTGAGACTCGTGTGAGTTTCTCGCATGTCTGACTCCAGCCTTTGGTGCACTCTGGAAACAATGGAGGTAACGAATGCCACCCTATGCAGACAAGGGTCCACCAATAATTGGACTCCATGACCTCATTGTTAGGCTGGCTTAATAATGCTTTCCTTTCTAGATCCATCAGCTTAGAGGGAACAGGGGTTTTATTCTGAGTCAGACATAAAACATCTGCGGTACAACAGGTAATAAAGATTAGATAGGGCTTTAGAGAGCGCCTTAGAAATCGTTTTTACCAGCTTGGCAACAAAAGTGGCAAGTTACTGGCCAGAGCGATTAAGCCACGTAACCCTACCACATTCATCCCCTTTATCAAAAATAAGGAGGGAAGGAAAGTTTACAGCACTAAAATATTCTTTCGGGATTTAGCGATTATTACAAAACACTATACAATAAAGAGAGCCATTACAAAGACATGCCGGTCTCCTCACTTCGTCATAAAATTAGTACTTATATGCAGCGAAATAAAATCCCCTCTTTATCAGAAGATGATTTGATAGAATTAGAAAAAGAATTTTCATTAGAGGAAGTGTCCGAAACCATTGGTGGTCTGAAGCAAGGGAAGAGCCCCGGCCCGGATGGGTTCTCGGCTGGTTTTTACAAACAATTCTCTACTTTGCTGAGCCCGGTGTCTTTGGAAGTATGTAATTCTATCTCTTCAGGGGGAACCTTCTCCTCTCAAACATTGACGGCCCATATCACAGTATTACCCAAAACTGGTAAAGACCCCTCGCTTTGCAGCAACTATCGTCCGATATCACTGATAAACCTAGATATTAAAATGTATGCAAAGATGATTGCGAGGAGACTGGGTCTTCTCTACCAAAATTAATAAATCAGGACCAAGTTGGTTTTGTTCAAGGGAGAGAGGCTAGAGACAATACCATAAGGGCCATTTCGCTGATAGATGGGGCTGGGAGGGGGGGGGATCCCATGTGTATCCTGTCGATTGATGCCGAGAAAGCCTTCGACAGGGTACACTGGGAATTCATGTTCCAAGCCTTAAGGGAGATCGGCCTGGGCGAGGTTATGCTTCAAAGGATCTCGGCTTTGTACACCTCCCTAGTGCCCGAGTTAAGTTTAATGGCTCACTCAGACCCTTTCCCTGTTGGAAACGGTACGAGACAGGGGTGTCCTCTCTCCCCACTCCTGTATATTATAACAATGGAATTTCTAGCTACCGCAATACGAAACAATCCCTCCATCAAAGGTATTAAGCATAATTCTGAGGAACATAAACTGGCTCTTTTCGCAGATGACGTGCTCCTGTTTGTCACTTCCTCCATAATAAGTCTACCAAATATCATGTCAGAACTCCATACCTTTGGCCTCCTAAGTAACTTCAAAATAAATACGCACAAATCCGAAATACTAAATGTATCTTTACGACCGCCCACGGTGGAACAGCTGAGTACAGCTTTTCCTTTTAAATGGCGCTCTGACTCTCTCACATATTTAGGCATTAAGCTAACAGCTAAAACCTCCAATTTATATGACGCGAATTATAAATCTGTTTTACATAAAGCTGAACTAGACTTGGAAAAATGGCATAATCTTAAAATATCATGGATAGGGAGAGTCAACGTGATCAAAATGGATCTCTTACCACGTATCCTATACTATTTTCAAACAATCCCTAAGCTTCTCCCAGACTCTTTTTTCTGCCGTCTCAAGAGGGCAATCACTCGATTTGTTTGGTCACACACACGGGCACGCTTTTCATATTTATTACTCAGTTGTTCCAAACGGAGTGGGGGACTTGGACTACCAGACTTCTTAGTGTACAGCTGTGCGGCGATTGGTAACTGTATTCTAGACCTTTACCATAACAGAAACTACAAGAAATGGGTAAAACTAGAAAGTGATCTCATCGGTCATGATCCGCAAATAATCTTTTGGTCGGCCAAAGGGAAGGTGGGGGGTCTTGGGAACCTATCATTCTTAACCAGAAACATGGTCTCATTCATTAGACGAAGGGGGGGGGGGGGTCTTCAGGTCTCTACAGGACCTGGACCATTAACTCCAGTTTATGATAACCCTGACTTTCCAGCAGGCTTACAACGGGAGTTATTCTTAAATAAATGCAGAAGCATGCGACCTATCATATACAATTACATAAATCAGTCTAATATAAAATCACTACCTGAAATATATCAGGCTGAGGACCCACCCTCAGGGGCCTGGTTTTTCCATGAACAATTAAAAAGTTTCATCAGTACAGCTTCCAAACAAGTAGATCTCTTTAGACCATTAACTCCTTTGAGAAGCTTTGTGTCAGGGGGGATCCTCTGTCCACACGTCTCATTGCTGTATAATTTGTTTCAAACAACTCAACTACCGACACGAGGCTTCCCAATATTCTTCGCTAAGTGGGAGTGTGATCTGGGGAGATCTCTAGACAAAGAGGAAAGAGACAAAATCCTTTTATTCACGCTTAGGGCGTCTCTGAATGCGGTGTCGCAGGAGAGGAGCTACAAGGTTCTCTCAAGGTGGTACAGGTGCCCGTCCATGATACACACTATGTTTCCGGTGATTCCAGATACATGCTGGAGATGTCTGAAAGATAAAGGATCGTATACACACATATGGTGGAGCTGTCCACCTATAAAGAATTTTTGGCTATCTATTTTTGATCTATATAACAGACTATCTCTGCGCAAAATTAGACCTACCATGGAATTAACTCTCTTGTCATTATGTGACATGTCAACCTCTAGATTGAAGAAGAACCTACTCAGACATTTCCTCACAGCTTCAAGGAATTTAATACCTAGATACTGGAAACAGGTAAAATCCCCTTCCAGGGCGGAGTTTGTAGCAGAACTTAATGATATATATCGTATGGAACAGCTGATACAGCAATCCACAGGAGACTCTGATAAAATATATAATACTTGGATTCCGTGGCTGGCTTTTAGGGAGTCTCCAGAGTTGGAGGCCTGGATCTCCGGACCTTAAATACCCTTTGAAGTAGCCCTGGATAATTTTGAAACGAATAGTGGGCTCCGGAAAGACTTGTCGTCAAACTTACAACCAAGCTCAGTCATCCATTTTTCGTATTCTTTCCTCTTTGTTTCAGAGGGGGGGACTGGGGTGCCCCCGGGGGGAGGGTCTCGGACATTGATATCTCTATCTCTTTCCCTTCTCTACTCTACCTCTTTTCTATCTCCCTATCTCCCCTTCCATCTTTCTCCTTACTTTTCCTATCACTTGAGCTCTTCCCCTTGTTGTATTTTTCTCTATCTTACTCCCATCATTGACCCTAAACCCTTGGATCATATAATACCACAGTTTTTTATAAGTGTTATTGCCTTCATGAGATCTACGAACAAAATGCATTAACAGAGATAACATTTGAGTATTTAATAATTAGAAACGACATGTCTGTTTATTGTTATATTGTTTCTTGTAAGCTTTTTGGATCACATACTTATTCAGTCATGATTGTTCTTTATGATTCTTATTCAGCTATTCAATAAAGCTTGATTTACACAAAAAAAAGTTTAGATAGGAGAAGAACTACAGGTGGTTGCAAAAGTGAAAGTTTGGGATTTTCTGATATATTTGCATCAGGCACAATAGTCTGGGAAGAATATACAATGGTGTGACTCTGAGATACGTTTTTCTTTTTTTCTTCATTATTGTCTATTTTCTATGAGTTATTGGTTACTTTTGTCCTGTGTTGAGCTCCATGATGGAGAATACATTGGCCATTTTACTAGTGCGATGTAACAGCATAAATTCAGCCTAAACTTCTGTACATGTGGAGAACGCGACTTGCTATAGATTTGACACATCTGGGTAGAAGTCACTTTTTTGTTACTTAACCCCTTAGTGATAGAACCAATTTGCTACTTAATGACCAAGGCCAATTTTTACAATTCTGACCACTGTTTCTTTATGAGGCTATAACTCTGGAACGTTTCAACGTATCCCACTGATTCTGAGTTTGTTTTTTTCGTGACATATTGTACTTTATGTTAGTGGTAAAAGTGCTTGCCTTTATTTATGGAAAAAACGGAAATTTGGAAAAAATCTATCACAGTGATCAAAATGAACCAATAGGAAAAATCTCCTATTGTTGCCGGGTGATGGCCGGCATATCTCGACAGGCGCATCATGCATGCGCCCGCCATTTTCTTTCCAGAAGAAGACGCCGAGGGCCGGCGGACATCACTGGGGGATGCAGGAGGTACCAGGGTGCTCCATTTCTTTCTCCTCTGATGTGCTAGATCATATCAGTGGAGAGAGAAATAAATAGGAAATCTGACTTTTTTTTTGGAGTTACCGTTATTTCGTGAATAACGGTCATTGCAACACTGGGGTCGGTAAAAACTGACTCGAATAATGTTCTCCGGGGTCTCGGCTACCACCGGAGAATTTCCGACACTGGGGGCGCTATAAACTTATTTCTCAAAGCCGTTAAAAAGCGGCGCTGAGGAATAAGTACCCTTAACTGCCACCGTTAAAAGGTGTATCGGCAGTCGTTAAGGGGTTAATCAAACCCTTAGGGCTCATTCTCACTTGCAATGAAATCGGACGAATGCAATCCGATTAAAAATCGGATTGTATTCGGACCACAGTTATTCAATCATTGTGTGTACATCTGCTTTTTTTTCCAGCTCTGATCGGATCATGATTGGACTGGAAAAACTCGGATCGCATACTGCAATAGAAGTCAGTGGGTGCGAAAAAAAATCGAACAGCACTCGGACCATGCGAGTGCTGTCCGATTTTTACACACCGATCTCCTTTGAAAAGCATGTGCCACATACAGTAAAATCACAGAGTGACAGGTTAGAATAGAATAGATATATACACATATAAAACATAGATATATAGATGTCAGTGACACACACACATATATATATGTATATGTATTACATAGATAGAAGAAAAGCCAGCAATTCAGCAGCCACGTACTGTAAAATCACAGCAGGAGCCGACAGGATAGAAGAGATGGATTACATACAATAAATACACATAGAATTGATAGATATACAGATGTCAGTGACAGATACAATTAGTACACTGTGTGTGCAGCTTACTGTACATTTATTAAAATATTATTTTTTTGGAAAAAAATGGCATGGGTTCCCACGTAATTTTCTTAACCAGCAGAGGGAAAGCCAATGGCTGGGGGCAGAGGTTTATATCCTGGAAAGGGGGGTAATACCCAAGGAGCTTCCCAGGCTATTAATATCAGAATATCAGCTCACAACTGTATACTTAGCCTTACTGGCTATTAAAATGACTTGGGATCCCCTTATAATTAATAACCAGCAAAGGCTATGCAGACAGCTGTGGGCAGATACTAATAGCCTAGGAGAAAAGGCACACCTATAAGAAGTGCCAATTCTGGCACTTAGCCTCGCTCTTCCCTCTTGCTCTGTAGCGGTGGCAAGTGGGGTGATAGTTGGGGGGGATTGATGACACTTTTGTATTGTCAGGTGACATCAAGCACAGAGGTTAGTCATGGAGAGGCGTCAATAAGATGCCCCCATTACAAACCCCATAGTCATATTGTATAAAAACACAGACACCCAGAATAAAGTCCTTTAATTGAAAGAATGACAGATTCCTTTAATAAATCTTAATACTTATGACCTCTCCCATTCCTCTCCCATTCCACCAACGCCATTGTCTTCTGCAAAAGAGTTAAAATAAAAATCAACAATATTCCTCACCTTTCCGCAGAGAAGATGATAATCCATTTGTCCCATGACGGGTCTAGCTCTGCTACATCAAGATGGCAGGCTGCATGGTTTAAGATTTATTAAAGGAGTCTGTGTCATTCTTTCAATTAAAGGATTTTATTCTGGGTGTCTGTGTTTTTATACAATATGACTATGGGGTTAGTAATAGGGGCGTCTTATTGACGCCTCTCCATTACTAACCTCGGGGCATGATGTCACCTGACAATACAAAGGTGACATCAACCCCCCCAACCATCACCCCACTTTCCACTGCTACAGGGCAAGTGGGAAGAGCGAGGCTAAGTGCCAGAATTGGCACATATTATAGATGCACCTTTTCTGGGGTGGCTGAGGGCTGATATTTATAGCCTGGGGAGGGCAAGTATCCATGGCCCCTTCCTAGGCTATTAATATCAGCCCACAGCTGTTTGCATAGCCTTTGCTGGTTATCAATTATATGGGGACCCTACGTCATTTTTTTGGGGGGTCCCCCATTTTAATAGCTAGTAAAGGCTAAGTATACAGCTATGAGCTGATATTAATAGCCTGGGAAAATCCATGGGTATCTATCTGTCTATCTATATATCTATTTATTCTATGTGTATTTACTGTATGTAATCCATCTAGTCTATCCTGTCGGTTCCTACTGTGATTTTACAGTCCGTGGCCTTCTGAATTGCCGGTTTTTATTCTATCTACTATATATACAGTTGTGGTCAAAAGTTTACACACCCCGGCAGAATTCTTGCTTTCTTGGCCTTTTTTCAGAGAATATGAATGATAAAACCAAACCTTTTTCTCCACTCATGATTAGTGGTTGGGTGAAGCCATTTATTGTCAAACTATTGTGTTTTCTCTTTTAAAATCATAATGACAATCCAAAACTATATATCAGTGACATCTTTATATCTATTCTATTCTAACCTGTCATGCTGTGATTTTACTGTACACGGCAGATGAATTGCTGGCTTTTGATATCTATCTATCTATCTGGAGAAATTAAAGAAGCAGCACACCATCATTTTAGTGCAAAAAAAGCTATTTTAATAGCCCATTTGTGCACAATGTTTCGGCTCTATGTGTGAGCCTTTTTCAAGCAGTATACAAGTGCACATTCAGGATATTTAAAGTATGCAATAAAGTGAATAAAATTTACATCAATTAGCATCATAACAATACAATTCCATATCTGTTATTTCATATTTATATACAAAGTGCAGAGAGGTATTATTTGCAACACTATAGAGTGAAATTCAAAAGTGCATACAGTGCAATATTATATAAAAGTTCATAAACAAGTCAATTGATTGTAATGTAATCAGCTGTAAGGGATTATAATGCCACATGACTCACCCCATTTTTAATATCGCTGTTACCAACGTCTCATAGGATCAATTGCGCATGTCAAGAAGAGACTACATTCCTATTTAGGCCATTCTCGGCGTCTCAAAAGGTCAGCCGTGGCTGTCAGGAAGTGAAGACACCATTAGGAAGAGAATGAAAGTTTGCGCGTGCGCAGATGTGCTCTGGCGATTGCAGCGCCATCTTTATAATTGTAAATCTTACTAGCGCAATCGCATCCCTCAGTTATCGCATTCGCATACATGCGTCTCTACTATACATAAACATAAAGGATAGAATTGTCCGTTCTGATATAGGATCAAGTACAGCAACCATCCAAACATCTGTATTGGGTAAAAAATAGGACTGGATGTTATCAATTATGGATTAATACCAAGACTGCAAGTGATATCATGTCACAATTTTCTTTTTTTCTTTAATTAGTTATCTATATTCTGACTGTTTTTTCTAGACACCCTATATTGTCATAAAGAGCCATAATAAAAATAAAAAAGATCATACTGTGATTATATGACTCGCTTGTTGCAAACAATTGGGCATTATATGGAATTTGCATTTAGGGGACAGAGGTTGAGTGTTGTTCCCTGTGAGGGGAACAGAACTCCCATTGACCCCCTCAGGTCAACAGGTTGCCAGCCCCAGCTCATGGGGGGTGTTCCTGTTCCACTTAGGAATAATCCGTTGCCCTCATCTATTTTCTATGCTATGGGTCTTTCCAGTAGATGGTCATTAATAAGAAGTGTGTTGGATCTTTCACGGCTGCATTGTTTGAGATGCTATACCCACTTTATATGGGGAGAACGTGTGGCTATAATAACTTGAATAAGATGGCGCTGGGTGCTTCCAATTCCAAGATTTCCAATTATAAAGATGGCGCTGCAATCGCTGGAGCACAACTGCGCACGCGCGAACTTTCATTCTCTTCCTAATGGTGTCTTCACTTCCTCACATTCACAGCTGACCTTTTCAGATGCCGAGAATCACGCAAATAGGAATGTAGTCTCTTCCTGACATGCACAGTTGATCCTATGGGATGCTGGTAACAGCGCTATTAAAAATGGGGTGAGTCATGTGGCATTATAATCCCTTACTGCTGATTACATTACAATCAATTGACTTGTTTATAGTAACATAGTTAGCAAGGCCGAAAAAAGACATTAGTCCATCCAGTTCAGCCTATATTCCATCAGAATAAATCCCCAGATCTACATCCTTCTAAAGAACCTAATAACTGTAAGGCCTCTTTCATACTTCAGTCATGTGACGTCAGTTAAAAACGCCAAAGCGTGAAAATAGCGGATCCGCCAGAAAATTGAAAAAACAGATGCAAACGGATCCGTCATGAACTTTTGAACCCGGAAAATGCATGGTACGCATGTTTGGCACGGAGGAGAGAGAGAGAGACAGTGTTCTGGGCATTTTCTATGTGAGGAACGGATCCGCTGGCGGATTCCGTCAAAAACGGATGCCAGCGGATCCGCCACCCATAGGCGCCCATTATACAAAATGGCGGACGAGGCGGATCCGTCATAGTCCGCCATTTTGGCGGACACAAAAAACGTTGCATTGGACGTTTTCTAAAAAAAGCGGATGCCAAATTTATGGTGGATCCGTCAAAAAACGGATCATACGGACGACCATCCGTCAAAATCCGTCACTAATGCAAGTCAATGGGAAAAAAAGCGGATCCGCCAAAAAAAATGGTGGATCCGTTTTTTCACACTTTGGCGGATTTTGATTGACGTCGCACGACTGAAGTGTGAAAGAGGCCTTAGATATAATATTGTTACTCTCCAGGAAGACATCCATGGCCTCTCTTGAACCCCTCTACTGAGTTCACCATCATCACCTCCTCAGGCAAGGAATTCCAGATTCTCACTGCCCTAACAGTAAAGAATCCTCTTCTATGTTGGTGAAAAAACCTTCTCTCCTCCAGACGCAGAGAATGCCCCCTTGTGACCATCACCTTCCTTGGTATAAACAGATCCTCGGAGAGATATTTGTATTGTCCCCTTATATACTTATACATGGTTATTAGATCGTCCCTCAGTCGTCTTTTTTCTACACTAAATAATCCTAATTTTGCTAATCTCTCTGGGTATTGTAGTTCCCCCATCCCCTTTATTAATTTTGTTGCCCTCCTTTGTACTCGCTCCAGTTCCATTATATCCTTCCTGAGCATCGGTGACCAAAACTGTACACAATAACTCCATGTGCGGTCTAACCAGGAATTTGTACAGAGGCCGTATAATGCTCTCATCATACGTATCCAGACCTCTTCAAATTCACCACATGATCCTGTTTGCTTTGGCAGCCGCTGCCTGGCACTGGCTGCTCCAGGTAGTTTATCATTAACTAGGATCCCCAAGTCCTTCTCCATGCCAGATTTACCCAGTGGTTTCCCATTCAGTGTGTAATGGTGATATTGATTACTTCTTCCCATGTGTATAACCTTACATTTATCATTGTTAAACCCCATCTGCCACCTTTCGGCCCAAGTTTCCAACTTATCCAGATCCATCTGAAGCAGAATACTATCTTCTCTTGTATTGACTGCGTTACATAGTTTTGTATCATTGGGAAATATTCAATATTTTACTGTGTAAACCTTTTACCAGATTATTAATAAATATGTTGAAGAGAATAGGTCCCAACACCGACCCCTGCGGTACCCCACTGGTCACAGCCACCCAGTTAGAGAATATACCATTTATAACAACCATCTGCTTTCTAACACTAAGCCAGTTGCTTACCCATTTACACACATTTTCCCCCAGACCTAGCATATTCATTTTGTGTACCAACCTCTTGTGTGGCACGGTATCAAACGCTTTGGAAAAGTCAAGATATACCACGTCCAATGACTCACCTTGGTCCAGTCTATAGCTTACCTCTTCATAAAAACAATTAGATTGGTTTGACAGGAGCGATTCCTCATAAACCCATGCTGATATGGAGTTAAACAGTTATTCTCATTGAGATAATCCAGAATAAATCCCTCAGAAACCCTTCAAATATTTTACCAACAATAGAGGTTAGACTTACTGGCCTATAATTTCCAGGTTCACTTTTAGAGCCCTTTTTGAATATAGGTACCACATTTGCTATGCGCCAGTCCTGTGGAACAGACCCCATCACTATAGAGTTCCTAAATATAAGAAATAATGGTTTGTCTATTACATTACTTAGTTCTCTTAGTACTCGAGGGTGTATGCCATCCGGACCCAGAGATTTATCTAGTTTAATCTTATTTAGCTGGTTTCGCACCTCTTCTTGGGTTAGATTGGTGACCCTTAATATAGGGTTTTTTTTGTCTCTTGGCATTTCACCTAGCATTTTATTTTCCACCGTGGAGAAGGTGTTTAATATATTAGCTTTTTCCTCGTCATCTACAACCATTCTTTTCTTACAATTTTTTAAGGGGCCTACATTTTCACTTATGATTCTTTTACTTGATATAAAGATGAATTTACTTGATATAGTTGAAGAATAGTTTGGGATTACCGTATATACTCGTGTATAAGCTGAGATTTTCAGCCCATTTTTTAGGGCTGAAATTCCCCTCTCGGCTTATACGCGAGTCAGATACGGCGGCGGTGTCAGATCATACTTACCCCTCCGCCGGCGCGTCTCTGTAGCCCCCCTGCTTCTCTGACTATCTCCGGCTCCTTCCTGCAGCGGTCAGTGGTACCGCTCATTAAAGTCATGAATATGCTCATATTCATGACTTTAATGAGCGGTACCACGTGACCGCTGTAGGAAAGGAAGACTGCCGGAGATAGCAGGAGAAGAGGAGAGGCTGCAGAGACCGCGCCGGCGGAGGGGTGAGTATACCGATATATACCTGTCCCTGTGCCACTGCTGCTCCCCTCTGTGTCCTCGCGTCCTTTTGCTGTTATGATCAGGCAAGAGGGCGCGATGACGTCGTTAGTGCACGCCGCGCCCTCTGCCTGATCATTCACTGCCGATGACAAAGAAGGAGGGAGCAGCGCGCAGCGGTGGACCGGGTATCGGTAAATATTGCAGGCGCCGGGGTCCTGAGCGAGCGGTGACACTGGCACCTGGCCCCCATAGCGCGCCTGTGTCACCGCCTGCTCAGGACACCGGCACCTGGCCCCCAGCGACGAGAGGTGAGCATGTCATTTTTTTTTTGCAGCAGCGCAGCAGCATAAGGGACGTATACTATGGGGCATAATCTGTGGAGCATATGCGGGCATAATCTGTGGAACATATGGGGGCATAATCTGTGGAACATTGGGGGCATAATCTGTGGAGCATATGAGGCATAATCTGTGGAACATATGGGGGCATAATCTGTGGAACATATGGGGGCATAATCTGTGGAGCATATGGGGGCATAATCTGTGACTGGGCATAATCGTGGACATATGGGGCATAATCTGTGCAGCATATGGGGCATAATCTGTGGAGCACCATATGGGGCCCATTCTATGGATCATCTTCTGGGGGCATAACCTTTATGGAGCAGCATATGGGGAGTATTTTGTATGGAGCATTTTATGGGGCTCCTGATTCAGTATGGATATTCAAAAACCTTTGAAAACCTACTGATGTCTCAATTAATTTTACTTTTATTGGTATCTATTTTTATTTTTATAATTTACCAGTAGCTGCTGCATTTTCCACCCTAGGCTTATACATGAGTCAACAAGTTTTCCCAGTTTTTTTGTGGCAAAATTATAGGGGTCGGCTTATACATGGGTCGGCTTATACATGAGTATATACGGTAGTTTTAGTCTCTTTAGCAATGTGCTTCTCTGTTCCCTTTTTGGCAGCTTTAATTAGTTTTTTAGATAAAGTATTTTTCTCCCTATAGTTTTTAGAGCTTCAACGGTGCCATCCTGCTTTAGTAGTTTAAATGCTTTCTTTTTACTGTTAATTGCCCCTCTTTTCTTTGTTTAGCCACATTGGGTTTTTCCTATTTCTTTTCTTTTATTCCCACAAGGTATAAACCGCTTACAGTGCCTATTTAGGATGTTCTTAAACATTTCCCATTTATTATCTGTATTGTTACTTCTGAGGACATTGTCCCAGTCAACCAGATTAAGGACATCTCTAAGTTGGTCAAACTTTGCCTTCCTAAAGTTCAGTGGTTTTGTGACTCCCTGACAAGTCCCCCTACGAAAGACAAGTGAAATGTACAATATTGTGGTCGCTATTTCCTAGATGCCCGACAACCTGCAGATTTCTTATGCTGTCAGGTCTATTTAAATATTTTAGATATTATGAACTTTTATATAATATTGCACTGTATGCACTTTTGAATTTCACTCTATAGTGTTGCAAATAATACCTCTCTGCACTTTGTATATAAATATGAAATAACAGATATGGAATTGTATTGTCATGATACTAATTGACGTAAATTGTCTTCACTTTATTGCATACCTTAAATATCCTGAATGTGCACTTGTATACTGCTTGAAACAGAGCTGAAATGTCATGCACAAATGGGCTATTAAAATAGCTTTTTTTGCACTAAGATGATGGTGTGCTGCTTCTTTAATTTCTCGAATATAAGGACTGGAATGTACCTGTGAAGCTCTGCAACCAACTATTGCCAATATTGAGGTGCTGCTCTTTGCTTAATTCTATCTATTATCTATCTATCTATTATCTATCTATCTATCTATCTATCTATTATCTATCTATCTATCTATCTATTATCTTCTATTATCTATCTATCTATTATCTATCTATCATCTATCTATCTATTATCTATCTGTCTATTATCTATCTATCTATCTATCTATCTATCTATCTATCTATCTATCTATCTATCTATCTATCTATCTATCTATCTATCTGTCTATTATCTATCGTATCTATTATTTATCTATCTATATCATTTATCTATTATCTATCTATTATCTATCTGTCTATTATCTATATATTTATCTAATATATATATATATAGTGTGTGTGTGTGTGTGTGTGTGTTTGAAAAATATTTCCTTTGAAAATTATGTGTAAATGACAGAGAATTTTTGTATGTAAAAGCTCATGTTAAAATCGCATTGCAGTCGGATGTAAGTCGGATGCTAGGTATGAAAAATCGTATTGTACTGACATGAAAAACGCATGACACTTGCATTATACTCGTCTGACTTTGCAGGAGCAAAATCGGACCGATTTAAAGTTGCTAGTGTGACTCCGGCCTTAGGCCCCAGTTCATCAGAATTCAAAAAACTGTTTTGGTCTTTCGATGCCAGTCCTGGCCCGCCTTTAGGTATGTTCACACTGATTCTTTCTCTGGCGGTCATATACATCAGTTTTTGAAACAGAAGACAATTCTTGAGACACTCCTTTTCCATCTATTTTTTTGCATTTTTTTTTATTTTATGAGGGTTTTTTCTATTTTTTCCCCCTAGAGTATTTTTAGTGGTTTTTGGGCATCTTTTTGCAGATGTTTTTTAGAATGCATATGAGTCGCCGCCAGGGCTGTGGGGTACTCGGACCCGAGCCCGTTGATTTCTATGGGGCATGATGTCACGTGGCAACGACTCCTGTAGTGTCTGGTCAGGGTGATCAGCGCTGCTGTACAGGTCCTCTGGAAGGGATGGTGTTGTGCAGCTAGATAGTAAACCTCCTACAGGTGAGGCTGTGTCCTTCCAGGGCAGGTAGATGGTGTATCGTTTAGGAATGGTGCTGAGGAGTGTAGCAGGGAGACGTGCGACGCTGGAATGAACAGGGAGAGAGTCCGAATGCAGTTTCAGGGTTTTTACTCACAGTTCTGATATGCGCAGTACAGATGCCCGCTTGGCACTGTGTCCTCCTGGTGAGTGGTCCAGCAACCCCCAAGTAAATTGGTCACACTTCCAGGACTCCCTTTCTGTATGTTCCTTCCTGGCCTTTTCTCTCTCTGTGCTCTTTACTCCTTTCTTCCTAGCACCTCACCACGCAAACTCTGTCCCGAAGCTGTGGGCCCTTTTGGTTAACAGATCAATTCTGTGCGTACTTGACCCCGTAGTGCTATCTGACTTGAAGGAGATGCTGGTGGTTGGTGGCAGTGACCCATAGAGTGATCATCGCCGTCGGCTTACTAGCAGGGCCTCAAGCTTTCCCACTAGTCTAGGGGCCGTGCCCTGTAGGCCTTGGTCCTTCCTTCTCCAGGATGGGGGCCACAGATGGATAAACCAACGTCCGTGCCTATTCGGACCCTTTCGCTGACTCTAGCAGTTTCTTCCTGTGGTGAACTCAGACGAAGGCTCAGTCAGAGACTGTCTGCTCTCTATTCTCACACGCAGCCTAAGTGCTGCAGCTAACTCCACCCACCCATCATACCTCCCAACCGTTCCGGATTGAGCGGGACAGTCCCGATTCTGACCCCCCCGTCTCGCTGTCCCGCTCAGGACACTATGTGTCCCGCAGTGAGATGAGCCGCCACGCCCCCCCATGCACCCCATCCTCACCCTCCCTGTCTCTACAGCTCAGCCTCACAGCTAGCAATGACGCTGCTATGCTGTACTCTTCTGTGCCACAGGACCTGTGATGAGATCACAGGAGGGGAGGAGTCAGGGTCACATGATCAGTGTCCTCGTGTGCAGGACTCTGCTGTGATGGTTGTCATGGTGCTGGATGATGGTAAATTTGTGTGTGGGGGTCGGGACTCGGGTTTACAGTGTGGATGTAGCAGTGCTGTAGTGTGTACAAGTTGGATGTAGCAGAGTCGTGTGTGTGTTATGAGGTGCACGGAGCGGAGCCGTGTGTACGAGGTGTACGGAGCGGAGCCGTGTGTGTACGAGGTGCACGGAGCGGAGCCGCGTGTGTACGAGGTGCATGGAGCGGAGCCGCACGTGTACGAGGTGGATGTAGCAGTGCTGTAGTGTGTACGAGGTGTAAGGAGCGGAGCCTTGTGTGAACGAGTTGGATGTAGCAGAGCCGTGTGTCTGTACGAGGTGCACGGAGCCGAGCTGTGCGAGTACGAGGTGCACGGAGCGGAGCGTGCGAGTACGAGTGCACGGAGCGGAGCCGTGCGTACGAGGTGCACGGAGCGGAGCCGCTCGTGTACGAGGTGCACGGAGCGAGCCGCTCGTGTACGAGGTGCATGGAGCGGAGCCGCTCGTGTACGAGGTGCACGGAGGGAGCCGCTCGTGTACGAGGTGCACGGAGCAGAGCCGCTCTGTCTTTCTTTATTTCTCTGTTCTTTCTTTCCCCTCTTTCTCTCTCCCTCTCTGTTCTTTTTTCTCTCTCTGTTCTTTCTTCTCTTTCTTTCTTTCTTGCTTTCTTTCTCTGTTCTTTCTTTCCCCTCTGTCTTTCTTTCTCTCTCTGTTCTTTCTTTCCCCTCTTTCTTTCTCTCTCCCTCTCTGTTCTTTCTTTCCCCTCTTTCTTTTTTCTCTCTGTTCTTTTTTTGTCCCCTCTTTCTTTCTCTGTTCTTTCTTTCTTTCTCTCTGTTCTTTCTTTCCCGCCTTTCTTTCTTTCTTCTCTGTTCTTTCTTTCCCCTCTTTCTTTCTCCTTCCCTCTCTGTTCTTTCTTTCCCCTCTTTCTTTCTCCGTCTCTGTTCTTTCTTTCCCCTCTTTGTTTTTTTCCTCTCTGTTCTTTCTTTTCCCTTTCTTTGTTTATTTGTTTCTCTCTCTACTTTCTCACTGTTCTTTCTTGCTTTCCCCTCTTTCTTTCTCTCTCTCCTTTCTCTCCGTTTTCTTTTTTCTCTCTCTGTTCTTTCTTTTACTCAGTACCAGTGTGCCCACAGTACCAGTCACTGTGCCCTCAGTACCAGTCAGTGTGATCACCAGTGCTAAATGGGTGTGGTCGGGGCGTGGACATGGGTGTGACTAGTTGTGAAATGGGTGTGGTCGGGGCGTGGTATTAAAATTTGCCGCGGCGCGCGCGCACCACAACCTTTGTCCCTCTTTCACATCTTCAAAAGTTGGGAGGTATGCACTCATATCTACACCCTTTGCTAACCAGGCTGAGTCAGACCATCCTCCCGAAGGGTACGTATGCTCAGCTGGCATGGTGTGTTTGGATGTAAGTGTGGAGTCCTAGGGGTGCTTCCTCCTTACCTGAGAGTCAGGTGTCACACCTCTGGGTGAGATGCAACACCTCTGTGGCGACTGAACCCTCAGGGGCGCCACACATATAGGGAATTTGGCACATCGTACGCCAGCGCTCCCTTCATCAGTACTGGAGTACAACACATTAGTAATTGTGATTCTTGGCATTCATTTTTTTTACCTTTTAAAACATTAAATTGCACAAAAAAAAACTTTTGCACAGAAAATAAAGTATGTGCAAAGGACCACTCCACTCACCTATGCACAGTTTAGAGCTGAGAAGAGTGTGGATTGTGGCTCATGGGGGTCGCATAGTGCACTGTCTTTCCATCCTGCACAGACTTGTTTAGGTGCCTTCCACTCATCCTCAATCATGAAGCATCACATTATACTGCTCCCTATGGTTGTACAGGCGGCTTTGTGTATGGGTGGCCACATGGGCCACAGTATTAGAGTGGACCCTGCCTTCCCACTCTTGGATTCTTATGTAAAGGGCAGTCCATGCCCCACTTTCCTAAACTGTCTCCATCAGATCCCATAGTGTCATAATACCCAGCTTTTCCAGCAGCAGATAAAGCCCAATGACAGGAAATTCTGACTGCAGATAATACCCGTCTGAGTCTCATTAATGCAGAGCAGTCGTTTTTATTAATATAGCGTTGTGAATTAAGATCCAAGTCATCCGGCCTCTCCGTAAAAGTGCTGGAAATCTCCGCTTCTTTCAAGTCATCCTGCTGCTGTGGGGTTATCGGCTTTCACTCAAGGCCTCGCTGCTGCAGGAAGCAGCTTCAGATCTGTGCGAGACATGTAGTGTGGATTACTGGAATAGATGCCTCGAGTTTCTTCCAAATTAATGTTCTGCCGGCAACAGGGAAAGAACAATTTAAGAAGTCTCCTGAAACTCTGGCATCTCCGAAAAGCTGCCGCTGGTCATGGTTCACACCTAACACGTTTGGAGGAAACTGCTCAATACAGGATGTTCTTGGATGAAAGAAAAATCTGCAGATCTCACAGGCCCTGTACCCTGAAGACGACTGACATATGTGAGCAGTGATTCCATATTTCATCCTTAATAAGTCATTGTGCTCAACCTGAACTGTGAGTGGCACTCAAAGATCTGAAGCTAAAATCTCTGCTAAAAACTGTGTACACCATGACTAGCAGAATAGTGAGTGCAGCTCTGGAGTATAATACAGGACAGGCTCGGACTGGCCCACCACAGAGCCGGATGATTCTCCAGTGGGCCCAGGCACTGACACCTGCTGGCATGCTGGCCAGCTGCTGTCTAGGGCCCCCACTCCTCCAAGGGCCCCCACTGCACCAGGGGCCCCCAGCCAGTGGCTATGGGGCCCCTGAGTCAAGGAGGCCAGCCCTGTGCCATCGTAGCTGCAGCTAGAGACAGGTTCCTGTCCCCGCTGCTAAAGCTAAATGAATATTCACACTTCCCCACATCCCTATGGGCGTGGAGAGGCTTGAATACCATTTCTCTTTAACCCCTTAATGTCCAATGACGTGCACAGTCCGTCATGGCAAGGTGTCAGTTTTGGCACCTTGATGGACTGTGCACCTCATGCCTTTGAACTAGCACTGCGTGTAAACACGCAGTGGTAGTTCAGTGCCGACAGCTGTCACAGACAGCTGACAGGCACAGCAAGCGGTGCGGGGACCTTTGCAGTCGGTCCCGCACCTACAGCGCTGTGATTGGTCAGTCAATGTAACTGACCAAACACAGCAGCGATCAGGCTGAAGAGGCTGAAATTTCAGCCTCTTCTGCCCGATCAGTGCAGGAGCTCAGCGCTGCAGTGGCCGAGCTTCCTGCACTGACAGCCAGGAGCGGCGCCCCCGCCGCCCCTGGCTGTTAACCCCCTGACTGCTGCGATCGAGCGTGATCGCAGCGCTCAGGGGGGGAGGCAGAGGGTCGGGAGCTCCCTCTCCTCAGATCGGCACCCCGCAATGTATTTGCAGGGCCCGATCTCTGCTTTGATGACCCGGGGGTTGTCATGACAACCTCCGGGTCATCTAGCTACGGAAAGCTGCTGTGATCATGCTCACAGCAGCTTTCACTATAGGTACAATGCATTGCAATGCTGGAGCATTGCAATGCATTGTAACTGCAATCAAAAGTAAAAAAGTGAAAGCCCCATAAAGGGACAAGGTAAAAAAAAAAGCATTTTTTTAAAAAAATGTAAAAAAAATATTAAAAAATAATTTAAAAAAATTCCCCTAAAAAATACACATTTTTATGTAATAAAAATAACAAAAAACAAAAAAAATACACATGTTTGGTATCGCCGCGTCCGTAAAAATCCCATCTATAAAAGCCTAACCCTAGTTAACCCCTTCAGTGAAAGCCGTAAAAAAAACCAAAAAAGTAGTAAATTATACTTTTTCCAAGCGGTATCATCATACCGCTTGGAAAAAGTGCAATAACACGCGATCAAAAAGTGGGATATAAATAATCATAGTACCACTGAAAACATCATCTTGTCTCGCAAAAAAACCACTATACAGCATCATCAGTGAAAAAATAAAAAAGTTATAGCTCGCGGAATAAACTGATGCAAAAATAAAAACTAATTATTTTTTCTATAAAATTTTTATTTTGCAAAAAAACGCCAAAACATAAAAAAATATATAAATGAGGTATCGCTGTAATCGTAGTGACCCGATGAATAAAGCTGCTTTATCAATTTTACCACACGCGGAACGGAGGAAAAAAAAAAAAAAAAACAATTCCTGAATTGCAGGTTTTTGTTCATTCTGCTTCCACAAAAATCGGAATAGGAAGCGATCAAAAAATGTTATGTGCCCGAATATGGTAACAATAAAAACGTCAGTTCGTCCCGCAAAAAATAAGCCCACAGATAACTGTCGGACGAAATATGGAAAAATTATAGCTCTCAAAATACGGCGATGCAAAAATTTCTTACAAAAACTTCTTCCAAAAAAAAGCGTCTTTTAGAGTGTGACAGAAGCTAAACATGAAAAAAGGGTATAAATCTGGTATGGCTGTAATCGCACCGATCCGAGGAATAAAGTTGCCTAATCACTAATACCGCACGAGGAACGGCGTAAAAAAGAAAACCAATTCTTCACCTTTTGTGGATTTGTTCATTCTGCCTCCCAAAGATCGCAGTAAGGCGATCACAGTGGTTCCCCCCCACATATGGGATATCAGTGTACTCAGGACAAAATGCACATCAACTTTTGGGGTCCTATTTCTCCTGTTACCCTTATAAAAATAAAAATTTGGGGGCAAAAAGGTCATTTTTGTGGAAAAAAAATGATTTTTTTATTTTCACGGCTCTACGTATAAAACTTCTGTGAAGCCCTTGGGGGTTCAAAGTGCTGACCACACATCTAGATAAGTTCCTTGGGGGGTCTAGTTTGCAAAATGGGGTCACTTGTGGGGAGTTTCTACTGTTTAGGCACATCAGGGGCTCTCCAAGTGCGACATGACACCCGCAGACCATTCCATCAAAGTCTGCATTTAAAAACGGTGCTCCTTCCCTTCCGAGCTCTGCCATGCCTCAAAATAGTGGTTCCCCCCACATATGGGGTATCAGCGTACTCAGGACAAATTGCACAATAGCTTTTGGGGTCCTATTTCTCCTGTTACCCTTATAAAAATAAAAATTTGGGGGCAAAAAATTATTTTTGTGTAAAAAAATATGATTTTTTTATTTTCACGGCTCTACGTTATAAACTTCTGTGAAGCACTTGGGGGTTCAAAGTGCTCACCACACATCTAGATAAGTTCCTTGGGGGTCTAGTTTCCAAAATGGAGTCACTTGTGGGGGGTTTCTACTGTTTAGGCACATCAGGGGCTCTCCAAACGTGACATGACATCCGCAGACCATTCCATCAAAGTCTGCATTTGAAAATGGCGCTCCTTCCCTTCCGAGCTCTGCCATGCGTCAAAATAGTGGTTTACCCCCACATATGGGGTATCAGCGTACTCAGGACAAATTGCACAATAACTTTTGGGGTCCTGTTACCCTTTGGAAAATAAAAATTGGGGTTGGAAAGATCATTTTTATGGAAAAGATATGATTTTTTAATTTTGCGGCTCTACGTTATAACCTTCTGTGAAGCCCTTGGGGGTTCAAAGCTCTCACCACACTTCTAGATAAGTTCCTTGGGGGGTCTAGTTTCCAAAATGGGGTCACTTGTGGGGGGTTTCCACTGTTTAGGCACACAGGGACTCTCCAAATGCGACATGGCGTCCAATCTCAATTCCAGCCAAAAAAGTCAAATGGCGCTGCTTCCCTTCCGAGCTCTGCCATGCGCCCAAATAGTGGTTTACCCCCACATATGGGGTTATCAGCGTACTCAGGACAAATTGCACAATAATTTTGGGGTCCTTTTATCCTTTGGAAATAAAAATTGGGATGAAAAGATCATTTTTGTGGTAAAAATATGATTTTTTAATTTTGCGGCTCTACGTTATAACCTTCTGTGAAGCCTTGGGGGTTCAAAGCTCTTACACACATTTAGATAAGTTCCTTGGGGGGTATAGTTTCCAAAATGGGGTCACTGTGGGGGGTTTCCACTGTTTAGGCACATCAGGGACTCTCCAAATGCGACATGGCGTCCAATCTCAATTCCAGCCAAAAAAGTCAAATGGCGCTGCTTCCCTTCCGAGCTCTGCCATTGCGCCCAAATAGTGGTTTACCCCACATATGGGGTATCAGCGTACTCAGGACAAATTGCACAATACCTTTTGGGATTCTTTTATCATTTGAAAAATAAAAATTGGGGTGAAAAGATCATTTTTGTGAAAAAATATGATTTTTAAATTTTCGGCTCTACGTTATAACCTTCTGTGAAGCCCTTGGTGGTTCAAAGCTCTCACCACACTTCTAGATAAGTTCCTTGGGGGGTCTAGTTTCCAAAATGGGGTCACTTGTGGGGGGTTTCCACTGTTTAGGCACACAGGGACTCTCCAAATGCGACATGGCGTCCAATCTCAATTCCAGCCAAAAAAGTCAAATGGCGCTGCTTCCCTTCCGAGCTCTGCATGCGCCCAAATAGTGGTTTACCCCACATATGGGGTATCAGCGTACTCAGGACAAATTGCACAATAACTTTTGGGGTCCTTTTATCCTTTGGAAAATAAAAAATTGGGATGAAAAGATCATTTTTGTGGTAAAAATATGATTTTTTTTAATTTTGCGGCTCTACGTTATAAACCTTCTGTGAAGCCCTTGGGGGTTCAAAGCTCTTACAACACATTTAGATAAGTTCCTTGGGGGTATATTTTCCAAAATGGGGTCACTTGTGGGGGTTTCCACTGTTTAGGCACATCAGGGACTCTCCAAATGCGACATGGCGTCCAATCTCAATTCCAGCCAAAAAAGTCAAATGGCGCTGCTTCCCTTCCGAGCTCTGCATGCGCCCAAATAGTGGTTTACCCCAATATGGGGTATCAGCGTACTCAGGACAAATTGCACAATACCTTTTGGGATTCTTTTATCATTTGAAAAATAAAATTGGGGTGAAAGATCATTTTGTGAAAAAATATGATTTTTAAATTTTACGGCTTACGTTATAACCTTCTGTGAAGCCCTGGGGTTCAAAGCTCTCACCACACTTCTAGATAAGTTCCTTGGGGGTCTAGTTTCCAAATGGGGTCACTTGTGGGGGTTTCCACTGTTTAGGCACACAGGGACTCTCCAAATGCGACATGGCGTCCAATCTCAATTCCAGCCAAAAAAGTCAAATGGCGCTGCTTCCCTTCCGAGCTCTGCCATGCGCCCAAATAGTGGTTTACCCCCACATATGGGGTATCAGCGTACTCAGGACAAATTGCACAATAACTTTTGGGGTCCTTTTATCCTTTGGAAAATAAAAATTGGGATGAAAGATCATTTTTGTGGTAAAAATATGATTTTTTAATTTTGCGGCTCTACGTTATAACCTTCTGTGAAGCCTTGGGGGTTCAAAGCTCTTACAACACATTTAGATAAGTTCCTTGGGGGTATAGTTTCCAAAATGGGGTCACTTGTGGGGGGTTTCCACTGTTTAGGCACATCAGGGACTCTCCAAATGCGACATGGCGTCCAATCTCAATTCCAGCCAAAAAAGTCAAATGGCGCTGCTTCCCTTCCGAGCTCTGCCATGCGCCCAAATAGTGGTTTACCCCCACATATGGGGTATCAGCGTACTCAGGACAAATTGCACAATACCTTTTGGGATTCTTTTATCATTTGAAAAATAAAAATTGGGGTGAAAAGATCATTTTTGTGGAAAAATATGATTTTTAAATTTTACGGCTCTACGTTATAACCTTCTGTGAAGCCTTGGGGTTCAAAGCTCTCACACACACTTCTAGATAAGTTCCTTGGGGGTCTAGTTTCCAAAATGGGGTCACTTGTGGGGGGTTTCCACTGTTTAGGCACACAGGGACTCTCCAAATGCGACATGGCGTCCAATCTCAATTCCAGCCAAAAAAGTCAAATGGCGCTGCTTCCCTTCCGAGCTCTGCCATGCGCCCAAATAGTGGTTTACCCCACATATGGGGTATCAGCGTACTCAGGACAAATTGCACAATAACTTTTGGGGTCCTTTTATCCTTTGGAAAATAAAAATTGGGATGAAAAGATCATTTTTGTGGTAAAAATATGATTTTTTAATTTTGCGGCTCTACGTTATAACCTTCTGTGAAGCCCTTGGGGGTTCAAAGCTCTTACAACACATTTAGATAAGTTCCTTGGGGGGTATAGTTTCCAAAATGGGGTCACTTGTGGGGGGTTTCCACTGTTTAGGCACATCAGGGACTCTCCAAATGCGACATGGCGTCCAATCTCAATTCCAGCCAAAAAAGTCAAATGGCGCTGCTTCCCTTCCGAGCTCTGCCATGCGCCCAAATAGTGGTTTACCCCCACATATGGGGTATCAGCGTACTCAGGACAAATTGCACAATACCTTTTGGGATTCTTTTATCATTTGAAAAATAAAAATTGGGGTGAAAAGATCATTTTTGTGGTAAAAATATGATTTTTAAATTTTACGGCTCTACTTTATAACCTTCTGTGAAGCCCTTGGGGGTTCAAAGTGCTCACCACAGATCTAGATAAGTTCCTTGGGGGGTCTAGTTTCCAAAATGGGGTCACTTATGGGGGGTTTCCACTGTGTAGGTACATCAAGGACTCTCCAAACGCGACATGGTGTCCGCTCTCGATTCCAGCCAATTTGACATTCAAAATCTCAAATGATGCTCCTTCCCTTCTGAGCACTGCCGTGCGCCTAAAGATTGGTTTTCCCCCACACATGGGGTATCGGTGTACTCAGGAGAAATTGTACAACAAATATTGTGGTTCATTTTCTCCTGATACCCTTGACAAATTTAAAAAATTGTGTCAAAAGAAAAATTTTGGGAAAAAAAGTTAAATGTTCATTTTTTCCTTCCACATTGCTTCAATTCTTGTGAAGTACCTAAAGGGTTAATAAACTTCTTGAATGTGGCTTTGAACACCTTGAGGGGTGCAGTTTTTAGAATGGTGTCACTTTGGGTATTTTCTGTCATATTGACCCCTCAAATTCACTTCAAATGTGAGGTGGTCCCTAAACAAAATGGTTTTGTAAATTTTGTTGGAAAAATGAGAAATTGCTGGTCAACTTTTAACACTTATAACTTCCTAACAAAAAAAAATGTTGGTTCCAAAATTGTGCTGATGTAAAGTAGACATGTAGGAAATGTTATTTATTAACTAATTTTTGTGACATATCTCTCTGATTTATTGGCATAAAAATGAAAAGTTTGAAAATTGCTAAATTTTCAAAATTTTTGCCATATTTCCGTTTTTTTTCATAAATAAACGCAAGTAATATCGAAGAAATTTTACCACTATCATGAAGTACAATATGTCACGAGAAAACATTCTCAGAATCGCCAAGATCCGTTGAAGCGTTCCAGAGTTATAAGCACATAAAGAGACAGTGGTCAGAAATGTAAAAATTGGCCTGGTCATTAACCTACAAAATGGCTTGGTCGTTAAGGGGTTAATAGCGGGCAGCGTTAGCCGCCGGCTGCAGCTAACACTGCCCGCATGTAAAACCCACCACCGCACCACACACACACACACACACACACACAAAAGCACGGCACCACAAACACACACAGACTCACAGCGCACAACATCTCGGTGTCCTGCTTCCTGCCCGCTCTTCTGTCTGAGACAGCCCAGCTGGATGACGTCATCATTCAGCGCGCTGTCTCAGACAGAAAGCTGCCGGCGAGGATGAGGCTGCCGGGATGTGCTGCTGCTTCTGCGGAGAGGTGAGCTGTTCTGTGTGTCTGTGTGCCTGGTGTGTGTATGTGGTGCGGTGCTTTGTGTGTGTGAGAGAGTGATGCAGTGCTGTGTGTGGTGAGAGAGGGGTGGTGGGGAAGGAAAATTATATTGGTGGGGGAGGCAATGAAGGAGGCGATGGGCAATGATGGCGGTGGGGGGAGGCAATGATGGAGTTGATGGGCAATGATGGTGGTGGGAGGGAGGCAATGATGGAGGTGATGGGCAATGATGGTGGTGGGGAGGCAATGATGGAGGTGATGGGCAATGATGGTGGTGGGGAGGCAATGATGGAGGTGAGAGGCAATGATGGTGGGGAGGCAATGATGGAGGTGATGGGCAATGATGGTGGGGAGGCAATGATGGAGGTGATAGGCAATGATGGTGAGGGGAGGCAATGATGGAGGTAATAGGCAATGATGGTGGGGGAGGCAACGATGGAGGTGAAAGGCAATGATGGAGGTGATGGGCAATGATGGCGAGGGAGGCAATGATGGAGGTGATAAGCAATGATGGTGGGGAGGCAATGATGGAAGTGATGGGCAATGATGTTGGGGGGAGGCAATGATGGAGGTGATAAGCAATTATGGTGGGGGTTTTGTATTTATTTCTATGTAGCTACATGGTGGGCCCCAAGAATGATTTTCTCTGGTGGGCCCAAGGTGCTCCAGTCTGACGCTGATACAGGATGTAACTCAGGATCAGTAATGTAATGTAAGTACACAGTGACTGCACCAGCAGAATAGTGAGTTCCGCTCTGGAGTATAATACAGGATGTAACTCAGGATCAGTACAGGATCACTAATGTAATGTATGTACACAGTGACTGCACCAACAGAATAGTGAGTGCAGCTCTGGGGTATAATACAGGATGTAACTCAGGATCAGTAATGTAATGTATGTACACAGTGACTGCACCAGCAGAATAATGAGTGCAGCTCTGGAGTATAATACAGGATGTAACTCAGGATCAGTACAGGATCAGTAATGTAATGTATGTACACAGTGATTGCACCAGCAGAATAGTGAGTGCAGCTCTGGAGTATAATACAGGATGTAACTCAGGATCAGTACAGGATCAGTAATGTAATGTATGTACACAGTGACTGCTCCAGCAGAATAGTGAGTGCAGCTCTGGAGTATAATACAGGATGTAACTCAGGATCAGTACAGGATCAGTAATGTAATGTATGTATACAGTGACTGCACCAGCAGAATAGTGAGTGCAGCTCTGGAGTATAATACAGGATGTAACTCAGGATCAGTACAGGATCAGTAATGTAACGTATGCACACAGTCACTGTGGTCAATGAACAAACATTCATTTGGACATTAATCATTGTGTAAGTTCCTCGTATATACAATTTTCACTTAGATCTTCGTCTTCTGTGTTGCCATTGGACATTGAAGGGGGTTGGATCGTAGTGGTGGGCAGCAGAGATTTTGTTTTTAATGTATTAATATTTTTAGATAGGAAAAAAATGTAACATGACGGGTGATCTTGTTTCTTAGACTGATGGTTATACGCTCCTTGTTGCTTCGTCCTGTGTATTTAATAAAGTGGAAACAATCTTAAGCTGTGCTATAAATAGCTGCTGGAAACAATGGAGACATTGGCCCATTTCCTTAATATAATACACCCAGCGACCCTACAAACACTGCGGCGGATCTGTGATAACGTGATGATCCCGCCGCTGTCATTAACGCCATCTTGTGGCTCACGCAGTCCTGCAGCTCATTAGCGCGGCTCTGTCATGATTAAATTGTGCTACATTTAATCTTTAGAATAATTGTTAATTGTGTAGAAGGAGAAAACAAGGATTATCTGCCGCGGTTGACATGAATTTGCCCTAATTAACAACCGCTGCTTTTAGAAATCCGTTTTCGTTCCGCTGCTGGCTGAGTTATATTTAGAGATTCATGGTGTAGGGAAATATGTTGTGCTTTATGAGGAGCTCAGATACTTTGCAGTTTTTGTGTTTTTGTTTTTATTATGAAGCTATGTTATTGATGATGAGTGGGAGGAGCCTAAACAAGTCTGTGCAGGATGGAAAGACAGTGCACTATGCAGCCCAAAAACTGTCACCACTTTATCTTACAAGGTTTCATGTGTTCACTCATACTACAACCAGTAGGATCGCAGCCTCCAATTTAATGTCAAGCCGTATTATTAAAGAAGCGTGGGAGGAGTTTACACAAGTCTGTGCATCAAGAAAAAGGCAGTGTACTGTGCAGCATGGGAAATTTTTGCCAGTAAATATAGCTGCGTGTAATGAAACAGTCGTCACTCATACAGGAACATTCAGGACTGTGTGGAGCTGCATACGTCCAGCAGTAGAATTGTCTGCACACAGTTACTGGATTAGTCAGAATATTCCGGAACAATAAAAACTTTTAAGAATTCTGCTAGACTGCGGCTCTGCAGCACCCATTAGAGATAAGGAATAAGCTGCGGTGGTAGATTCCCTCTCTGATAACCGTGTAATCAATGAGGATAGCATCTCCTACCTACAGGCTATGGCTCAGCTTCATTTCAGAGGATGATTGCTTCTTTTATCTGCTGTGTACATGGAGGGAATAGAAACAACAGAATCACCTTCAACACCAGAAAAGTTTCTTTATGAACTCTTTTTTTTTTGTAGTAGATTCATATAAACCTGAGAAACTCCAACCAACAATTACAGGGGATGTCCACAACGTAATCAATGCAGGACCGAAATAAATTTAGTACAGTGTATACTCCCCTCCTGCATTATATACAGTGTATACTCCCCTCCTGCATTATATACAGTGTATACTACCCTCCTGCATTATATGCAGTGTATACTCCCCTCCTGCATTACATACAGTGTATACTCCCCTCCTGCATTATATACAGTGTATCTCCCCTCCTGCATTATATACAGTGTATACTCCCTCCTGCATTATATACAGTGTATACTCCCCTCCTGCATTATATACAGTGTATACTCCCTCCTGCATTATATCAGTGTATACTCCCCTCCTGCATTACATACAGTGTATACTCCCCTCCTGCATTATATCAGTGTATACTCCCTCCTGCATATATACAGTGTATACTCCCTCCTGCATTATATCAGTGTATACTCCCCTCCTGCATTAATACAGTGTATACTCCCTCCTGCATTATATCAGTGTATACTCCCTCCTGCATTACATACAGTGTATACTCCCCTCCTGCATTATATACAGTGTATACTCCCTCCTGCATTATATACAGTGTATACTCCCCTCCTGCATTACATACAGTGTATACTCCCTCCTGCATTATATACAGTGTATACTCCCCTCCTGCATTATATACAGTGTATATATCCTGCTTTCTTTACTCCCCCCTGCATTACATACAGTGTATACTCCCCTCCTGCATTATATACAGTGTATACTACCCTCCTGCATTATATCAGTGTATACTCCCCTCCTGCATTACATACAGTGTATACTCCCCTCCTGCATTATATAGTGTATACTACCCTCCTGCATTATACAGTGTATACTACCCTCCTGCATTATATACAGTGTATACTCCCCTCCTGCATTAATAGCAGTGTATACTCCCTCCTGCATTATATACAGTGTATACTCCCCTCCTGCATTACATACAGTGTATACTCCCTCCTGCATTATATACAGTGTATACTCCCCTCCTGCATTACATACAGTGTATACTCCCCTCCTGCATTACATACAGTGTATACTCCCCTCCTGCATTAATACAGTGTATGCTCCCCTCCTGCATTATATACAGTGTATACTCCCCTCCTGCATTATATACAGTGTATACTACCCTCCTGCATTATATGCAGTGTATACTCCCCTCCTGCATTACATACAGTGTATACTCCCCTCCTGCATTATATACAGTGTATACTCCCCTCCTGCATTATATACAGTGTATACTCCCCTCCTGCATTATATACAGTGTATACTCCCCTCCTGCATTATATACAGTGTATACTCCCCTCCTGCATTATATGCAGTGTATACTCCCCTCCTGCATTATATACAGTGTATACTCCCCTCCTGCATTATATACAGTGTATACTCCCCTCCTGCATTACATACAGTGTATACTCCCCTCCTGCATTATATGCAGTGTATACTCCCCTCCTGCATTAATACAGTGTATACTCCCCTCCTGCATTATATAGCAGTGTATACTCCCTCCTGCATTAATACAGTGTATACTCCCTCCTGCATTATATACAGTGTATACTCCCCTCCTGCATTATATACAGTGTATACTCCCCTCCTGCATTATATACAGTGTATACTCCCCTCCTGCATTATATCAGTGTATACTCCCCTCCTGCATTACATACAGTGTATACTCCCCTCCTGCATTATATACAGTGTATACTCCCCTCCTGCATTATATAGAGTGTATACTCCCCTCCTGCATTATATACAGTGTATACTCCCCTCCTGCATTATATACAGTGTATACTCCCCTCCTGCATTAATACAGTGTATACTCCCCTCCTGCATTACATACAGTGTATACTCCCCTCCTGCATTACATATAAGTTATACTCCCCTCCTGCATTACATACGTGTATACTCCCCTCCTGCATTATATAGAGTGTATACTCCCCTCCTGCATTATAGAGTGTATACTCCCCTCCTGCATTACATACAGTGTATACTCCCCTCCTGCATTATATACAGTGTATACTCATCTCCTGCATTATATACAGTGTATACCCCCTCCTGCATTATATACAGTGTATACTCCCCTCCTGCATTACATACAGTGTATACTCCCCTCCTACATTATATACAGTGTATACTCCCCTCCTGCATTATATACAGTGTATACTCCCCTCCTGCATTATATAGAGTGTATACTCCCCTCCTGCATTATATGCAGTGTATACTCCCCTCCTGCATTACATACAGTGTATACTCCCCTCCTGCATTACATACAGTGTATACTCCCCTCCTGCATTATATGCAGTGTATACTCCCCTCCTGCATTACATACAGTGTATATCCCCTCCTGCATTATATAGAGTGTATACTCCCCTCCTGCATTATATAGAGTGTATACTCCCTTCCTGCATTATATACAGTGTATACTCCCCTCCTGCATTATATGCAGTCTATACTCCCCTCCTGCATTACATACAGTGTATACTCCCTCCTGCATTACATACAGTGTATACTCCCCTCCTGCATTACATACAGTGTATACTCCCCTCCTGCATTATATAGAGTGTATACTCCCCTCCTGCATTATATAGAGTGTATACTCCCCTCCTGCATTATATACAGTGTATACTCCCCTCCTGCATTATATGCAGTGTATACTCCCCTCCTGCATTACATACAGTGTATACTCCCTCCTGCATTACATACAGTGTACAGTCATGGCCAAAAGTTTTGAGAATGACACAAATATTAATTTTTACAAAGTCTACTGCTTCACTTTTTCTAATGGCAATTTGCACATACTCCAGAATGTTATAAAGAGTGATCAGCTTAACAGCAATTACTTGCAAAGTCAATATTTGGCTAGAAAATGAACTTTATCCCCCAAAACACATTTCAACATCATTGCAGCCCTGCCTTAAAAGGACCAGCTAACCTCTTTTCAGTGATTGCTCCATTAACACAAGTGTGGGTGTTGATGAGGACATGGCTGGAGATCAATCTGTCATGATTAAGTAAGAATGACACCACTGGACACTTTAAAAGGAGGCTGGTGCTTGGCATCATTGATTCTCTTCTGTTAACCATGGTTATCTCTAAAGAAACACGTGCAGTCATCATTGCAATGCACAAAAATGGCCTAACAGGGAAGAGTATCGCAGCTAGAAAGATTGCACCTCAGTCAACAATCTATCGCATCATCAAGAACTTCAAGGAGAGAGGTTCCATTGTTGCCAAAAAGGCTCCAGGGCGCCCAAGAAAGACCAGCAAGCGCCAGGACCGTCTCTTAACCCCTTCATGACCTTGCCATTTTTTGCAATTCTGACCAGTGTCCCTTTATGAGGTAATAACTCAGGAATGCTTCAACAGATCTTAGCGATTCTGAGATTGTTTTTTCGTGACATATTGGGCTTCATGATAGTGGTAAATTTAGGTCGATAATTTTTGCGTTTATTTGTGAAAAAAATAGAAATTTGGCGAAAATGTAGCAATTTTTTAATTTTTAATTTTTATTCTGTTGAACCAGAGAGTTATGTGACTCAAAATAGTTAATAAATAACATTTCCCACATGTCTACTTTACATCAGCACAATTTTGGAAACAAAAAATTTTTTTTTTAGGAAGTTATAAGGGTTAAAAGTTGACCAGCGATTTCTCATTTTTACAGCAAAATTTACAAAACCATTTTTTTTAGGGACCACCTCACATTTGAAGTCACTTTGAGGGGTCTATTTGGCAGAAAATACCCAAAAGTGACACCATTATAAAAACTTCACCCCTCAAGCTACTCAAAACTACATTCAAGAAGATTATTAACCCTTCAGGTGCTTCACAGGAACTAAAGCAACGTGGAAGGAAAAAATGGACATTTAATTTTTCCAGCAAAAATTTTATTTTAGCATAAAATTTTTCATTTTTGCATGGGCAACAGGATAAAATGGATCCTAAAATTTGTTGGGCAATTTCTACTGAGTAGACAGATACCTCATATGTGGTCATTGTAAGGAAAGGGACCGCCACCATTTTGTATAGGGCCTATACCAGCCTCCATTTTGTCAGTTCACAGAGCCACAAACTATTAACTACACAGGGCCTATTAGCATATCCAGTATGACCGGTTTTGATGTCCACTAGGAATCAAAGGCGCTTTAACATGCTAATTAGTTTAGGCCAGTGTCTGAATAAGATGGTCAGTCGTATGGTAAATGGCTCAAGCTCAAGCCATTGTTTCCTGCTCCATATGAATTGCAGGCCAGTTAATATGCGTGCTTCAAAGCAAAGGGGAAGGGCCTAGCAGACTTAAGAACTGTAGCAGGTACAGGCTGTGCTCATTCCATTTTACACACAGAATCCAAGAAGATGGGCTAGGAAGGACCAAGGGACTATCCAGCAACTGAAGACTGTTACCTGGGAGAGCCCCTGCCTTCCCATGACTATACTACCCGGTAATATTGATCTATAGCTTATACCTTTAAGCCTTGTACATTATCGTTGTATTTTTACTCTGACTGCAAATCCATTGTAATTACGTTGTATAGCTTTACTGTATATTTCTGTAATTATCTAGTGCGCTCTTAAGGCGATTAAACCATAAAATTAATCTTGGGCTGATGCTTTTACTCTGATCACGAATCTTAGAATACCCAGTGGGTAACAGGACAACCTCCCCGGTGGCCATTTGCTCTAGGTGCAGTTCCCTTACTGACCTGAGAGACAAAGGGGGCGCCGGAGAGCTGTACCTGTGGAGTTACGTCCCATTGGTGACGTGGGAGGAAGGGGGTCGTCCCTCACATTTGGTAGCGGCGGTGGTATCAGAAGCTGTGATACCCAGGCTACCATGTGGCGGTCGGCTTAGTCCCTCACAATTGGTGGCAGCAGTGGGATCAGAGTAATAGTGTGCGTGGGACCCCTACTCCCAGACACTAGAGACTACCAGCGGTACTTTCACTGCTGGGGTCTTAAGGTCAGCCCAGCACTAGACGGTCAGAGTGTAAATATAACAAGTTGTGTGCAAGGTCAGGGTTGCAGCTGTGTCAGTAACCAAAGGTTCCCACCAGGAGTAGGGCAAAGGGGGAGGCCAATGCTGTGGTCTATGAGGGGTTCGATACCGATGAGGGGGAGCTCAGCCAGGGCTCCCCAAGGAGCCCGACCCCCGTGCTCAGTCTCATAGTGGACTGTCCACCCCCTGCCCGTCCCAGCCTGTCCAGATCGGAGGCCCTTTTCCAAGCGGCTATGGCACAGCTCGAGGCTGGTAATGACGCCGCCTATGACAGACTCCTGGTGGCGGCAGAGAAAGCAGCAGAGCGTGAGCAAGCAGCGGCAGAGAGAGCAGCGGAGCGGGAGCATACAGAACGCCGTGAAGCTGCGGAGAGCCGGCACCGACTGGAGATGTCTCAGCACGGGCCCCCGCTGGACGCACCAGGCCCACCGGAGACAAGGGCTTCCAAGGTCCGGGCGGAGGACTTTCCCTTACTTGAAAAGGATGGAGACCTGGATTCCTTTCTGCTGGCTTTTGAGAGGACATGCCTCCAACATCATCTGGCCCTGGATCAGTGGGCAAGGTACCTGACCCCCCGTTTGAGGGGTAAGTCCCTGGAAGTTTTGGGGGACTTACCTGCCGGGGAGGAGCAGGACTACAACAGCATCAAGCGGGCCCTGATCCAGCACTACAACCTCACCCCGGAGTCGTACCGCAGGAAGTTCAGGAGCCTGCAGCGGGGTTCAAAGGACACCTGGACCGACCACATGCGGGCCCTGCTGAGAGCTGCGGAGCACTGGACCTCGGGTCTAGAGCTCACTACCCGCCAGGAGGTCCAGGAACTGTTTGTCATGGAGCAATTCTTGTGGAACTGCCCAGAGGACCTCCAGCAGTTCCTCCGTGACCGGAAACCAAAGGGGGCTTCTGCTACAGCCGCCCTGGCAGACGAGTATGCCAACAACAGGGCGCCGGAGCCAAAGAAGCCTGCCAGCAGCACCTGGAGAGGGGGTAAGCCCAATCCTGCCCCAGCCCCATATCCAGCCCCCAGAGTGCAAGGGGTGTACCCCCCGGCTGCCCTCTCCAGGCCAGGAACAGAACCCAGACGTTGTCATAATTGCAATCAGCCAGGACACTTTAAGGCTGCGTGTCCCCAGCGCCAGAAGGCCCCATCCCTGTCCCAGAAACCGTCCACTGTTTTGTGTGTGGGAGGGGGTGGTGGGCGGTCCCTGGAAAATTACCAACCCGTCACCATCGGCCGCTCAGCGGTCATGGGACTGCGGGACACAGGCGCTGAACGAACCCTTGTACGTCCCGAGGTGGTGTCCCCTCAAGACTTGGTACCTGGGAAAACCCTTTCCGTCTCCGGAATTGGAGGCGTTGAACCGGCACTGCCCGTTGCCAAGGTGTATTTGGACTGGGGCGCCGGGAGGGGGATGCGGGAGGTGGGAGTAACGCCAAATATTCCTGCAAATGTATTGCTTGGGACCGATTTGGGGCGGCTAGTGTCCCAGTATGTGGCCTCTGAACCCCGAAGTTCGGCTCCCCAAGAATGTCATGACTCTACTGTGAATGCTAACGTTAATGTATTGAATGTGCCTCCAACAGTGGAGGAGGGAGTGAAACCTGATGGTAAGCCATGCACTGACACTACACACACAGGGCTCACAGTGAGGACAGGTGAGGAGGCTGTAGGGGAGAGCTCAGAGGTGGAGGGAGGGGCTGCTATGGGCAGTGTAGGGCCCCTAAGTGAACCCAGCCTGCTGAGTCTAGGGCCCCTGCAGGAAGAGGAACAGGCCATGGGGGGAGGGAGTGTCCCGGGAGAGGAGCCCCCAGGTAAGACCCCAGGGCAGGAGTTCCCCACATCCGGGATGTCAGGAAGTCAGGGAAGTCTGCCTGACCCGGCGACTTGGTCAGGGGACGAGGAAAGCAGGCGCTACCCGTGGTCTCAGCGGTCGTGGCCGCTGTTACCAGGAGTGGGAGCGCTGAAGCCCAAGGAGCCTCGCGGAGGTCCGACGGTTTTCCCCTCTCCGACCAAGTGGCTGCCGAGTCAGACAGTAGCCAGGAGACAGATCCCGGGGAACTGACAGAGGACATGGCAGTTTCATCAATTCTTGCCACATCAAGTCAGGGATTTCAGGCAGCGTTGGAAGCTGACCCTAGCCTGAAGACTCTCAAGGAACAGGCGGCACAGCCTCCCCTGGAGTCCGACCGCGAGCGAGTGGTCTGGGACCAGGGTCGGCTGTACCGGGTAACGGTCCAGCAGGGTTCACCGGAGGCGTGGCCCAGGGTCCGACAGTTAGTGGTACCCCATCCGTTCAGGGCGGAATTGTTGCGGATCGCACACGAGATTCCAATGGCCGGACACCTAGGGATCACTAAAACCAGGGCCAGGCTAGCTCAGCATTTCTACTGGCCTGGAATGAGGACCGAGGTGATAGCCTACTGCCGTTCGTGTGACACCTGTCAGAGGGTGGGGAAGGCGGGGCCGCGCCCCAAAGCCCCACTGGTAACTCTGCCCATCATCGAAGAGCCTTTCTCGAGAGTGGCTGTGGATCTCATTGGACCTCTGTCCACTCCCAGCCGCTCCGGAAAATGCAGCATACTAACGGTAGTGGACTATGCCACCCGGTACCCGGAGGCGGTAGCTTTGTCGTCCATTCGGGCCGACAAAGTGGCCACTGCCTTACTGGAGATTTTCTCCAGAGTGGGGTTTCCCAAGGAAATGCTCACCGACCGAGGGACCCAGTTCATGTCGCAGCTGATGGAGTCTCTCTGTAAGCAGGTAAAGGTGCAACATCTGGTGGCCAGCCCGTATCACCCACAGACCAATGGCTTGTGTGAGCGGTTCAATGGCACCTTAAAGCAGATGCTGAAGATGTTGGTCGACTCCCACGGGAGAGACTGGGAGCGGTATCTCCCACACCTGCTGTTTGCCTACCGGGAGGTCCCACAGGCCTCAACGGGGTTCTCCCCCTTTGAGCTCCTGTACGGGCGCCGTGTACGGGGGCCCCTTGCTCTGGTGAAGGAAGCATGGGAAGGGGATTTAGCCACCCCTGGAGTGTCGGTCATTGAGTATGTCGTGCGCTTCCAGGACCGAATGATGGCCTTGACGCGGCTGGTGCATGACAATATGGCCCAAGCTCAGGCTGACCAGAAGCGATGGTATGACCAGAATGCTTGTGAGCGGACCTACCAGGTGGGTCAAAAGGTGTGGGTGCTGGTCCCCGTACCACAAAACAAGCTTCAGGCGGCCTGGGAGGGTCCATACCTCGTGCACGAGCAGCTCAACGCCGTCACCTACCTGGTCACCCTGGACCACGCCCGTGGAAGGAGGAAGGCCTTCCATGTGAACATGATGAAGGCTCATCATGAGCGGGAGGCTTATGCTCACCCAGTGTGCAACCTTCCAGAGGAAGGAGAGGCAGAAACCCTCCTCGATCTGCTCACCCAAGCCAAGGCGGGTGGATCCATCGAGGATGTGGGGGTTGGCCACCAGCTCTCAGAGGACCAACGTTCCCAGCTGGGGGCCACCCTGCACCCCTTTCGGGAGCTGTTCAGCAGCCTGCCCGGAAGGACTGAGGCAGCAGTCCATGACGTGGACACTGGCAACCACCCCCCAATTCGGCGTTCAGCATATCGGGTCTCTCTTGAGGTGCAGCAGCAGATGCGCCAAGAGATAGACGAGATGCTGAGGCTGGGGGTGATCCAAGCGTCCAACAGCGCGTGGGCTTCGCCTGTAGTCCTCGTCCCTAAAAAGGACCGAACTACGCGGTTCTGCGTGGACTACAGGGGGCTCAACGCTGTGTCGGTCACCGATGCGTACCCAATGCCGCGCATCGATGACCTGCTCGACCAGCTGGCCGGGGCCAAGTACCTGACCATCATGGATTTGAGCAGGGGGTATTGGCAGATTCCCCTGACCCCTAGGGCACGGTAACGCTCTGCCTTTATCACCCCATTCGGACTGTACGAGTCTACTGTAATGCCCTTCGGCATGAAGAATGCCCCTGCCACTTTTCAGCGATGGTCAACACGCTGCTCGAGGGACTGGAAGGGTATGCGACCGCGTACCTGGATGACATTGCCATCTTCAGTCCCACCTGGGAGGATCACCTAGAGCACCTGGCGCAGGTGCTCGGGCGGATCCAGCGAGCAGGCTTGACCATTAAGCCGGAAAAATGCCAGCTGGGTATGAGTGAGGTCCACTACCTGGGACACCGGGTAGGTGGGGGAGCTCTGAAGCCAGAGCCCGGGAAGGTGGATGCCATCGCATCCTGGCCCACCCCCAGGACCAAGAAGCAGGTGATGTCCTTCTTGGGTACTGCTGGGTACTATAGGAGGTTTGTTCCACACTATAGTGCCCTGGCCAAGCCCCTGACGGACCTCACCAAGAAAGGCTGCCCGTCGCAGTCGACTGGACAGTCGCCTGCGAGACAGCTTTCCAGGCGCTCAAGGCCGCCCTTTCTAGTTCTGCTGTACTACAGGCAGTCGACTTCACGTGGCCATTCTTAGTGCAGACCGATGCCAGCGACTTCGGCCTCGGTGCTGTGCTCAGCCAGGTTGACACTACGGGCCATGAACACCCCGTTTTGTACCTGAGCAGGAAGCTCCTGCCGAGGGAAGTGGCCTATTCCACGATGGAGAAGGAATGTCTGGCAATTGTGTGGGCCCTGCAGCGTCTGCAGCCATACTTGTATGGACGCCAATTCACCGTGGAAACAGACCACAACCCCCTCAGCTGGTTACACACGGTCTCTGGGACGAATGGGAGGTTGCTACGCTGGAGCCTCGCTCTCCAACAGTACCATTTCACCATTCGCCACAAAAAGGGCAGGGACCATGGTAACGCTGATGGGTTGTCCCGGCAAGGAGAGGGTGCGGTAGGGTGCACGGGGGAACACAGGAATGTGATACCCCCTAGCGCCCTCAAAAGCAGGGAGGTGTAAGGAAAGGGACCGCCACCATTTTGTATAGGGCCTATACCAGCCTCCATTTTGTCAGTTCACAGAGCCACAAACTATTAACTACACAGGGCCTACACACTACACTACACTACACAGCTCCAATCGTTAGCGAACACCATGTCGTGTTTGGAGAGCCCCTGTGTGCCTAAACTTTGGAGCTCCCCCACAAATGACCCCATTTTGGAAACAAGACCCCCTAAGGAACTTATCTAGATGCACACTGAGCACTTTGAACCCCCAGGTGCTATACAGAAGTTTATAACGCAGAGCCCTGAAAATAAAAAATTTTTTTTTTTCTCAAAAAATGATTTTTTAGCCCCCTATTTTTTATTTTCACAATGGTTACAGGAGAAATTGGACCCCAAAAGTTGTTGTCCAGTTTGTCCTGAGTACGCTGGTACCCCATATATGGGGGGGAACCACTGTTTGGGCACACGTCAGTGCTCGGAAAGGATGTAGTGATGCTTTGAAATGCATACTTGATGGAATGGTCTGCGGGCATCTTGTTACGTTTACAGAGCCCCTGATGTGCCTAAACAGTAGAAACCCCCACAAGTGACCCCATTTTGTAAACTAGACCCACCCAAGGAACTTATCCAGATGTGTGGTGAGCACTTTGAACCCCCACGTGCCTCACAGAAGTTTATTAATGCAGAGCCGTAAAAATAAAAAATCATTTTTTTCCTCAAAAACAGATTTTTTAAACCCACAATTTTTATTTTCACAATGGTTACAAGAGAAATTGGACCCCAAAAGTTGTTGTACAGTTTGTCCTGAGTACACTGGTATCCCATATGTGGGGGGGAACCACTGTTCGGGCACACGTTGGGGCTCGGAAGGGAAGTAGTGACGTTTTGAAATGCTGACTTTGATGGAATGGTCTGCGGGCGTCATGTTACGTTTGCAGAGCCCATGATGTGCCTAAACAATAGAAACCCCCCCAAAGTAACCCCATTTTGGAAACTAGATCCCCCAAGGATCTCCTCTAGATGTGTGGTGAGCACTTTGAATCTCCAAGTTCTTCACAGAAGTTTATAACGCAGAGCTGTGAAAATAAAAAATCTTTTTTTTTCCACAAAAATAATTTTTTTAGTCCCCAATTTTTTTTTCCCAAGGGTAACAGGAGAAATTAGACCCCCAAAGTTGTTGTGTAATTTTTCCTGAGTACGCTGATACCCCATATGTGGGGGTAAACCACTGTTTGGGCACACGTCGGGGCTCGGAATAAAGGGAGCACTGTTTCACTTTTAACAGCCAATCAGAGCGATCGTAGCCACGTGGGGGTTAAGCCAACCCCCCTGTGGTGAAGCACAAAGGGTCTTGTGCCTGCGGGTCGGGTGACCTTTCAGTGACCCCGGTCACCTGGCCCGCAGGAACGCGATCCTTTCATGACACATACACTGTGTCACAGGTCAGGAAGGGGTTATAAGTGTTTCAGCTGCGGGATCGGGCTACCAGCAGTGCAGAGCTTGCTCAGGAATGGCAGCAGGCAGGTGTGAGTGCATCTGCACGCACTGTGAGGCGGAGACTCTTGGAGCAAGGCCTGGTCTCAAGGAGGGCAGCAAAGAAGCCACTTCTCTCCAGAAAAAAACATCATGGACAGACTGATATTCTGCAAAAGGTACAGGCAGTGGACTGCTGAGGACTGGGGTAAAGTTATTTTCTCTGATGAATCTCCTTTTCGATTGTTTGGGACATCAGGAAAACGCCTCATTCGGAGAAGACAAGGTGAGCGCTACTACCAGTCTTGTCTCATGCCAACTGTTAAGCATCCTGAAACCATTCATGTGTGGGGTTGCTTCTCAGCCTAGGGAATCGGCTCTCTCACAGTCTTGCCTAAAAACACAGCCATGAATAAAGAATGGTACCAGAATGTCCTCCAAGAGCAACTTCTCCCAAACCTCCAAGAGCAGTTTGGCGATCAACAATGCCTTTTCCAGCATGATGGAGCACCTTGCCATACACTGTATGTAATGCAGGAGGTGAGTATACACTCTATGTAATGCAGGAGAGGAGTATACACTGTATATAATGCAGGAGGGGAGTATACACTGTATGTAATGCAGGAGGGGAGCATACACTGTATGTAATGCAGGAGGGGAGTATACACTGTATATCATGCAGGAGGGGAGTATACACTGTATGTAATGCAGGAGGGGAGTATACACTCTATATAATGCAGGAGGGGAGTATAACCTGTATGTAATGCAGGAGGGGAGCATACACTGTATGTAAGGCAGGAGGGGAGTATACACTGTATATAATGCAGGAGGGGAGCATACACTGTATGTTATGCAGGAGGGGAGTATACACTCTATATAATGCAGGAGGGGAGTATACACTGTATGTAATGCAGGCGGGGAGTATGCACTCTATATAATGAAGGAGGGGAGTATACCCTGTATGTAATCAGGAGGGGAGCATACACTGTATGTAATGCAGAAGGGGAGTATACACTGTATATAATGCAGGAGGGAGTATACACTGTATGTATGAGGAGTAGTATACACTGTATGTAATGCAGAGGGAGTATACACTATATGTAATGCAGGAGGGAGTATACACTGTATATAATGCAGGAGGGAGCATACACTGTAGTAATGCAGAGGGGTATACACTCTATATAATGCAGGAGGGGAGTATTCACTCTATATAATGCAGGAGGGGAGTATACACTGTATGTAATGCAGGAGGGGAGTATACACTCTATATAATGCAGGAGGGGAGTATACACTGTATATAATGCAGGACGGGAGTATACGTTTTATGTAATGCAGGAGAAGAGTATACACTGTATGTAATGCAGGAGGGGAGTATACACTGTATGTAATGCAGGAGAGGAGTATACACTATATGTAATGCAGGAGGGGAGTATACACTGTATATAATGCAGGAGGGGAGTATACACTGTATGTAATGCAGGAGGGAGTAACACTGTATATAATGCAGGAGGGGAGTATACACTGTATGTAATGCAGGAGGGGAGTATACACTGTATATAATGCAGGAGGGGAGTATACACGATATAATCAGAGGGGAGATACAGTCATGGCCAAAAGTTTTGAGAATGACACAAATATTATATTTTCACATGATCTGCTGCCCTCTGGTTTTTATGTGTGTTTGACAGATGTTTTTATCACAGACAGAAATATAATAGCAAACATATAAGTAACAAAAGCTTATTTCAGCAGCAGACAAAGGAAGGGAGACACACACTAGTCATTACTAGTGGGTAGGCGGAGCCCAGATGAGATAGACACCTCAGATTAAAAAGAGTGTTGACCGGCCCCTCCAGCTTATAGGGCTCCTCCTACTCAGCTCTCCAGTCTAAAATTTGAGGTCTCAGAGGATAGTCGCTGCTGAAGCAGCTCCTCAGAAGAATTTTTTATTTTCATCGGACAAGAGACTTGGATCACCAGAAGTGGTCTAGAGGTCTCAGGGGTCTCAGCGCTGCTGGACCCCCACCTCTCCCTTGGCGGATCTGTAATTACCCTGTATGGTGGTACCTGCAGAATCATGCCGGCCCTAGGGGATGAGGATTGCTTCCCTGGCGGGGACGCAAACCGCACATCGGGGGTCACTGCGTTCCCCGCCCTGGGGGGGAAGCGATGGGCACAGCGCCACAAACCCCTGGGGGTCCCTGTGGCGCTCAGCTGGTGAGTACTCCGCAAATGTATGTGAGTGCTTTCAGCGGCTGCTGCGGCAGCCGCTGTTACATGTAAATGACATGTTTTGGTGACTGTATTTTTTGTCCGCAGGCAGATGCCTGCAGGACAGAGGAGAGCAGAGAGCGAGGGAGTTCGCGCTCTTTTTTTGAAGCCGGTGGGGGGCGTGGCTTCACACTTCCCGGTCTTCTTGTGCAGAAGCGCGCGATTATGTGCTTCTCTTCCGGCTTCTCTCAGCGTGGCGGCCATTACACCGGGCTCCTCATGCTCCGCTCCTCCCGATACTATGATACATCACCGCGGCCAGCTGGGTGAGTGAAAATCATCACCCCTACAGCGCAGGACCTATCTGTGTGACAAGTGACAGATAGCGCTATCCTGCAGCTGCGGTCTCATATAGAGACCTTGTTTCGCCTGGGACTCGCACACTCCCTTTTATTTTAATAAGGGAGTTGTGGGGAGCCTGCGACATTAACCCCTATTGAAGGGTTTACCCTTTCAAGAATCCAGCAATACCCACCGTAGGTTCTATTCCGGTATGGATCAGAACTTAAAGGGTTAATTATACTGCTGACATCTGCTGATTTTTTAGATGAGACAGCTGGGGTAGCTCTCTACTTTAACCCCTTCACCCCCAAGGGTGGTTTGCACGTTAATGACCGGGCCAATTTTTACAATTCTGACCACTGTCTCTTTATGAGGTTATAACTCTGGAACGCTTTGACGGATCTTCGCGATTCTGAGACTGTTTTCTCGTGACATATTGTACTTCACGTTAGAAGTAAAATTTCTTCGATATAACTTGCGTTTATTTTTGAAAAAAATGCAAATATGGCGAAAATTTTTAAAATTTTGCAATTTTCAAACTTTGAATTTTTATTCCCTTAAAACAGAGAAATATATCACACAAAATAGTTAAGATATAACATTTCCCACATGTCTACTTTACATCAGCACAATTTTGGAACCAAAATTTTTTTTGTTAGGAAGTTATAAGGGTTAAAAGTTGACCAGCGATTTCTCATTTTTACAACAAAATTTACAAAGCCATTTTTTATAGGGACCACCTCTCATTTGAAGTCACTTTGAGGGGTCTATATGGCAGAAAATACCCAAAAGTGACACCATTCTAAAAACTGCACCCCTCAAGGTACTCAAAACCACATTCAAGAAGATTATTAACCCTTCAGGTGCTTCACAGGAACTAAAGCAACGTGGAAGGAAAAAATGAATATTTAACTTTTTAGCCACAAAAATGATCTTTTACAAACTTTATTTTTATTTTCACAAGGGTAAAAGGAGAAAATGGACAGATAAGGTTGTTATGCAATTTCTCCTGAGTACGCCAATACCCAATATGTGGGGGAAAACCACTGTTTGGGCACACGGCAGAGCTCGTAAGGGAAGGAGCGCCGTTTGACTTTTTCAAACTAAAATTGGCTGGAATTGAGATTGGACGCCATGTCATGTTTGGAGAGCCCCTGATGCGCCTAAACAGTGGAAACCCCCACAAGTGACACCATTTTGGAAACTAGACCCCCTAAGGTACTTATCTAGATCTGTTGTGAGCACTTTGAACCCCCAAGTGTTTCACAAAAGTTTATAATGCCTGGGTGTGAAAAAAAAAAAAACAATTTTCCACAAAAATGATTTTTTAGTCCCAAATTTTTGAATTTTCCCAAGGAAATTGGACCCCAAAAGTTGTTGTCCAATTTGTCCTGAGTACGCTGATACCCCATATGTGGGGGGGGGAAACTGTTTGGGTGCACGGCAGGGCTTGGAAAGGAAGTAGTAACGTTTTGGAATGCAGACGTTGATGGGGGTCATGTTCCGTTTGCAGTGCCCCAAATGAGCCTAAACAGTGGAAACCCTCCACAAGTGACCCCATTTTGGAAACTAGACCCCCTAAGGAACTTATCTAGATCTTTGGTGAGCACTTTGAACCCCCAAGTGCTTCACACAAGTTTATAATGCCCGGGCATGAAAATAAAAAATCCTATTTTTTTCCCACAAAAATTATCTTTTAGTCACTAATTTTTTATTTTCCCAAGGGTAACAGGAGAAATTGGACCACATAAGTTGTTGTACAATTTGTCTTGAGTACGCTGATACCCCATATGTGGGTGGGGGGGAACCACTGTTTGGGCGCACGGCAGAGCTCGGAATGGAAGGAGCACCATTTGACTTTTTCCAACCAAAATTGGCTGGAATTGAGATTGGATGCCATGTTGCATTTGGAGAGCCCCTGATGTGCCTAAACAGTGGAAACCCCCCACAAATGACCCCATTTGGGAAACTAGACCCCCTAAGGAACTTTTCTAGATCTTTGGTGAGCAATTTGAACCCCCAAGTGCTTCACACAAGTTTATAACGCAGAGCCGTAAAATTTAAAAATCATATTTTTTCCACAAAAATGATCTTTTCACCCCAATTTTTATTTTTCCAAGGGTAACAAGACTCCAAAAGTTATTGTGCAATTTGTCCTGAGTGCGCTGATACCCCATATGTGGGGGTAAACCACTGTTTGGGTGCATGGCAGAGTTTGGAAGGGAAGGAGCGCCGTCTGACTTTTTCAACGCAGAATTGGCTGGACGCCATGTCGTGTTTGGAGAGCTCCTGATCTGCCTAAACAGTGGAAACCCCCATAAATGACACCATTTTGGAAACTAGAACCCCTCAAGGAACTTATCTAGATGTGTGGTGAGAACTTTTAACCCCCAGGTGTTTCACTAAAGTTTATAACGTACAGCCGTAAAAATAAAAAATCCTTTTTTTTTTTACAAAAATGATTTTTTCGCCCCCAATATTTTATTTTCACAAGGGTAACAGAAGAAATTGGAACCCAAAAGTTGTTGTCCAATTTGTCCTGAGTACGCTGATACCCAATATGTGGGAGAAAACTACTGTATGGGCGCACGTCAGGGCTCGGAAGGGAAGTAGTGACGTTTTGGATTGCAGACTTTGATGGAATGGTCTGGGGGCGTCATGTCACATTTGGAGAGCCCCTGATGCACCTATACAGTGGAAACCCCCCACAAGTGACCCTATTTTGGCAAATAGACCCCACAAGGAACTTATCTAGATGTGTGGTGAGCACTTTGAACCCCGAAGTGCTTCACAGAAGTTTATAACGTACAGCCGTTAAAAATAAAAAATCTTTTTTTTTTTTACAAAAATGATTTTTTCGCCCCAATATTTTATTTTCACAAGGGTAACAGGAGAAATTGGACCCCAAAAGTTGTTGTCCAATTTGTCCTGAGTACGCTGATACCCAATATGTGGGAGAAAACTACTGTATGGGCGCACGTCAGGGCTCGGAAGGGAAGTAGTGACGTTTTGGATTGCAGACTTTGATGGAATGGTCTGGGGGCGTCATGTCGCATTTGGAGAGCCCCTGATGCGCCTAAACAGTGGAAACCCCCCACAAGTTACCCCATTTTGGAAAATAGACCCCACAAGGAACTTGTCTAGATGTGTGGTGAGCACTTTGAACCCCGAAGTGCTTCACAGAAGTTTATAACGCACAGCCGTAAAAATAAAAAAAGTTTTTGCCCCAATATTTTATTTTTACAAGGGTAACAGGAGAAATTGGACCCCAAAAGTTGTTGTCCAATTTGTCCTGAGTACGCTGATATCCAATATGTGGGAGAAAACTACTGTATGGGTACACGTTGGGGCTCGGAAGGGAAGTAGTGACGTTTTGGATTGCAGACTTTGATTGAATGGTCTGGGGGCGTCATGTCGCATTTGGAGAGCCCCTGATGCGTCTAAACAGTGGAAATCCCCAACAAGTGACCCCATTTTGGAAAATAGACCCCACAAGGAACTTATCTAGATGTGTGGTGAGCGCTATGAAGCCCCAAGTGCTTCACAGAAGTTTATAATGTACAGCCGTAAAAACAAAAAAATAATTTTTTTTGTACAAAAATGATATTTTCGCCCCCAGTTTTTTATTTTCCCAAGGGTAACAGAAGAAATAGGACAAATTGCACAATAACTCTTGGGGTCCAGAGTACGCTGATACCCCATATGTGGGGATAAACTACTGTTTGGACGCATGGCAGAGCTGAGAAGTGAAGGAGCACCGTTTGAGTTTTTCAACGCAGAATTGGCTGGAATTGAGATCAGACGCCATGTCACATTTGGAGAGCCCTGATGTGCCTAAACAGCGGAAACCCCCCAATTCTAACTCCAACCCTAACCCCAACACACCCCTAACCCTAGTCCCAACCCTAACCACAAACCTAACCCTAACACACCCCTAATCCCAACCCTAACCCTAATCCTAACTTTAGCGCCAACCCTAACCCTAACTTTAGCCGCAACCCTAACCCTAATGGGAAAATGGAAATAAATACTTTTTTTTAATTTTATTATTTTTCCCTTACTAAGGGGGTGATAAAGGGGGGTTTGATTTACTATTTATAGCGGGTTTTTATGATTGGCAGCTGTCACGCTAAAAGACGCTTTTTATTGCAAAAATAGTTTTTGCATCATCACATTTTGAGAGCTATAATTTTTGAATATTTTGGCCCACAGAGTCATGTGAGGTCTTATTTTTTGCGGGACGAGTTGACGTTTTTATTGGTACCATTTTTGAGCACGTGACGTTTTTTGATCGCTTTTTATTTCGATTTTTGGGAGGTTAGAATGAACAAAAATCAGCAATTCATGAATTTCTTTTGGGGGAGGAGTTTATACCGTTCCGCTTGTGGTAAAATTGATAAAGCAGTTTTATTCTTCGGGTCAGTACGATTATGGCGATACCTCATTTATATCATTTTTTCATGTTTTGGCGCTTTTATAGAATAAAAAACAATTTTATATAAAAATAATTATTTTTGCATCGCTTTATTCTGCGAGCTATAACTTTTTATTTTTTCGCAGATGATGCGATCACATCGCGCTGCTCTGAGGGTCTCAGGGGGGCGCGCAGGGAGCCCCCACCCTGCGCGATCCTCCCCTGTGCCCCCAGTACACCGCGATCATGTTTGATCGCGGTGTGCAAGGGGTTAATGTGCCGGGAGCGGTCCGTGACCGCTCCTGACACACAGTCATGGGTGTCAGCTGTGATAATCAGCTGACACCCGGCCGCGATCGGCTGCGCTCCCCCCGGGACTGCGTCCGATCGCACGAGACGTACTATCCCGTCCATGGTCATACGGGCCCAGGTACCATGGACGGGATAGTACGTCCGATGGCAGTAAGGGGTTAAGAGCTTTAACCCTTCAGCGTGTTTGTTTCGTCCACTTAAGAAACCACACTTTTTTCTAGTTACTGACAGGTTTTGACCTGCTGTATACTGTGTGAGGGCATGTCGGATCAGGGTCCAGAAGGTGCGGACCGTCTCTCAGATCCGCTTCAGGATCAGTCGCGTGTATCTGATACGCAGACCTCGACGGCGTCAAGTGCAGCGGTCGGAGGTTACAGCGATGCCAAATTGGATGCCATCGCTCGTTCTATTGATGGCCTGTCTGACCTTTTAGGTCATTGGGTGTCAGCTAGATCCTCTCATGACAGGAAGTGACACAGACCGGTTTCATCCTTTCCGCGTAGCGAATCAGAGGTCTCTGATATGGAATGCGGACAGGGTTCCCCTTCAGACTCGGATGGGGAGTTATCCGATTCGGATAAGGAGGATCGGCAGGGGCATTCTGCCTCTCTTGTGGGCCGAACAGAGGCTTTCATTGAAGCCATGAGGGAGGCGTTACAGTTACCGGAGGAGGTAACTAGACGTCCTGGTAAGTCGGCCCGAATGTACCAGGAGTACCGTAAGTCGCGATCGACATTGCCAGCTCTGGTTGAGCTTAATGGAGCAGTGGAGGAGGAACGCCTGTGTCCAGATAAACGTTTTCAAGGGACACGTTTCTTTTAGGCACTATATCCGTGTTCTACGGAGTTGATTGATAATTGGATTCCTTCTCCTGAAGTGGATGTTCCTTTATCACAGCTTAGTAAATCCTCGTTGCTCCCTGTTAAAGGGAAGGCGAGTCTGCAGGACCCGCTAGACAGAAAAACGGAGATGGCGGCGAAATCCACCTACGAGGCCGCGGGTCATGGATTCAGAGCGGTGCTAGGATCCATGTGTGCTTGTAAAGCTTCCCTGAGCTGGTTGGACCGTATACGGACGGCGTTGCAAAATAGATCTCCGTTATCCGAGGTAGATGGGCTTCTCGAATTGTTGGAGACTGCAGCCAAATATAGCTATGATGCAGGTCTGGATACTGCGTCATTGTTGTCCAGGGCGCAATCCTCGGCGGTCACAGTCAGAAGAGCACTGTGGCTTAGACAGTGGACCGGGGACGCGGTTTCCAAGCAAGGTTTGCTGTCTTTAGCTTACAAGGGTGGTCAGCTATTTGGATCTGACCTCACAGAGCTGATTGCCAAGGCAATGGCAAAAGAAGCGGCTTTACCGCAGCGAAGGGCTATGGCTTCTGCGTCTGGCAGGCCTAGTGCTGGTAGTGCTCGGCGGTCCTTTCGGTCCAGGGGACGATTTGGTCAGTCCTCTTGGGGATCGGGTCGTCCCTCTTTTTCGGGAAAAAAGTCCTCTCAGAAATCCCGCACCCCCTGGAAACAAAGTTTCAAGACAAGCGGGAAGCCGACAAGAAGCCCGCCAAGGCGGACTTACGCCAGGGCCTCACTCGAGGGCTCTCGAGTGGGGGGTCGCCTGCTCCAATTCAAAGCGACTTGGATTTCCCGTGTTCCGGACACCTGGGTAACGCGGGTCGTGTCGGCAGGCTATTTCATAGAGTTTTCTTCTCGACCCCCGAACAGTTTTTGCCAGTCCCGCATCCGTCAGAGCCCGAGCTATGTGCCGCTCTACTGCGAGAGGTCGACTCCCTTCTGCAGAAGGGTGTGGTAGTACCGGTTCCGCCAGAGGACAGGGGAAGAGGGTTTCATTCCAACCTCTTTGTGGTCCCCAAAAAGGAGGACAAATTTCGCCCCTTCCTGGATCTCAAAAGATTGAATCGGCATGTCCACACCCGAAAATTACGCATGGAGTCGCTTCGCTCCGTTGTGGCAGCCTTGTCACAGGACGACTTTTTGGTGTCAATCGACATTCGCGACGCTTATTTACACGTTCCAATCGGAAGGGCTCACCAACGCTTCCTTCGTTTTGCCATAGGCCAGGACCATTACCAGTTTGTGGCTCTGCCATTCGGGTTGGCCTCAGCGCCCAGAGTTTTTACAAAAATTCTGGCGCCTCTCATGGCGATTCTTCGAAGACAGGGCGTCACGATTCTTCCCTACCTGGACGACCTTCTGATTGTGGCGTCTTCCAAGGAGGAGGCGGTAACTGCTCGCAATCTATCCCTTCAGCTCCTGGAGGACTTCAGGTGGTTGGTCAATTGGGAGAAGTCGTCTCTGGAACCGTCGCAGTCAATTCTGTTTTTGGGGATGCACTTCGACACGGTACGAGCAGTGGTATCCCTGCCCACAGACAAGCAAGCATGTCTCCTTCGACATGCACAGGTTATGAAGTCTTCGACAGCAATGTCCCTTCGAAGCTGTATGCGCCTTCTGGGTTTGATGGTGGCGTCCATGGAAGCAATTCCATTTGCCCAGTTTCATTCCAGGGCCCTCCAAAGGTTCATTCTGAACCGTTGGGATCGATCGCAGACTTCACTGGGTTGCAGTGTCATCATCTCCCACAGGGTACGAGAGTCTCTGGGATGGTGGTTACGTCCGGAAGCGCTATCCCTGGGGAAGTCCTTCCTCCCTCCGAAATGGTCGGTCATAACCACAGATGCCAGCCTGACGGGCTGGGGGGGTGTCTGGAACGATCTCTGGACTCAGGGAGTATGGTCGTCGGAGGAGTCTGTCTTGCCGATCAACATCCTGGAATTGAGGGCGATTTTTCTTTGCCTCCAACACTGGACGGTCCCTTTAAGTGGTCTGCCAGTCCGAGTGCAGACAGACAATGCGACGGCGGTCGCATATATCAACCACCAAGGCGGGACAAGAAGTTCCAGACTCATGGTGGAGGTATCTCGGATCCTGGTATGGGCAGAGACCAGAGTACCAGCCATCTCTGCGATCCACATTCCAGGAGTTCAGAATATCACGGCGGACTTTCTCAGTCGCGAGAAGATGGACCCCGGAGAATGGAGTCTTCATCCGGAAATTTTTGCACTGCTGTGCTCCCGTTGGGGAACTCCCCAGGTGGATCTGATGGCATCCAGGTTCAATGCCAAGTTCCAAGGAAAAGAAAATGTTCCAGCTCCTTAAAATTGCAAAATTTTATTTGTCCATTCGGTATAAAATACAAAGTGGTAAATGCTCCATGGAGGAAGCCGCATACAGCAACGCGTTTCGATCAGACGATCTTCATCAAGGCTGCTATACATATGTGAAACTTAAAGACCTATATATGACCCACGGACCAATGAGATTTGAATTAACAATCACATGATAAGCTAAAGGTCCTAGAAGGTAAATTGCGATACAAATAGTTGAAAGGTCCTTTTGTAACAGTGCGATAACATCATTAAAATTACAAGAAATAAACATTAAAAAAGAAAAAAACACAATATGGCAAAAGATCACAATCAATAGTTATAATTATCATGTCATGTGATCATGTGATTGTTAATTCAAATCTCATTGGTCCGTGGGTCATATATAGGTCTTTAAGTTTCACATATGTATAGCAGCCTTGATGAAGATCGTCTGATCGAAACGCATTGCTGTATGCGGCTTCCTCCATGGAGCATTTACCACTTTGTATTTTATACCGAATGGACGAATAAAATTTTGCAATTTTAAGGAGCTGGAACATTTTCTTTTCCTTGGATCTTCCTGGACGTTTGTCAGACGTCGTTCCGTGCACCTGTCGTGGTAGTTGGTGAGCTGGTTTGCTTCTTTCTTTTCTCAATGCCAAGTTACCGACTTTCATGTCCAGGTACAAGGATCCGAAAGCTGTGGCGGTGGATGCTCTAGTGGCTCCGTTGGACCAATTCGAGCTAGTTTATGTGTTTCCGCCGATTTCCTTACTTCCTCTGGTGCTACGTCGGATCAGACTGGAGAGAATCTCGGCTATGTTGATAGCCCCAGATTGGCCAAGGAGGACGTGGTTCTCGACACTGGTGTCGCTCCTGGCAGCGCCGCCACTTCCACTTCCTCTTCGCTCGGACCTGCTAACCCAAGGGCCCGTTCGTCATCCGGACCTGAAGTCTCTGCGTTTGACGGCGTGGCTCTTGAGACCGAAATATTGACCCGTCGAGGTTTTTCAGCCAAAGTCATTGCCACTTTGCGAGCTGCCAGAGGTCCGGCTACTACTAGGATTTATCACAAGACTTGGGAAGCTTCTTTTCGTGGTGTTCGGGTTCTTCAAGGAACCCGAGGATTTTTTTCCATTCCCAATTTGTTGGCTTTTCTGCAATTCGGGCTGGACAAAGGTTTGGCAGTAAGCACCCTGAGGGGTCAGGTTTCTGCTCTGTCCTTGCTGTTTAGGAAGGTTATCGCCTCGCGTAGGGACGTACGTTCCTTTTTTTCAAGGAGTAACCCGTCAGTTTCCGCCGCGGAAGGCCCTGTGTCTCCTTGGTGGCTCAATCTTGTTTTGGAGGCTCTTCAACACGGGCCTTTTGAGCCTATGGATTCCGTTAACCTTTCGTTGCTTTCTTGGAAGGTTGCCTTCCTGGTGGCGGTCACCTCTTTGAGAAGGGTTTCTGAGTTGGCGGCTCTTTCTTGCTCGCCTCCTTTTCTGGAGTTTCACCCGGATCGAGTAATTCTTCGCACTCGGGGCGATTTTCTACCTAAGGTGGTGTCACAATTTCATGTCAACCAGGATATTGTGTTGCCCTCACTCTGTCCGGGGCCGAGGAATGCGAAGGAACGAGCCTTGCACACATTGGATTTGGTGCGGGCTTTGAAGTTCTATTTGTCTGTTACCCAAGGTTTTCGGAAGTCGGACTCTCTGTTTATGATTCCAGCAGGTCGTCGACGTGGTCAACGAGCTTCCAAGGACTCTATAGCTCGTTGGATCCGGTCGGCCATCTTGGAGGCTTACCAACTTAAGGGCGAACCTTGCCCGATGAGCTGTGGGCTCATCGTGGGCTTTCCATCAAGGGGCCTCGGCAGCTCACCTCTGCCGGGCTGCGACCTGGCGCTCCGTCCACACCTTTACAAAATTTTATAAGGTGGACGTTAGTGCTTCCGCTGATGCGGCCCTAGGACGTAGGGTCCTGCAGGCGGCTGTAGTTTAAAGTTCTCGTTAACTTATTTGTTAGCGCTGGTTGCGCACTTTTTTAGGTTGTTGGGTTCTGCCTTTTCTGGTTTTCCCACCCTTAATTTTTGGACTGCTTTGGGACGTCCCACTAGTAATGACTAGTGTGTGTCTCCCTTCCTTCGTCTGCTGCTGAAAGACGGATTTTGGTAAGAACTTACCTGTAAAATCCTTTTCAGCGAAGAAGGAAGGGAGACACACACATCCCTCCCATGGCAGAAGTGTGTTGTTGTGTTTCAGATGCGGCGTGACCCTCCTCTGATAGCGATTATCTGGGCTGAGGTCGGCGCGCTAAGGCTCTGTTCCAGCATCGCCAGCTCATCGCAGTAGTCAGGTTCAGTGAGTAGTACCTGGAACTGTGTGGTTTTTTCCTGTGACATGCATAACCTGTATTCTTGTTTTCTTCTCTGAAGTTCTTCAGAAGGGGTTATGTTGCTCCGCTGGTGATATTTGCTCTTCCTTAGCTTGTGTACGACTGGAGAGCTGAGTAGGAGGAGCCCGAGCTGGAGGGGCTGGTCAACAATCTTTTTAATCTGAGGTGTCTATCTCATCTGGGCTCCGCCTACCCACTAGTAATGACTAGTGTGTGTCTCCCTTCCTTCTTCGCTGAAAAGGATTTTACAGGTAAGTTCTTACCAAAATCCGTCTATTGACAGTTAGAATGAGTTAATGCAGCAAGTCAATATTTGCAGTGCATTTCTCCCTGGCATGCTCTCAATCAACTTCTGGACCAAATCCTGACTGATAGCAGTCCATTCTTGCACAACCAATACTTTCATTTTGTCAGAATTTTTAGGTTTTTGTTTGTCCACCCGTCTCTTGATGATTGACCACAAGTTCTCAATGGGATTAAGATCTGGGGAGTTTCCAGGCCATGGACCCAAAATCTATATGTTTTGTTCCCTGAGCCATTTAGTTATCACCTTTGCTTTATGGCAAGGTGCTCCATCATGCTGGAAAAGGCATTGTTGATCGCCAAACTGCTCTTCTAGGGTTGGGAGAAGTTGCTCTTGGAGGACATTCTGGTACCATTCTTTATTCATGGCTGTGTTTTTAGGCAAGACTGTGAGAGAGTCAATTCCCTTGGCTGAGAAGCAACCCCACACATGAATGGTTTCAGGATGCTTAACAGTTGGCATGAGACAAGACTGGTGGTAGCGCTCACCTTGTCTTCTCCGAATGAGGCGTTTTCCTGATGTCCCAAACAATCGAAAAGGGGATTCATCAGAGAAAATAACTTTACCCGAGTCCTAAGCAGTCCACTGCCTGTACCTTTTGCAGAATATCAGTCTGTCCATGATGTTTTTTCTGGAGAGAAGTGACTTCTTTGCTGCCCTCCTTGAGACCAGGCCTTGCTCCAAGAGTCTCCGCCTCACAGTGCGTGCAGATGCACTCACACCTGCCTGCTGCCATTCCTGAGCAAGCTCTGCACTGCTGGTAGCCCGATCCTGCAGCTGAAACACTTTTAAGAGACGGTCCTGGCGCTTGCTGGTTTTTCTTGGGCGCCCTGGAGCCTTTTTGGCAACAATGGAACCTCTCTCCTTGAAGTTCTTGATGATGCGATAGATTGTTGACTGAGGTGCAATCTTTCTAGCTGCGATACTCTTCCCTGTTAGGCCATTTTTGTGCATTGCAATGATGACTGCACGTGTTTCTTTAGCGATAACCATGGTTAACAGAAGAGAAACAATGATGCCAAGCACCAGCCTCCTTTTAAAGTGTCCAGTGGTGTCATTCTTACTTAATCATGACAGATTGATCTCCAGCCATGTCCTCATCAACACCCACACCTGTGTTAATGGAGCAATCACTGAAAAGAGGTTAGCTGGTCCTTTTAAGGCAGGGATGCAATGATGTTGAAATGTGTTTTGGGGGATAAAGTTCATTTTCTAGCCAAATATTGACTTTGCAAGTAATTGCTGTTAAGCTGATCACTCTTTATAACATTCTGGAGTATATGCAAATTGCCATTAGAAAAAGTGAAGCAGTAGACTTTGTAAAAATTAATATTTGTGTCATTCTCAAAACTTTTGGCCATGACTGTATAGAGTGTATAATCCCCTCCTGCATTATATAGAGTGTATACTCATCTCCTGCATTACATACAGTGTATACTCACCTCCTGCATTATATACAGTGTATACTCCCCTCCTGCATTACATTTTGCTTTAATTATTGTATTGCTTTAATTATTGTATCGTTAACGTTGTTACTTATGACTTGTGTTTTGAAACTGTTAAACTGTAAAGCGCTGCAGAATATGTTGGCGCTATATAAATAAAGATTATTATTATTATTACATAGAGTGTATACTCACCTCCTGCATTACATACAGTGTATACTCCCCTCCTGCATTATATAGAGTGTATACTCATCCTGCATTACATACAGTGTATACTCCCCTCCTGCATTATATAGAGTGTATACTCACTCCTGCATTACTTACAGTGTATACTCCCCTCCTGCATTATATAGAGTGTATACTCACCTCCTGCATTACTTACAGTGTATACTCCCCTCCTGCATTATATAGGTGTATACTCACCTCCTGCATTACATACAGTGTATACTCCCCTCCTGCATTATATAAGTGTATACTCACCTCCTGCATTACATAACAGTATACTCCCCTCCTGCATTATATACAGTGTATACTTCCCTCCTGCATTATATAACACGTATACTCCCTCCTGAATTACATACAGTGTATACTCCCTCCTGCATTATATACAGTGTATACTCTCCTCCTGCATTATATACAGTGTATACTCCCCTCCTGCATTATATACAGTGTATACTCCCCTCCTGCATTATATACAGTGTATACTCCCCTCCTGCATTACTATCAGTGTATACTCCCCTGCATTAATAAACGTGTATACTCCCCTCCTGCTTATATTAGTGTATACTCCCCTTCTTGCATTACATAAAACGTATACTCCACTCCTGCATTATATAGTGTATACTCCCCTCCTGCATTAATAAAGTTATACTCCACTCCTGAATTATATACAGTGTATACTCCCCTCCTGCATTGATACAGTGTATACTCTCCTCCTGCATTATATACAGTGTATACTCCCCTCTGCATTGCATACAGTGTATACTCCCCTCCTGCATTTATACAGTGTATACTCCCCTCTGCATTACATAGTGTATACTCCCCTCCTGCATTACAAAGTGTATACTCCCTCCTGCATTACATACAGTGTATACTCCCCTCCTGCATTAATACAGTGTATACTCCCTCCTGCATTACATACAGTGTATACTCCACTCCTGAATTACATACAGTGTATACTCCCCTCCTGCATTATATACAGTGTATACTCCCTCCTGCATTACATACAGTGTATACTCCCTCCTGCATTATATACAGTGTATACTCCCCTCCTGCATTACATACAGTGTATACTCCCTCCTGCATTATATACAGTGTATACTCCCCTCCTGCATTACATACAGTGTATACTCCCCTCCTGCATTACATACAGTGTATACTCCCCTCCTGCATTATATACAGTGTATACTCCCCTCCTGCATTACATACAGTGTATACTCCCCTCCTGCATTACATACAGTGTATACTCCCCTCCTGCATTACATACAGTGTATACTCCCCTCCTGCATTACATACAGTGTATACTCCCCTCTTGCATTAATGCAGTGTATACTCCCCTCCTGCATTATATACAGTGTTTACTCCCCTCCTGCATTATATACAGTGTATACTCCCCTCCTGCATTACATACAGTGTATACTCCCCTCCTGCATTACATACAGTGTATACTCCCCTCCTGCATTACATACAGTGTATACTCCCCTCCTGCATTACATACAGTGTATACTCCCTCTTGCATTATATGCAGTGTATACTCCCCTCCTGCATTATATACAGTGTATACTCCCCTCCTGCATTATATACAGTGTATACTCCCCTCCTGCATTACATACAGTGTATACTCCCATCCTGAATTACTTACAGTGTATATTCCCCTCTAGCATTACAGTGTATACTCCACTCATGCATTAACTACAGTGTATACTCCCCTCCTGCATTACATACAGCGTTATACTCACCTTCTGCATTACTTACAGTGTATACTCCTCTCCTGCATTACATACAGCATATACTCCCCTCCTGCATTAAAAAGAAATGAGACAAAAAATTGAGTTAGAAAATAGGACAATAGTTTATTGAGACAAATCATAAAAAGTAGGTAAAAAAGGGACACTAACAGCACATGAATGACCCTGTAACCACTATAACCACAAAGCCCACATAAAAACCATAAATATGCAAAAATAGATATAATGGTCAAGGAGCAAAGAAATAACAGATGACTCAGGTAACCTGCAGCAAGATGTAAAAACAAATGCACACATCACCATGCATAAAATACAATATTATATAGTAAGGGCACAGGTATATATATTTTTGAAGGTGTAGACAGGCTTTATGCAGAACTCTAACTCTTCTTATCTGTAGTTCTGTCATTCATATTAATTAATGTACGTCAGATATTTTGTCTTTCCTCAGAGCACAGGATCGATATTTGCTATTTTACTGCGGCTCCAATATGACATAAATATGTTCATCTGACAAGAAAGGTCAGGCAGCGTAAAATATGATGGCGGCATGAGACCCGAGCGTCCCACCATCCAAGAGCTGCTTTACACAATACATTATACAGTACTGTACAAAAGTTTTAGACTGGTGTGGAAAAAATTACTGCACATTAAGAAACTTTCACAAATAGAAGAGTTATTAGTTTATTGTTATCAATGAACAGAAGATAAATGTAAATCCCATCAATATTTGGAGTCCTGGGTGTGATGATCCGACCCCAGAGCATGATCTCACATACGCAGTAGCTCTGGAGTCAGATCTCGAAGATGTTTGGAACAACCTCCTGCTGAGATCCTACTGATGATGGCGGTGATGGGCGGTCACCAGATACTGATATTGGAGGTGATGGTCGGTCACCAGATTCTGATAATGGAGGTGAAAGGCGTCACCAGATACTGCTGAATGGATGTAAAGGGCCATCAGGTACTGATTATTGAGGTGACATGTGGTCACCAGATACTGATTATGGAGGTCACCGGGCGGTCAACAGATACTGATGATGGAGGCAGGGCCGGCGATAGTGGCAGGCAGACTAGGCAGCTGCCTAGGGCCCCCGCTCCCTCCGGGGCCCCCAGCCACCACACGGCCGCTGTGGGTCCCGTGAGTTAGGGGGGCCTGCCCGACGCCAGCGCCGCCCCCCCCCCCTTCGCATTCAACTGTATCAGCATCATAGACGCTGATACAGTTGAAAGCAATGATGGAGGAGAGAGCATCATGTGACGCTCCCTCTCCCATCATTCCCCTCTGCATCTGACACTCCAGGTGCGCACACCCACTGTATTCCGGGCAGACTGCAGTGCTGCTGCTGAGACCGGAGCAAAGCCTGGAGCAGCATGGGGAATGAGGAGAGGGGAGGATTGCGTGTGTATGTGTTTTAAATATATCAGTAAGTGAGTACTGGATTGTGGGCTGGATTATATTCTATGTGGGGGAGGGTGGGCTGTATTATATTCTATGAGGGGGGCTGCATCATGCTCTGAGGAGGCTATATTATACTATATGAGGGGGCTACATTATAGTCTATGGTGGGGCTGCATTATACCATATGATGGGGGCTGCATTATACTATAGAGGCGGCTGAATTATACTATATGAAGGGGGCTACATAATTTTCTATGGGGGCTGCATTATACTATATGGAGGGGCTGCATTATATTCTATATGGGGCTGCATTATACCCTATGAGGGGGCTACATTATATTCTATGAGGGGGCTGCATTATACCCTATGAGGGGACTACAATATAGTCTAAGGGGGAGTGGCTGCATTATGCTATATGAGGGGGGTACATAATATTCTATGGAGAGGGCTGCATTATACTCTGTGAGGGTGCTACATTATACCCTATGAGGGGGCTGCATTATATTTTCTATGGGGAGGCTGCATTATATTGTATGGGGGGCTGCATTATATTCTATGGGGGGGCTGCATTATACTCTGTGAGGGGGATACATTATATTCCATGGGGGTGGTTGCATTATACTCTGTGAGGGGGCTACATTATGTTATGCTTCCCGGTGGCGGGAGCGCGTCGGGACATGGCATAGCTTGCCTAGCTAGCCTATGCTCCCACGCCGCCAGACCACGATGACGTGGGGCGTGCGTCCCATATGGTAAGGGACCCACTGGACCACAGAGGGGGACCCGGGCCTACCCGGACTAGGAGAGGGCAGCGACCGGGGTTCTGTGGCAGCTGAGCATGTGGGCAAGATGGCGACCTGCAGGACTAGACGACACCGCACAACTTCAGGTATGAAGAAATATAAAGTTTACTTGAAGACAAACAAGTACATAACCAGAACATAATGCCAGGCTCCCGATTCCGCACATCAGGGAAAGGTACATGTCTCAGGATAACAGACGAAGGCAGGAGGACATCACGGGTTGATGCAGTCCAGGGTTATCTGGCACGGGCCTACTAGGGCGGCCTCTCTCACAGGCCTCAGGCGTAGAACAGGCTCAGCAGGAGAACATCAGACACCGACCTCGGACAGACTTCAGACGATGGCTGAGGTCATCACGGGTTGATGCAGTCCAGGGTCATCTGGCATGGGCATACTAGGACAGTCTCTCTCTCAGGCCTCAGGCGTAGCACAGGCTCAGCAGGAGAGCATCAGACACCGGACCAGGACAGACATCACAGTATAGACTATGGGGAACCGGCATGGACACATTGGCGGACACAGGCTGGATATCAGGGACATCTGGACACAGCCTGGACATCAGGGACATCTAGACACAGCCTGGACATCAGGGACAGCTGGACATCAGGGACAGCTGGACACAGCCTGGACATCAGGGACGTCTGGACACAGACATGACATCAGGGACATCTGGAGACAGACAGGACATCAGGAACATCTGGACACAGGCTGGACACCAGGACACAGGGTGGACACCAGGAAATCAGGACACAGGGTGGACACCAGGACATCAGGACACAGGGTGGACATCAGGACCAGGCAGTGGTAGTGGGGCTCCGGGTGCCAGACAGTGGTCACCAGACTCCAGACATCGGACACGATCTCCAGGTACCAGGTAGCGGTCCTCAGGCTCCAAACTACGGTCATCAGGCTCAGGGCATCGGACCTAGGAAGGAACCCAAGTGTGATGGTGCAAGTGCCGCTGGGCTGAACTGGAGCCGGACGGAGCTAGCACCACATAGCAAGGTGAGCACAGAATAGTAGATGCTCAGCATAAACACTGGACTCCATCATTAATAGATGAACCCAGGTTGGGTCACAGGACACCAGTTACAGGAAACTCAGTCACTGGGAACATGGTTCCAGACACAGAGGGACTTCAGGAACATAACACAGAGGACACAGTTCAAACAGGGTCAGGTACAGGAACAGATCCAGGATCAAGGATTCAGGAAACAAGACACAACAGGAACGGGCCTGGATATGCAGCCTCCAGGAAAGGCGATCTGAGTACTCTGCCTCCAGAGCAGGCAGAAATACAAGACAGGACAAAGGGCATCAGCTCTCCCAGAACTGATCGCAATCAGAACAGGAGCTGAACACACAAACACACATGGCTAAGTTCAGGAACTCAATGCGAAGCTCTGGCAATGCCCAACAGGAAAGAGGAACTTTATATAGAAGCTGCTCCTCAGCAATAGGCTGGGGAGAGCAATTAAGCACACAAACTGTCCTAATAAAATCAGGGAAGGTGCGGCTGCACGCACCCTAAGCACACACACAGAAACCATCACAGCACAGTCGGCACAGGCACTGCTGCTTAAGGTACCTGGCAGCGGCTGCAAGCCTGGACACACGTGGAAAGTCATGCACCAGCTGCAGTGGACCTCGCAAGCCGCGGATAGCTTCCACAGCGGCAGCCAGGGTCCGCACATGAGGATGGTCATGCAGCAGAGCAGAGACATCACAACACATGTACGGCTGCGCAGCGAAGCTGGGAACTGAGCAGCATCCAGACAGGTAACAAACAGTAGTATCCCAGCTGGTTAGGGGGAAAGGAGCAAAGGGTTAAAGCAGAGACATTGAAAGTAATGCTGGGGAAACAAGGTAGACATACCGGCGTTACACATTATATTCTATGGGGTCTGCATTATACCCTTTGCGGTGGCTGCATTATATTCTGTGGGGTGGCTGCATTATATTCTGTGGGGTGGCAACATTATACTATATGGGGACTGCATTATACTCTATCGGACTATGGGCAGTGCATTATACTATATGTACTACATGGGGCCTGCGTTATACTGTATCGAGGACTATGGGGAATACATTATACATTATAAAGAACTATGGGGTGCATTATACTATGGGAAGTGAATTGTACTACATGGAGGACTATATGGGGTGCATTATACTATATGGAGGACTATGAGAAGTGTATTATGGTGGACTGAGGAGTGTATTTTAATATATGGAGGATTATGAGGAGTGTATTATACTATATGGAGGTCTATGAGACACTTTATATTATATGGAGGACTATGGGGTGTTTATTATACAATATGGAGTACTGTGGTGCACATTATACTATATGGAGGACTGTGGGGTGCATTATACTATGTGGAGGACTATAGGGAAGTATTATATTAAACAAACAAAATGCTGCCTATTCATCGAGAGATTGGCTTGTTTATGCCGGAACAAAAATCATTGTTCTCGGGAGCATATCGCTCGGTGAAAACTGCAGATGTGCTGCTGATAACATAATACTGTATGGGTAAGGATTGATCTACTAGTGATTGTTTTGTCCCCCATCATTATTACTCAGATGGTGGAAAGAGGCCGGAAACAAGCGTCAAACGACTTCAATATTGTCAATCGCACTCGTTTAGCGGCCTGAACTCAGCGCATGTAACTACAACTGAAATGTTTCTGTGTGATGTGCAATATGTCAGCATTTGGGGCCCAATTTTAAACTTTTGCCCAGGGCCTCTCTTTGCCTAAAACCGGCCCTGGATGGAGGCAAGGGGTGGTCACCAGATACTGATGATGGAGGCGAACGGCGGTCACCAGATAGTGATGATGGAGGCGACGGGCCATCAGATACTGATGATGGAGGTGACGGGCGGTCACCAGATAATGATGGGATTTAAATTCCTTTGCATTTTGTTAATTGATAAAAAATAAACTAGTAACTTTTCTCTGTGTGAAAGCTTCTTACTTTGCAGTATTTTTCCACACCTGCCTAAGACTTTTGCACAGTACTGCATATTCTTATATCTGAAATCAGATATCAAAGCCACAATATCGTTTTGTGTACACAGTTCCTATGCGGACCGATGTGTCTGATCTTGCAGTCAAGTGTTCCTTTAGGGCTTGTTTTTGTTGTACTATTCTCCAGTGAGTAGTTTTCTAGCAGCACGCTGGGAGTTGTAGTTGCGGCAGTTATAGTGGCACAGTTTGGGATCCCGTGTTATCGCTTTATATCCTTCCCACTGACCCTGTGACTTTGTCTTTTCAGTTAAGATCCCTCAGTGCTGCGTGGAAGAGACCTGGTGGCATTTCCTGCTCATCATCCTGGCAGCCGTCGTCCTCTTCATAGTGGTTATTATGTGCTACAAGGCAATAAAAAGGTGAGATACGGAAGTCCAAACACATAGGGTAAGCCACTGCAGCTGTTCATGTGGAAGGGAGGTCACTATTTAGGTCAGTCATGTCACATCAAGTAATTTCAGTTGCAGTACCAGACACCGCCTGAGTATTAGAGTGGTGCTGTTCTCCATCATATCTTCTTTAATATAGGCTGTAAAAAATATAAAATGTATGAAATGTAGTATAAAAATGTATGAAATGTAGTATAAAAAATGTATTTTCCCCAAAGTGTGTTTAAAGGTAAATTATCCTCAAGAATCCACAATTACCCACAGGGATTGCTACAAATGGACAAATTGTGAAGGTTTTGTGGTCTCGGCGGTGATGGGGTGTCCTGTGGCCGCACTGATTGGTGCACTGCTGGCTGAATTAATTGCTTTGCTTTACCCCCTGCTCCTCGTCTGTTTCCATAATTATACAGTAAGGGGTAACTAATGAGGCGGCCCCTGATCTCCGGCAGAGAGAAGTGCTGCACTGAATCTGCAGAGACTGGATGATAAGTGCGTAGTGTAAAGATGTTCATGTGTAAGAGAAGTATGAAAATAATACGATGCAGAACACTACAACCCCCAACATGACTATAGCATAATTAATAAAAGGGCATTCATGTAGCACGTAATCATTATTTGGGTATGGGACTAGAGTTTATCGTCCCCCCTCAGTAAATCAATTGCAGAGACTGACTACAGGTCCTTCTCAAAAAATTAGCATATAGTGCTAAATTTCATTATTTTCCATAATGTAATGATTACAATTAAACTTTCATATATTTTAGAATCATTACACACCAACTGAAATTTGTCAGGTCTTTTATTGTTTTAATACTGATGATTTTGGCATACAACTCCTGATAACCCAAAAAACCTGTCAAAAAATTAACATATTTCAACCATCCAAAAAAATAAAAGTGTTTTTTAAAAACAAACAAAAAAAACATCAAATAATAAAGTTCAGTTATGCACTCAATACTTGGTCGGGAATCCTTTTGCAGAAATGACTGCTTCAATGTGGCGTGGCATGGAGGCAATCAGCCTGTGACACTGCTGAGGTGTTATGGAGGCCCAGGATGCTTCGATAGCGGCCTTAAGCTCATCCAGAGTGTTGGGTCTTGCGTCTCTCAACTTTCTCTTCACAATATCCCACAGATTCTCTATGGGGTTCAGGTCAGGAGAGTTGGCAGGCCAATTGAGCACAGTAATACCATGGTCAGTAAACCATTTACCAGTGGTTTTGGCACTGTGAGCAGGTGCCAGGTCGTGCTGAAAAATGAAATCTTCATCTCCATAAAGCATTTCAGCATGAAGTGCTCCAAAATCTCCTGATAGCTAGCTGCATTGACCCTGCCCTTGATGAAACACAGTGGACCAACACCAGCAGCTGACATGGCACCCCACACCATCACTGACTGTGGGTACTTGACACTGGACTTCAGGCATTTTGGCATTTCCTTCTCCCCAGTCTTCCTCTAGACTCTGGCACCTTGATTTCCGAATGACATGCAAAATTTGCTTTCATCAGAAAAAAACACTTGGGACCACTTAGCAACTTAGCTGTTTATGGTTCAAAAGTGGCTTTACCTGGGGAATGCGGCACCTGTAGCCCATTTCCTGCACACGCCTGTGCACGGTGGCTCTGGATGTTTCTACACCAGACTCAGTCCACTGATTCCTCAGGTCCCCCAAGGTCTGGAATCGGTCCTTCTCCACAATCTTCCTCAGGGTCCGTCACCTCTTCTCGTTGTACAGCGTTTTCTGCCACATTGTTTCCTTCCAACAGACTTCCCATTGAGGTGCCTTGATACAGCACTCTGGGAACAGCCTATTTGTTGAGAAATTTCTTTCTGGTTCTTACCCTCTTGCTTGAGGGTGTCAATGATGGCCTTCTTGACATCAGTCAGGTCGCTAGTCTTACCCATGATGGGGGTTCTGAGTAATGAACCAGACAGGGAGTTTTTAAAAGCCTCAGGAATCTTTTGCATGTGTTTAGAGTTAATTAGTTGATTCAGAAGATTAGGGTAATAGGTCGTTTAGAGAACCTTTTCTTGATATGCTAATTTTTTGAGACAGGTTTTTTGGGTTATCAGGAGTTGTATGCCAAAATCATCAGTATTAAAACAATAAAAGACCTGACAAATTTCAGTTGGTGTGTAATGAATCTAAAATATATGAAAGTTTAATTGTAATCATTACATTATGGAAAATAATGAAATTTAGCACTATATGCTAATTTTTTGAGAAGGACCTGTATAATCAGGCAGTGGAGTACTTCAAACATGCCCCGTTTTAACTGGCACCTGTGGCCAGAGTACAAATATTGGATCGGACACAATCATATGATGCCCCCCTTGAGAAAGCTATACACGAAACACGCGTTGTGGCAGTGCTGGTGGGCTCACTCAATCCTGCCTCACCATGAGTAAACAACGCTACTTTTAATTCACTTTTTCTGTTTCACCTTTTTGCTTATGGATACTTGGCCTTCTTAATGACATGTGGTTTCTTGAGATTGATTGACTAGGTCACGTTGGATACTACAACCCCCAGCATGACAAGACACCTAGAAATGACTATAATACAATCCTACTATACTGTACACATAGAGTACTATAACCCCCAACATGACAAAAGCACAGTTATGTTATACTATACATGATGGATACTACAACCCCCAACATGACCCCCTAGAAATGACAATAATTCAATCCTATTATAATCTAGCCATAGGGTACTACAACCCCCAACATGACTATAGCACAATTCTGTTACACTCTACACAATGGGTACAATAACAGCCAGAATGACAAGACCCCTTTAAATGACTATAATACAATCTTATTAAATATATTCTGCACATAGGGTACAATAACCTCCAACATGACCAGATGCTTTGAAACGGCTATAATACAATCCTATTATACTACATACAAGTGCTTCTCACAAAATTAGACTATCATCAAATAGTTAATTCAATACAAGAAGTGAATCTCATATATTATATAGAGTCATTACACACAGAGTGATCTATTTCAAGTGTTTATTTCTATTAATGTTGATGATTATGGCTTACAGATAATGAAAACCCAAAAGTCATTATCTCAGTAAATTAGAATAATTAACAAAAAACACCTGAAAAGGCTTCCAAAGTGTTTATAAAGGTCCCTTAGGCTATGTTTCCACGTCAGGAAACCATCAGTATTTGCTGCAGATTGGACGCTGCATACAGCCGTAGCATCCAATCCGCAGCGTCCTGATGTTACAGCATAGTGGAGGGGATTTTTGAAATCCCATCTCTACTATGCGTGCAGGGCCACATCCGGCGGCCCTGCGTATCCGGACATGCGGCACGTCTTTCCAGACCGCAGCATGTCTATTTATCTTGCATGTCTATTTATCTATGGATAGGATGCGGTGATTCCACATGTCTTCAATGAACACATCTGGAATCACCACGCGTACCGTGCTTTGGGCGAAGCGAGGTTTCCGCTGCATCCAAAGCGCTGCCAGTACGCAGAGTGGAGACGTACCCTAAGTCTGTTTCAACAGCTCCACAATCATGCTGAATGGACAGATGTCCAGAAGGCAGTCATTGACACACTCCACAAGGAGGGTAAGCCACAAAAGGTCATTGGTAAAGAAGCTGGCTGTTCAGAGTGCTGTATCCAAGGATATTAATGGAAAGTTGAGTGGAAGGAAAAAGTGTGGGAGAAAAAGGTGCACAAGCAACCGGGATAATCTCAGCCTTGAAAGGATTGTTAAGAAAAGGCCATTCAAAGATTTGGGGGAGATTCGCAAGGAGTGGACTGCTGCTGGAGTCATTGCTTCAAGAGCCACCACACAGACGTATCCAGGACATGGGCTACAAGTGTCGCATTCCCTGTGTCAAGCTACTCATGACCAGTAGACAACGCCAGAAGCGTCTTACCTGGGCCAAGGAGATAAAGAACTGGACTGTTCCACAGTGGTCCGAGGTGTTGTTTTCAGATGAAAGTAAATTTTGCATTTGGAAATCCAGGTCCCAGAGTCTGGAGGAAGAGTGGAGAGGCCACAATCCAAGCTGCTTGAGGTCTAGTGTGAAGTTTCCACAGTCAGTGATGGCTTTGGGGCCATGTCATCTGCTGGTGTAGGTCCACTGTGTTTTATCAAGACCAAAGTCAGCGCAGCCATCTACCAGGACATTTTAAGCACTTCATGCTTCCCTCTGCCGACAAGCTTTTTGGAGATGGAAATTCCATTCTCCAGCAGGACTTGGCACCTGTCCACACTGACAAAAGTACCAATACCTGGTTTACAAACAACAGTATCACTGTGCTTGATTGGCAGCAAACTCACCTGACCTTAACCCCATAGAGAATATATGGGGTATTGTGAAGAGGAAGATGAGACACCAGATCCAACAATGCAGAGGAGCTGAAGGCTGCTATCAAAGCAACCTGGGCTTCCATAACACCTCAGCAGTGCCACAGGCTGATCGCCTCCATGTCACGCCGCATTGATGCAATAATTGATGCAAAAGGAGCCCTGACCAAGTATTGAGTGCATTTACTGAACATACATTTCAGGAGGCCAACATTTCAGATTTTAAAATAATTTTTCAAGCTGGTATTATAAAGTATTCTAATTTACTGAGATAATGACTTTTGGGTTTTCATTGGCTGTAAGCCATAATCATCAAGATTAATAGAAATAAACACGTGAAATAGATCACTGTGTGTAATGACTCTATATAATAGATGAGTTTCACTTTTTGTACTGAAGAACTGAAATAAATTCACTTTTTGATGATATTGTAATTTTGTGAGAAGCACCTGTACAAGGGACACTACAACTCCCAACATTACTAGACCAATCAGCATTACCGTGATACTTATGTTATAATCTGTGCTTAGGACACTGCAAACCCCAATGTGAGCCAACCACTAAACATGACTTTTATACTCTATGCATGGAGTACTACAACCCCCAACGTTACTCAGCCAGTGGAAACTACCATAATTTATAAATAATATATTCTATATATGGACATAACCATAATAGACTTCTAATGTATCCATACACAGAACACTAGAACTCCCAACATGACCTGACTACAGGACATACTGTAACTAGTGCTATTATACCCTGTACAAAAACACTACAACCCCCAGCATGACGATAATACTGTTCTAATACAGCAGTTTCCCAGTTCTGGTGTCATTGGTCATCTGTGGGATACATCATTAGAGAATGTTTGTTATTATAGTGACCAGCTTGCTGTTATCAGCCTGTGTTCTCTCAGATGCTGTCACTTTTTTGGATCCATCACAGGAACTAAATAAAGAAACCTTGTAATGTTCCCATCTGGAGCGCCCCGGCGTATTAATAGCAGGGTTACCCGTCTCCCCGCTGTGCGGTCTCCGCTCTGTAATGAGGCAGCAGAACTGAAGCCGAGCGCAAATCCGAAATATACCATACGGTATAGAAGACACACCGATGTAGGGTCCAACCCAAGAATTCCAGAATATTTTGGACATTTCTGGTAATCCAGCATAGGGTTATGTTTGGAAAAATAAAAAAGTATTAGAGTTACTGGATTATTGGATGATAGATTATACAAATTCTAAACAATTGGATGCCGCATTATTCTAGTTTCTGAATTATTAGATGCCACGTTATTATAGTTTCTGGATAATTGGATGCCAGATTATAAGAATTCTGGATTATTGGATGCCACATTATATATTTCCTGAAATATTTAATGCCAGATTATAAAAATTTGGGATTATTAGATGACATATTTTTAGAGTTTCAGGATTATTGGATTCCAGATTATAATAGTTTCTCAATTGTTGGATGCCAGATTAGAGTTTCTGAACTATTGCATGGCAGACGTTTCTGAATTATTGGATGGCAGATTAACGGACTTTAACTGTAATTAGAATGTTTTAGTAGTTGTCCCAAAATGTGCTGCACATGGTGTATGCAAATTGCCTCTTCAGAGAAAAAGAGGGCTTGTACTCTATAGCGCCACCTGTTGGAAGTAGCGATCCTACAAGTCACAATCAACCCTTTAACGAGTCTTGTAATATGACTTAGGATAAAAGCCAAATCAGTATCTCAATTTGCAGACTCAGTGTTTCAGGCTATTTCCCCTCGTCAGTGCAAAGTATGAGATCTGATTTGGCTAGGTGAGAGGCTCTGGACTGGGGTCTAAGGGTAAGGTTTCTCCTTGTGGAGAGTGACATACCAGCACATTGCGGACACTCTTCCGGCTGTACGCCCCAACTTTTTGCGGTTTTGCCCCAGTCGCAGTCCAGTTTTCCACTACTTGGAAAGCCCGATCCTGAAAGGGTTTATGAATAGTCATAGGGGGTTGTGTGACAGCTTCCCGCACTTTATGGCTGGATGCACAGAATCCGCAGGTTTATTGCAGAGCTGGGAATTGGCGAGGAGATGGGGAGAACATTGCAGTGATGGCGCGCAGCGGCTTTATTGTGATAGATGAGAAGGCAGATGGCAGAAGATCATGAATAATAAATTATGATGAGGGTGGGAGAACCCAGAGTCTCTGAGGAGAGAGGAGCTCACACATTGGGATGCTAGTTGCACACTTACAGCCTTAGGGCTCATACTCACTTGCTGGAAAAAAATCGGTCAGTTTTCAGGATGGTCCGATTATGTGCAATTGTCATGCGATTTGCATGCGATTTTTTTAAGCACCATCTATTGCATTAGCGATATCATGCCAAAATCGCATCAAATCGCAGCATTTTTTATTTTTTTCTCACACCGATTTTGGCTGAGAAAAAAATCGCAAATGAGATGTCACCTATTGAATAACATTGGTCAGATTTCAATCCGATTTTTTATCGGCTGAAAATCATCCGTTTTCGTCTAAAGTGAGTATGAGCCTTAAAGGGATTGTCCGGAAAAACCTGACTGCTTCTTCCAAAACAGGTCATGTGTGATATTGCAGCTGAGCCCTATTCATTTCAATGGAGCTGAGCTGTAATGCAACTCATACACCGATGGTAAGACAGCAGCCATGCTTTTCTAATTCTGGACTACCCCTTTAAGGTACTGTACATTCACACACACATTACATCATGGTGCCTCAAGCGTCCACACAACCAGCCACCACCATCATTAGAGTGGGGGAACACAAGAGAGACCAAACTCATCGGTATGTCAGTCCTGCTCTGACGTGTAGTGATGGCGGTGCCACTTGAGTTGTGATGTCACAGGATTTCCCAAGTGTGGCGGACTCCATATTCTGTGCCAACTATACAACGTAACTAACCTATGTGCCCTTTTGAAGGGTTTGTAGAATGTTATAAAGAATAGTTGTAACTTTTCATACTCTATATTTCAATTAACCATATTCAATATCTCTGCTTGTGGTCAGTGAATGGGACCATGGTTACTAATTTTTATGTTCAGTTCAGCAAACCCTGTACATAGCTGGTCCTGGTCTGGTCTCAACTGCAAAGTGGATGCAGTGGTGTCCATTCTGCAATGTGAGCAAAATACATCAGAACAAATGATAGTTTGCAGCAATGTACAGGGTGATTCACTCACTACTTTACCTGGAAACATTGCTGTAACTTCTAAGAGAGATGATTTACTGTACTGAAATGTGGACCATACAAACCTGAGTTCATGAGAAACTGATGCTTTAGAGCAGGTGTTGAAAATGTGCATTGTTCGCATCCAAGCCTGCACACGTCGTTCCATATTGCTGAATGTATTCCGCAGGACGCCTGGGGTCGCAGCCTGAATATCTCGCTGTATGTTCTGTCGGAGCGCCTGTAATGTTCATAGCTTATTACTGTGCACCCAACCTTTCATATGGCCCCAAAGGAAATAATCCTGCTGTGAAAAATCAGGCGATCTTGGTGGCTACAATCCCTTTGAGATTAAAAGAATGCTTCCATACACAGTTTGGACAGTGGATTTCAACCTCCAAACCTCTTTAGAAACTCACCTCGGCACCTCTTTGAGGACACAGTTTTCCAATTAGTTTTGACAATGAAAACGCACTCCTCCAAACTGTATCTGTACATTGTTAACAAATGAAGAAGGAATTGTCAGAAGTGAACTGCACGTACCACACATAAGCTACAGACGCACAGAAAGGCGTGCAGCAACTCTATCTGGTGGTGGACACGACCAGATGGGCAACAAGTCAGCGAGAGGTTGATTGGTTCATGAGAAGTGAGTATGTGAAGTATCTACAGTCCCAATTTCAGCACAGTCCACAGTCTCTTTTAAAAGTTACAGCAATTTTTCCAGATAAAGTAGTGAATCGCTCTCCAGAGCAATGGGAACTCGGATCTGAGCCTATAGACTTCTATGGGGGATGTCACGGCAACACAGCTCAGTCCATGGCTCTGGCGCTCACCCGTTAATGTGGGATATTTACAGGGGAATTGAATGTTGGTATGGGGATTCGTGACGCCACCTGTGTTACCTGGTCAGGGTGACCAGCGCTGCTATGCAGATCCACTGAAGGGTTGGTGTTGTGCAGCTATAGGTGTTAAGCTCCCACAGGTGAGGCTGAGTCCTTCAGGGCAGATATATGGGCAAGGATGCAGGACAGAGGGGATCCCGGCAGTAGGGGTAATAAGGTAGACACACACATAAGTCACTTTGGTACCTTTACTGAAGATGTTGCAGGCACTCCCCGGAGCACTGTAGGGTGAAGGGTGCACATCCAGATTCTCCCACTGAGTAGGTGTGTGGCCTCCTGTTCCTTGCCTTTTTGTGATAAAGTCCTGGCCTGCGTGTAGCTGGGCCTAACTTGGTCTCCGTCTGGCACCTGGCTGACCTTGTGATTGGACCTTCTCTCTGAAAGGACAGGGTCTGTTGTGAATGGACTTGAAATGAGTTCTGAGCAGAGGCTCCCTCTGGTGGTTACAAGCGGTACTGGACTGTCCAGTGAAGATTGTGAGGATTGGGAATCAGGTGTTACTGACTGGTCTTATATAAGGGAGTCGCCTTCCCATCAGGGTTGCCGGTGATCAATTGTTCTGGTCTCAATCCTTGATTCCTGTTTCCTTTGTAGCCTGCTGTGTCGTGTCTGCATCTCCTGCTAACAGATAAGACATTTTCTTCTTTTTGTTTTTGTGCTTGATTTTTGCATCTTGTCCTGCACTTCTGTGGGGGCCTTCAGGGTCCCCTCCGGGGCTTTTGCCCTCTCAGTTTAGTTCAGCCACTGATGTTTGCACATTTGCTTTTTCCAGTTTTTTCAGTGGCTGCTGTTTTGATTTTGTTACACCAGAGAACTAATTTAGGTGGTAGAGGTCGTGTGATCTCAGGTGTTTTTGAAATTAGTAGAGTTGGTGCTTTTCAGGGTTTTTTGGGATTGCAGTAAGTACCCTTCCTATCCTTTTCTATTTAGGTAGTTTGGGCCCCAACGTTTGCTCATACTATTTTCTGTCTTTGTCAGTATTTCTTCTTGTCTAACCGCCATTACATGTTTGGGGGCTTTCTATGTTCTTTGGGGATCTGCTCCGGGGCAGATAGCTTTCCTCTTTCTATCTTTAGGTGTAGTTAGTTTCTCAGGCTGTGACGAGGCGTCTAGGACCAACGTAGGAACGCTCCACGGCTGCCTCTAGTTGTGGTGGTTAGTCAGGGTACTGCAATCTCATAGTTTCCAACTGCTCTGGTGTTTTGCCTTTTTTACCTGCACTCCTCAGCTACCGAAACATAACAGTATCACCGGCCTAAAAATTGAAAATTGTATGGTACTCACAGAAGGGAAAAATATTGTGAAAGAAAAAAGGTTGTCAGAGTTGTCAGAGATATTTTTCTGTTTGTTGCATTTTTTTTTTCCCTCTGTATCTCTGGGTGCTGGGGAGGATTTTTTCTCCAATGGAGTTTGCACAGTTGTCTGGCCGTGTGGATCAGCTTGCCACTGAGGTTCGGAGTATTGCTACCTATCTTGCTAGGTTGCCTGTTGTGGAACCTAGGATTCCCATGCCAGATTTGTTTTTGGGGGATCGAGCCAAGTTTCTGAATTTCAAAAATAATTGTAAATTGTTTTTTGCCTTAAAATCTAAGTCCTCAGGGAACGCAGCGCAGCAGGTTCAAATTGTCATCTCTCTCCTGCGCGGCGATCCTCAGGATTGGGCTTTTTCCCTGACACCTGGGGATCCTGTTTTGAGTGATGTTGATGTATTTTTTCAGGCCTTGGGGTTATTGTACGATGAGCCTAATGTCACTGATCAAGCTGAAAAAGCCTTGTTGGCATTAAATCAGGGTCTTCATGACGCTGAGTTATACTGTCAGAGATTCCGTAGGTGGGCAGTCCTGACCAAATGGAATGACGACGCTTTGGCAGCCCTTTTTCGGAAGGGTCTGTCAGATAATGTAAAGGATGTTATGGTGGGATTCCCTGTCCCCTCTGGTCTCAATGATTCTATGTCATTAGCGATTCAAATTGACAGACGTTTGCGTGAGCGGAGAAGTTTGCGTGGAATAGTGTTGCCTTGTGAACCTGCTTCTGAATCCATGCAGTGTGATAGAGTGGTTTCTGGGGCACAGCGTCATGAGTTTCGAAAGCGCAATGGGTTATGTTTCTACTGTGGTGATGCCTCTCATGCTATTTCAGTCTGCCCTAAGCGGGGAAGACGTTTTGCACGCTCAGTTGTCTTGGGTAGTTTTCAGACTAAGTTTTTATTAACTGTTACTCTGATATGCTCTCTGTCCTCATTTTCTGCTCAGGCTTTCGTTGATTCTGGAGCAGCTATTAACCTGATGGATTTTGATTTTGCTAAACGTTGTGGGTTTCCCTTGATACCCCTACGGAAGTCTATTCCCCTACTGGGGATCGATTCTACCCCTTTGGCTGAGAATAAACCTCAGTTCTCTACTCAGGTGATAATGAGGGTTGAACCTGATCATCAGGAGAGCTGCAAATTTTTGGTTCTGTATAATCTGCATGACATTATCGTACTGGGTTTCCCTTGGTTACAGTCTCATAATCCTGTTTTGGATTGGAAATCTGTGTCTGTAACCAGTTGGGGCTGCCAATGTGTTAATACCAACACTCCTGTTTTTTCTGCCTCCCCCCAGGCTCAGGATGTTCCTGACTTTTTGATTGATTTTTCTGATGTGTTTAGCGAAAGTAAATCTGCATCCTTGCCTCCCCATAGGAGCTATGACTGCGCTATTGAATTAGTGCCTGGTAGTAAATTCCCTAAAGGTCGCCTTTTTAACTTGTCTGTACCTGAACATGACGCTATGCGGTCTTATATCAAGGAGTCATTGGAGAAGGGTCATATCAGACCATCCTCTTCACCCTTAGGTGCTGTTTTTTTCTTTGTGGCCAAAAAGGATGGTTCATTAAGGCCGTGTATTGATTATCGTCTTTTGAACAATATTACTGTGAAATATCAATATCCGTTACCCTTGATTTCTGACCTGTTTTCCAGGGTGAAAAACGCTACTTGGTTTACCAAGCTTGACCTCAGGGGGGCATATAACCTTATTCGCATTAAGCACGGGGATGAATGGAAGATGGCATTTAATACCCCTGAGGGGCATTTTGAGTACCTTGTGATGCCCTTTGGGCTCACTAATGCTCCTTCTGTCCTCCAGTCCTTCATGAATGACATTTTCAGGGATTTTGTGGATAAATTTCTGATTGTTTATTTGGATGATATCTTGATTTTTTCCAATGACTGGGACTCTCATGTGAAACATGTTCGAACTGTATTCCAGATTTTGAGAGAGAATGCTCTGTATGTGAAGGGATCAAAGTGTCTTTTTGGCGTACAGAGGATCTCATTTTTGGGATTCATTTTGTCCCCATCTGTTATTGAAATGGACCCGGTCAAGGTTCAGGCCATCTGTGATTGGGTCCAACCTACTTCATTAAAGGCTCTTCAAAGATTTTTGGGTTTTACCAATTTTTATCGTAAATTTATTGGTAATTTCTCGGTTATTGTTAAACCATTAACTGATTTGACCAAAAAGGGTTCTGATGTGGTGAATTGGCCTCCTGAGGCAGTCTCTGCATTTCAGGAACTTAAGCAGAGATTCACTTCTGCTCCTGTTCTACGGCAGCCTGATGTTTCTCTGCCATTTCAGGTGGAGGTTGATGCCTCTGAAATTGGGGCAGGTGCCGTTTTGTCCCAAAGAGATCCAGAGACCTCTAAAAGTAACCCTTGTGCCTTTTTCTCTCGAAAATTTTCTCCTACTGAACGTAATTATGACGTGGGTAATCGGGAGTTATTGGCCATGAAGTGGGCTTTTGAAGAGTGGAGACATTGGCTGGAGGGAGCCAAACATCAGGTGGTGGTCCTTACAGACCATAAGAATCTGGTTTATCTGGAATCTGCCAAGCGACTTAATCCTAGACAGGCCAGGTGGGCCTTGTTTTTCACACGTTTTAATTTTGTGGTTTCCTTTCTTCCTGGCACTAAGAATGTTAAGGCGGATGCCCTCTCGAGGAGTTTCCTTGCGGACTCTCCTGAGTTATCTGATCCTTCTGTTATTTTGAAAGAAGGTGTAGTTCTTTCCGCCATCTCGCCCAATTTGAGACTGGCTCTGGAGGGGTGTCAGGAGGATAGGCCCGAGCGCTGCCCTGTTGGGAAATTGTTTGTCCCGGACCAGTGGAAAAAGAGTGTGATGTCTGAGATTCATTGTTCCGCGTTGGCCGGTCATCCCAGAATTTTTGGTACCAGAGACTTGGTTAGTCGGTCCTTTTGGTGGCCTACCTTGTCTCGTGATGTCAGGGAATTTGTGCAGTCCTGCGGGACTTGCTCTCGCTCCAAACCTTGCTCTCGCTCTAGTGGTTTGTTGATGCCATTGCCTGTGCCCAAGAGACCATGGACCCATATCTCTATGGATTTCATTTCCGACCTCCCTGTTTCTCAGAGAATGACGTCATCTGGGTGATTTGTGATAGGTTTTCCAAGATGATACATCTTGTGCCATTACCTAAGTTGCCTTCCTCCTCTGAATTGGTACCTTTGTTCCTTCAGCACGTGGTTCGTTTACACGGCATTCCTGAGAACATTGTGTCTGACAGAGGAGTCCAGTTTGTTTCCAGATTTTGGAGGACCTTTTGTTCTAAACTTGGTGTTCAATTGTCTTTCTCCTCGGCGTTTCATCCTCAGACCAATGGTCAAACTGAGAGAACAAACCAGACATTGGAGACTTATCTAAGATGCTTTGTGTCTGCTGATCAGGATGACTGGGTCTCTTTTTTGCCTTTGGCTGAGTTTGCTCTTAATAATAGGGCTAGCTCTGCCACTTTGATGTCTCCATTTTTCTGTAATTCTGGGTTTCACCCTCGATTTTCTTCGGGACAGACGGAGGCTTCTGTCTGTCCAGGTGTTGATTCTGTTGTGGAGCGTATGCAACAGATTTGGGACCAGGTAGTGGAGAGGTTATCCCTCTCTCAGGAGAGGGCCCAGCGGTTTGCTAACCGGCATAGGACTGATGGTCCTCGGTTTAAAGTGGGGGACTTGGTCTGGTTGTCCTCAAAAAATATTCCTATGAGAGTGGCATCTCCTAAATTTAAGCCTAGGTTCATTGGACCTTATAAGATCATGGAGATTCTTAATCCTGTTTCTTTTCGTTTGCTTCTTCCAGGGACATTTAAGATCCATAACGTGTTCCACAAGTCCTTGTTGAAGAGGTTTGTTGAGCCAGTGGTTCCTACTGCTTTGCCTCCTGACCCTGTTCTGGTTGAGGGCAATATGGAGTTTGTGGTTGAGAAAATATTGAATTCTCGTTTTTCTAGACGGAAACTCCAGTATTTAGTTAAGTGGAGAGGTTATGGTCAGGAAGGCAATTCTTGGGTGTTTGCTTCGGACATCCATGCTAGGAGACTCATCCGTGCGTATCATAGAACTCATCCTGACCGACCTGGTTGCTCAAGTGAGGGTTCGGTGACCCCTCCTCAAGGGGGGGGTACTGTTGTGAATGGACTTGAAATGAGTTCTGAGCAGAGGCTCCCTCTGGTGGTTACAAGCGGTACTGGACTGTCCAGTGAAGATTGTGAGGATTGGGAATCAGGTGTTACTGACTGGTCTTATATAAGGGAGTCGCCTTCCCATCAGGGTTGCCGGTGATCAATTGTTCTGGTCTCAATCCTTGATTCCTGTTTCCTTTGTAGCCTGCTGTGTCGTGTCTGCATCTCCTGCTAACAGATAAGACATTTTCTTCTTTTGTGTTTGTGCTATATTTTTGCATTTTGTCCTGCACTTCTGTGGGGGCCTTCAGGGTCCCCTCCGGGGGCTTTTGCCCTCTCAGTTTAGTTCAGCCACTGAGTTTTGTACTTTTGCTTTTTCCAGTTTTTTCAGTGGCTGCTGTTTTGATTTTGTTACACCAGAGAACTAATTTAGGTGGTAGAGGTCGTGTGATCTCAGGTGTTTTTGAAATTAGTAGAGTTGGTGCTTTTCAGGGTTTTTTGGGATTGCAGTAAGTGCCCTTCCTATCCTTTTCTATTTAGGTAGTTTGGGCCCCAACGTTTGCTCATACTATTTTCTGTCTTTGTCAGTATTTCTTCTTGTCTAAAGGGTATGCCACACTAAACAACATCGCTAACGGGATCGCTAAAAAACGTCACTATTTAGCTATCCCGTTAGCGATGTTGTTGTGTGCGGCATCTGCCAGCGACGAGCTTCCTGCTGTGATCTCGCTCGTCGCTGGAATCGTTCCGGACCCTATTTTCGTCGCTGGCGCCCCGCTGGGTAAGTATATATCGCTAAGTGTGGCACCTTTTTTAGCGATTTAGCGGTACTTTTGTACCGCTAAAGTCGTTAAGGAGATCGCTAACCGCGATAGCGTCCTAACGACATCGCTAAAATAGGTAGCCACTAGCGATATAGAAACAATCCCGCTAGCGATCTCATTAGTATGCGACGCTAACGAGATCGCTAGCGGGATTGTGTAGTGTGGCAGTACCTTAACCGCCATTACATGTTTGGGGGCTTTCTATGTTCTTTGGGGATCTGCTCCGGGGCAGATAGCTTTCCCCTTTCTATCTTTAGGTGTAGTTAGTTTCTCAGGCTGTGACGAGGCGTCTAGGACCAACGTAGGAACGCTCCACGGCTGCCTCTAGTTGTGGTGGTTAGTCAGGGTACTGCAATCTCATAGTTTCCAACTGCTCTGGTGTATTGCCTTTTTTACCTGCACTCCTCAGCTACCGAAACATAACAAGGGTCCCTGATGGCCGGGCCCGGCCGGACTCCGTCCTCCTAATCCTGTTACGTATCTGCTCTGTGGTACTCCTGGGACTTGTAGTCCTCCAGGAACTCCGGTGTTCTCCTAATGGGTCGTGGAGATCCCTATATGCTCGGACCCCGGTGTCCGGTCAATACTTGCTGAGGTAAGCTGTAAAGGCTCTTCTACCTCCGTTACTGCTCTCTCCACTTGCCCTCGGCCTACTCTGGCCTTAATACGATTACACACACTGGCAGTTGGTGGGCTGCCTCTTCGCCGCTCTCAGAGCGTCGGCACGCTCTCTCACTGAGCCGCACTCACTCCTCTCAGCTCCGACTAGACTGGAGTGGATTCTACTCCACTTTACTAGCCTCCACTCTATTGAACTGCAGCCTGCAGACTTTAGTCTGGCTGAACTCAGCTACTGAGCTGACTGAGCTGAACTCACTTTCCTGTCTTCACCCTCCTTTTATATCACTATCGGAGCTCCCTCTGCTGGACTTAGGGATAGGTGAAGGTGTGTGCATGTATATAGTGACCTCTAGTGGTGAATTCCTTCTGCGCACCCTTCTGGGAGATATGAATCCAGACGCAGCTGGGCTCCACAGTAGCGAGTGAATCACCCTGTATCAGGAGACATTGTCTGCACTGGATACAATTGTATTCAGGCCTCAGCTACAAGCAGGGAGAGCTATGTCCAGAACTACACCTTTGGGTATGTTCCTACAGTCAGTAAACGCTGTGGGTTGGATGCTGCGTACCTCCACAGCGTCCAACCCGCAGCGGCCAGATGTTGCAGCATAGTGGATTGGATTTCAAGAAATTCTATGTCCACTATGCGTGCTCCGACACAGGAAGTGGAGGAAAGCACAGAGAGCGTTCCCCTCCTTTTTAATAAAGAAATAATAATTTTAAAAAAAGCGAGGGGTCCCCCTATATTTGTTAGCCAGCGAGAGTAAAGTAGGCTACTGGGACTGGTATTTCAGGCTGGTAAGGATCCAATATCCATGAGCCTTACCAGCCTGATAATATCAGGCCACAGCAGTCAGCTTACCTTGGATGGTTATCAAATATAGTGGGATCCCCTCCCAAAAAAAATAGCGTGGGGTCCCTCTATTTTTGTTCAACAGCCAAGGAAAAAAGCAGACAGCTGCGGCCTAGTATTCTCAGGCTGGTGAGGCCCATGGATTTTGGCCCTCACCAGCCTAAAAATAGCAGCCCGCAACTGCCCCACAATTGGCGCATCCAAAGATGCGCCAATTGTGCGACTTTACCCGGCTCTTCCCACTTGCCCTGTAGCTGTGGCAAGTGGGGTAATATTTGTGGGGTTGATGACCTTTGTATTGACAGGTGACATCAAACCCCCTGCTTAGTAATGGAGAGGCGTCTATAAGACACCTATCCATTACTAATCCTATAGTTACATGGTAAATAAACACACAGCCAGAATAAAGTCCTTTAATTGAAATAATGACACAGACACCTTTAATAATCTTAATTAAACCATACTTACTGCATCGCCTATTCCACCGACGCCCTTGTTCTCCTGTAAGAGAAATAAAATAAAAAGGCTACAATATACCATACCTGTCCGCCGAGAAGATATACATACTGTCCCACGACGAGTCCAGCTCTGCTGCATCTGGATGCCTTTGGCTGAACAGTGGCATTATGCCACCATCAAGCCTGACATCCAGACACAGCACATATGATCACCGGAGATAACTCAGTCCCCCACGGTCACATGCACTCCAGTTCTCGCGGTCAGCTGACCGTGAGAACTTGGCTAGTGACCGGAGATAACCCCGTTCCCGGTGGTCACATGCACGGTAGTTCTCACGGTCAGCTCAGCTCCTCGCGAGAACTGCAGTGCTCGCAAACTTCCGGCCGAAACAAGGTAAGACATTATTTAAATTAGTCACATGCGTAGTAAGCTGCTTTCCCACACTTAATACACATGTGACTAAGAACATAATGCGGTTTTACTGCATCTAATGCTAGTGAATGGGTAATTTATTCAGCAGAGACGGAGTGTCTCCGCTACATAATTTGACATGCTGCGGTCTGTAAAGACGCATCGCATGTGTGTCTCCGCAGGGAAGCCGAGGCGTCTCAGGATGCATAGTGGAGATGGGATTTCATGAAATCCCATCCACTATGCTGTAACATCTGGATGCTGCGGGTTTGACGCTGTGGATTCACGCAGCGTCCAACCCGCAGCGTTTACTGACCGTCGGAACATACCCTAAGAATGACCTCATTCACTGACAACAAGCATTTTTTAAAGTGAAGAAGTTAAACAGTTTATTTACAATTATAGAGAGATTAAACTTTCATCCTAAACCAGAAAACCCTTAAAAGTTGTCCGCAAATAGTTCAAATTCCAGTGGCCACCAGGACTGGACATAGTTGATGTTTTAGGTTGATGCTGAGAGGTCACCGTCTATTTGTGGGATTACGAAGTCATGAATGTATGACAATGTACCACTGGTCATACAGGCCACTGGTAGCCACTAGTAGGGCTTGCTATGCAGTATTGCAGGCTTGGAAGGTCCTACTATGTCTCCACATCCCGGTCCTCCTCCGCCCTTGCCCACTAAAATGCTCCGCATGTGCATTATGTCAAGAAGGAGTGCAGCTCCCCGCTAGTATCCTTGGCAGTGACCCTATAACAGAAGCTTGGGGTGCATAAAATAGGAACGAGGGGTTGTAAAGGCAATAACCCTCCTCCCCCATCCCCATAGCCCTAATATTACGTGCTGTAAATCAGGTCCCTTCTATGACTGCACTCTATGTTCCTGTTTTATTGAGGCAGTTGGTGATAAAAATGAATTAAGATTCTGCCTTCTAGTGACATTTGCACTGCTCAGTCCACACGGTGAACTCTGCAATAAAAGACACACCCCGGCCCCTTATAAGACTTGGCCTTCATGTAAAGTCCTGTATAATCATTCTGTCCTTGCTGTAAGAGAATTCAGCTCCCTATATACAGACTTCATGGTGAGCTTGTGCTTTTACACAGGAGCCAATCAGAACAAGCAGAGCTGCAGTGTAAAGTATGGAGGGGGACAGAGCAGCAGCCTGAGCTTCTTAGACAGGAAGTAGATTTTGGAATATCTATGGGTCTAAAATTTCTGCTTTTCTAAGGTAGTGCTTCAGTGTAGAGCATGGTGGAGTGAAAGTGCAGCAGCCTAACTTTATGATGAAACAAAACGTACATTTTCAACTGTGTCATCTTCTAAAAGATAATGCTGATAATATGGAATTGTGAATCCCAGCTGTGCCTTTTTAGAGGAATGCTGCAGGTTAAGGCATGGGAGAGCAAAAATATTTGAAAACTTTACTGGGAAAAATTAGGGTGCATGTATTTAAAGATGGCTGATTGATACTGGACATCACTTAGAGGCACAACTATAGTGAGTTCGAGGGTTGCAGTTGCACCAGGGTGGGATAAAAGGGCCCTTTGAGACCAATTCTATTAAATACCAATGAGAACTGGGGTCTCTTTATGAGATTTTTAATTGGGGTCCAAGTGTTGTAAAGTCAAATGGATAGTGTGCGGAGCCGCGGGCCACTAGCGGGATTCGGTTACCCATACGATCGGCAGCAGTTTCCTCCAGCCTTGATGTAATTGCAGGGAATAGCATCAGCATAGAATTGATTTTTTTTTTGCTTCCATTACACTCTGCTAATTGCCGCTTCTCTCCGTGGGGAGATTTTAAGAGCTGTCTGATTATCAAATCCTCCCATTAATAAGCCAGTGCTGGATCTGTCATGTCACAGGTGAAAATGCAAACGTTTGTATGTCTGCCGCTGACAACCATTGTACCGTATCCCAACTTCTTATTAGCCAGTCTGCAGACAATCGTGTTATTTCCTTCCATTACAGTCAGGATTTGAAAAGGTCTGCAGTCTCCATTTACAAATATGTCAGTCTCTTCTCCGCCATGATTGATGCGGTATAAATTGCGGCGGCGTTTGCCTCGTGCGGACAGGCGGCAGGCGATTACAGTCTGGAATAACCATTCATTATCACAGTCAAAATTAATAATGCAGCAAAACTTGCACAAACATCAGGAAACAATGGAGCAAACATCTACAAGCAAATTCTTGGGAACAAGCATCACGTGGCTCCAGGAGCATCTCTGCTCTAGTTTCTGCTCCATCCAAAACCCTTTATTTACCCAGCTGATGACTTGTTACAATCTATCCGTTCTAGAGATCCTTTGTGAACACAGCTGTAGTAAGGTTCTCTTGCTCCTGTCTCTGTGTGCTACAATGTATCAGGAGTTCTGTGTCACTTCTGGGTTTGTCTCATGAAGAATTATGGTACCTATACTGATACATTGTAGCAAATCCTCAGCTGTGTGAGCAGTCAGGTCAAGTTAGCAGCCTCTGGACGTCAATGACAATATTACCATTCAGTGAGATCCATTGTATCTAGACCAATGAGGGAACCTTAGAGCAATGGTCTCCAAGCGAGGAGCAGAGTACAACTCTCAGCATGCTCCAACAGCAGTGCCTTATTGTAATGCAGTCTGGATCTGATTCTTTCTCAGCCCATTGGTGTCCTAGGAAGACAAGATCCCCCTTCATTGAAGAGAGGATCCCATTTCCAGGTGACAACTCTAAACCCGTCTTGAGTGATGACATCATAGGGATTAACCCTTACATCGCCCCTGTATTAACCTTAGCACTGAACCAAGCATAACCGAAAACCTTCATGCCTAGAAATGACAAATCATGTGTGTTCACCTGCAAAATATAATCAGAGTAACTTTCTAAATCATATTCTTTACTTATTTTCTAATTATCTTAAATAACATAGGGGCCTCCTCCAGTCACATCCAAAGCTGCACCAATTATTTTACTGGCTTTCAGTTACCAGTGGAGGAATATTCATTGTGTTGGTTACACAAAAACTTTATCCACTAATATGTACCACAGTGTGCAAACTATGCAGACGTTGTTAATGTTTATATGCAAACACATTACTATACAGGATCAGTAATGTAATGTATGTACACGGTGACTGCACCAGCAGAATAGTGATTGCAGCTCTGGAGTATAATACAGGAGGTAACTCAGGATCAGTAATGTAATGTATGTACCCAGTGACTCCACCAGCAGAATAGTGAGTGCAGCTCTGGAGAATAAGACAGGATGTAACTCAGGATAAGTAATGTATGTACACAGTGACTGCACCAGCAGAATAGTGAGTGCAGCTCTGGAGTATAATACAGGAGGTAACTCAGAATCAGTAATATAATGTATGTACACAGTGACTGCACCAGCAGAATAGTGATTGCAGCTCTTGGAGTATAATACAGGATGTAACTCAGGATCAGTAATGTAATGTGTGTACACAGTGCCTGCACCAGCAGAATAGTGAGTGCAGCTCTGGAGTATAATACAGGATGTAACTCAGGATCAGTAATGTAATGTATGTACACAGTGACTGCACCAGCAGAATAGTGAGTGCAGCTCTGGGTATAATACAGGATGTAACTCAGGATCAGTAATGTAATGTATGTACACAGTGACTGCACCAGCAGAATAGTGAGTGCAGCTCTGGGGTATAATGCAGGATGTAACTCAGGATCAGTAATGTAATGTATGTACACAGTGACTGCACCAGCATAGTAGTGAGTGCAGCTCTGGAGTATAATACAGGATGTAACTCAGGATCAGTAATGTAATGTATGTACACAGTGACTGCACCAGCAGAATAGTGAGTGCAGCTCTGGGGTATAATGCAGGATGTAACTCAGGATCAGTAATGTAATGTATGTACACAGTGACTGCACCAGCATAGTAGTGAGTGCAGCTCTGGAGTATAATACAGGATGTAACTCAGGATCAGTAATGTAATGTATGTACACAGTGACTGCACCAGCATAACAGTGAGTGCAGCTCTGGAGTATATATAACAGGATGTAACTCAGGATCAGCACAGGATCAGTAATGTAATGTATGTACACAGTGACTGCACCAGCAGAATAGTGAGTGCAGCTCTAGAGTATAATACAGGATGTAACTCAGGATCAGTAATGTAATGTATGTACACAGTGACTGCACCAGCAGAATAGTGAGTGCAACTCTGAAGTATAATTATTATTCTTATTCTTATTATTATTTATTTATATAGCACCATTGATTCCATGGTGCCGTACATGAGAAGGGGTTACATACAAATTACAGGTATCACTTACAGTAAACAAACTAACAATGACAGACTGATACAGAGGGGAGAGGACACTGCCCTTTCGGGCTTACATTCTACAGGATTGTGAGTCAGGAGACAGTAGGTCGGGGGGTTGCAGCAGTTCCGGTGTTGGTTGAGGCGATATCTCCGGTAGTGATGAGGAGGTAGCAGGGTCATTGACAGGCTGTAAGCTTTCCTGAAGAGATGGGTTTTCAGGTTCCGTCTGAAGGATCCGAATGTGGTTGATAGTCGGACGTGTTGGGGCAAAGAATTCCAGAGGATGGGGGATATTCGGGAGAAGTCTTGGAGGTGGTTGGGTGAGGAGCGAATAAGTGTGGAGGAGAGAAGGAGGTCTTGGGAGGATCGGAGATTACGTGAGGGAAGGTATCGGGAGATTAGTTCAGAGACATATGGGGGAGACAGGTTATAGATGGCCTTGTAGGTCAGTATTAGTAATTTGAATTAGATTCGCTGAGGGAATGGGAGCCAGTGAAGAGATTTGCAGAGGGGAGAAGCAGAGGAGTAGCGAGGAGAGAGATGAATTAGTCGGCAGCAGAGTTAAGGATGGACTGGAGAGGTGCGAGGGTGTTAGCAGGGAGGCCAGAGAAAAGGATGTTGCAGTAGTTGAGGCGGGAGATGATGAGGGCATGCACAAGCATTTTAGTAGATTGAGGGTTGAGGAACGGACGATTCTGGAAATATTTTTGAGCTGGAGGCGACAGGAGGTAGAAAGAGCTTGGATGTGTGGTTTGAAGGACTGGGCAGAGTCAAGTGTTATGTTTCGGTAGCTGAGGAGTGCAGGTAAAAAAGGCAAGACACCAGAGAAGTTGGAATCTATGAGATTGCAGTACCCTGACTAACCACCACAACTAGAGGCAGCCGTGGAGCGTTCCTACGTTGGTCCTAGATGCCTCGTCACAGCCTGAGAAACTAACTACACCTAAATATAGAAAGAGGAAAGCTATCTGCCCCGGAGCAGATCCCCAAAGAACATAGAAAGCCCCCAAACATGTAATGGCGGTTAGACAAGATGAAATACTGACACAGACAGAAAATAGTATGAGCAAACGTTGGGGCCCAAACTACCTAAATAGAAAAGGATAGGAAGGGCACTTACTGCAATCCCAAAAAACCCTGAAAAGCACCAACTCTACTAATTTCAAAATCACCTGAGATCACACGACCTCTACCACCTAAATTAGTTCTCTGGTGTAACAAAATCAAAACAGCAGCCACTGAAAAAACTGGAAAAAGCAAAAGTACAAACATCAGTGGCTGAACTAAACTGAGAGGGCAAAAGCCCCCGGAGGGGACCCTGAAGGCCCCCACAGAAATGCAGGACAAAATGCAAAAATCAAGCACAAAAACAAAAAGAAGAAAATGTCTTATCTGTTAGCAGGAGATGCAGACACGACACAGCAGGCTACAAAGGAAACAGGACTCAAGGATTGAGACCAGAGCAATTGATCACCGGCAACCCTGATGGGAAGGCGACTCCCTTATATAAGACCAGTCAGTAACACCTGATTCCCACTCCTCACAATCTTCACTGGACAGTCCAGTACCGCTTGTAACCACCAGAGGAGCCTCTGCTCAGAACTCATTTCAAGTCCATTCACAACAGTACCCCCCCTTGAGGAGGGGTCACCGAACCCTCACTTGAGCAACCAGGTCGGTCAGGATGAGTTCTATGATACGCACGGATGAGTCTCCTAGCATGGATGTCCGAAGCAAACACCCAAGAATTGTCTTCCTGACCATAACCTCTCCACTTAACCAAATACTGGAGTTTCCGTCTAGAAAAACGAGAATTCAATATTTTCTCAACCACAAACTCCATATTGCCCTCAACCAGAACAGGGTCAGGAGGCAAAGCAGTAGGAACCACTGGCTCAACAAACCTCTTCAACAAGGACTTGTGGAACACGTTATGGATCTTAAATGTCCCTGGAAGAAGCAAACGAAAAGAAACAGGATTAAGAATCTCCATGATCTTATAAGGTCCAATGAACCTAGGCTTAAATTTAGGAGATGCCACTCTCATAGGAATATTTCTTGAGGACAACCAGACCAAGTCCCCCACTTTAAACCGAGGACCATCAGTCCTATGCCGGTTAGCAAACCGCTGGGCCCTCTCCTGAGAGAGGGACAACCTCTCCACTACCTGGTCCCAAATCTGTTGCATACGCTCCACAACAGAGTCAACACCTGGACAGACAGAAGCCTCCGTCTGTCCCGAAGAAAACCGAGGGTGAAACCCAGAATTACAGAAAAATGGAGACATCAAAGTGGCAGAGCTAGCCCTATTATTAAGAGCAAACTCAGCCAAAGGCAAAAAAGAGACCCAGTCATCCTGATCAGCAGACACAAAGCATCTTAGATAAGTCTCCAATGTCTGGTTTGTTCTCTCAGTTTGACCATTGGTCTGAGGATGAAACGCTGAGGAGAAAGACAATTGAACACCAAGTTTAGAACAAAAGGTCCTCCAAAATCTGGAAACAAACTGGACTCCTCTGTCAGACACAATGTTCTCAGGAATGCCGTGTAAACGAACCACGTGCTGAAGGAACAAAGGCACCAATTCAGAGGAGGAAGGCAACTTAGGTAATGGCACAAGATGTATCATCTTGGAAAACCTATCACAAATCACCCAGATGACGGTCATTCTCTGAGAAACAGGGAGGTCGGAAATGAAATCCATAGAGATATGGGTCCATGGTCTCTTCGGCACAGGCAATGGCATCAACAAACCACTAGAGCGAGAGCAAGGCTTGGAGCGAGAGCAAGTCCCGCAGGACTGCACAAATTCCCTGACATCACGAGACAAGGTAGGCCACCAAAAGGACCGACTAACCAAGTCTCTGGTACCAAAAATTCCGGGATGCCCAGCCAACGCGGAACAATGAATCTCAGACATCACACTCTTTTTCCACTGGTCCGGGACAAACAATTTTCCAACAGGGCAGCGCTCGGGCCTATCCTCCTGACACCCCTCCAGAGCAAGTCTCAAATTGGGTGAGATGGCGGAAAGAACTACACCCTCTTTCAAAATAACAGAAGGATCAGAGATGGCCTGAACCTTGACCGGGTCCATTTCAATAACAGATGGGGACAAAATGAATCCCAAAAATGAGATCCTCTGTACGCCAAAAAGACACTTTGATCCCTTCACATACAGAGCATTCTCTCTCAAAATCTGGAATACAGTTCGAACATGTTTCACATGAGAGTCCCAGTCATTAGAAAAATCAAGATATCATCCAAATAAACAATCAGAAATTTATCCACAAAATCCCTGAAAATGTCATTCATGAAGGACTGGAAGACAGAAGGAGCATTAGTGAGCCCAAAGGGCATCACAAGGTACTCAAAATGCCCCTCAGGGGTATTGAATGCCGTCTTCCATTCATCCCCGTGCTTAATGCGAATAAGGTTATATGCCCCCCTGAGGTCAAGCTTGGTAAACCAAGTAGCGTTTTTCACCCTAGAAAACAGGTCAGAAATCAAAGGTAACGGGTATTGATATTTTACAGTAATATTGTTCAAAAGACGATAATCAATACACGGCCTTAATGAACCATCCTTTTTGGCCACAAAGAAAAAACCGGCACCTAAGGGTGAAGAGGATGGTCTGATATGACCCTTCTCCAATGATTCCTTGATATAAGACCGCATAGCGTCATGTTCAGGTACAGACAAGTTAAAAAGGCGACCTTTAGGGAATTTACTACCAGGCACTAATTCAATAGCGCAGTCATAGCTCCTATGGGGAGGCAAGGATGCAGATCCACTTTCGCTAAACACATCAGAAAAATCAATCAAAAAGTCAGGAACATCCTGAGCCTGGGGGAGGCAGAAAAAACAGGAGTGTTGGTATTAACACATTGGCAGCCCCAACTGGTTACAGACACAGATTTCCAATCCAAAACAGGATTATGAGACTGCAACCAAGGGAAGCCCAGTACGATAATATCATGCAGATTATACAGAACCAAAAATTTACAGCACTCCTGATGATCAGGTTCAACCCTCATTATCACCTGAGTAGAGAACTGAGGTTTATTCTAAGCCAAAGGGTAGAATCGATCCCCAGTAGGGGAATAGACTTCTGTAGGGGTATCAAGGGAAACCCACAACGTTTAGCAAAATCATAATCCATCAGGTTAATAGCTGCTCCAGAATCAACGAAAGCCTGAGCAGAAAATGAGGACAGAGAGCATATCAGAGTGACAGTTAATAAAAACTTAGTCTGAACACTACCCAAGACAACTGAGCGTGCAAAACGTCTTCCCCGCTTAGGGCAGACTGAAATAGCATGAGAGGCATCACCACAGTAGAAACATAACCTATTGCGCTTTAGAAACTCATGACGCTGTGCCCCAGACACCACTCTATCACACTGCATGGGTTCAGAAGCAGGTTCACAAGGCAACACCATTCCACGCATACTTCTCCGCTCACGCAAACGTCTGTCAATTTGAATCGCTAATGACATAGAATCATTAAGACCAGAGGGACAGAGAATCCCACCATAACATCCTTTACATTATCTGACAGACCCTTCCGAAAAAGGGCTGCCAAAGCGTCGTCATTCCACTTGGTCAGGACTGCCCACCTACGGAATCTCTGACAGTATAACTCAGCGTCATCAAGACCCTGATTTAATGCCAACAAGGCTTTTTCAGCTTGATCAGTGACATTAGGCTCATCGTACAATAACCCCAAAGCCTGAAAAAATGCATCAACATCACTCAAAACAGGATCCCCAGGTGTCAGGGAAAAAGCCCAATCCTGAGGATCGCCGCGCAGGAGAGAGATGACAATTTGAACCTGCTGCGCTGCGTTCCCTGAGGACTTAGATTTTAAGGCAAAAAACAATTTACAATTATTTTTGAAATTCTGAAACTTAGCTCGATCCCCTAAAAACAAATCTGGCATGGGAATCCTAGGTTCCACAACAGGCAACCTAGCAAGATAGGTGTAATGTATAGAGTACAGTTCATATAGCGTCTTGTGCTTGGGTGCGATGAAAACACATGAGACACAGGTTTGATATAGAAGGTCTTGTATTACTTCATACAAGTGGCAAAAATAGTCACACAGTTTGCAGATACAGAAGCAGGAGACACAGCAGGCCAGAGTAACTTAAGCTCAGCAATCACTCTCCAAAGCAGGTTCAGGATCTCTTCTCTGTTACCGTAATTCCATGCAAACGTGGATTTATCAAATAGCAAGGTTCCAGAGTCCACATATGTTCCAAGGTTCCTCAGAAGGAAATAGCTGGAGTACAAGGTCCAAGGCTTCCAGGAGTCAGGTCACAGGTTCACTGCAGGCTTGATTCAGAAGCACTGATTGCTCAGCTGTGGCTGCTTAAGAAGCAAGAGGGAGAGAATCAGGGCGGGAACATGAAAGCTGGAAACTCCATATTGACTGAGGGCAAGATAGCTTCAGCAAGACAGAAAGTAAAATGGCTGACGGAAAAACTGAGTTTCAAGAAACATGTACAAGAACCTTACAATAGGCAGCAACACTCCGAATCTCAGTGGCAAGCTGATCCACACGGCCAGACAACTGTGCAAACTCCATTGAGAGAAAAAAAAATCCTCCCCAGCACCCAGAGATACAGAGGGAAAAAAAAAATGCAACAAACAGAAAAATATCTCTGACAACTCTGACAACCTTTTTTCTTTCACAATATTTTTTCCCTTCTGTGAGTACCATACAATTTTCAATTTTTAGGCCGGTGATACTGTTATGTTTCGGTAGCTGAGGAGTGCAGGTAAAAAAGGCAAGACACCAGAGAAGTTGGAATCTATGAGATTGCAGTACCCTGACTAACCACCACAACTAGAGGCAGCCGTGGAGCGTTCCTACGTTGGTCCTAGACGCCTCGTCACAGCCTGAGAAACTAACTACACCTAAAGATAGAAAGAGGAAAGCTATCTGCCCCGGAGCAGATCCCCAAAGAACATAGAAAGCCCCCAAACATGTAATGGCGGTTAGACAAGATGAAATACTGACACAGACAGAAAATAGTATGAGCAAACGTTGGGGCCCAAACTACCTAAATAGAAAAGGATAGGAAGGGCACTTACTGCAATCCCAAAAAACCCTGAAAAGCACCAACTCTACTAATTTCAAAATCACCTGAGATCACACGACCTCTACCACCTAAATTAGTTCTCTGGTGTAACAAAATCAAAACAGCAGCCACTGAAAAAACTGGAAAAAGCAAAAGTACAAACATCAGTGGCTGAACTAAACTGAGAGGGCAAAAGCCCCCGGAGGGGACCCTGAAGGCCCCCACAGAAGTGCAGGAAAAAATGCAAAAATCAAGCACAAAAACAAAAAGAAGAAAATGTCTTATCTGTTAGCAGGAGATGCAGACACGACACAGCAGGCTACAAAGGAAACAGGACTCAAGGATTGAGACCAGAGCAATTGATCACCGGCAACCCTGATGGGAAGGCGACTCCCTTATATAAGACCAGTCAGTAACACCTGATTCCCACTCCTCACAATCTTCACTGGACAGTCCAGTACCGCTTGTAACCACCAGAGGGAGCCTCTGCTCAGAACTCATTTCAAGTCCATTCACAACAGTCAAGGGTTACTCCGAGGCAGCGGACCTCCGGTACGGGGGAAAGCGTGGTGTTGTCAATTGTTATAGATAGGTCAGGTAAGGAAGATCTGTGAGATGGGGAAAGATGATGAGTTCAGATTTGTCCACATTGAGTTTGAGGAAGCGGGAGGAGAAGAAGGAGGATATGGCTGATAGACACTTAGGGATTCTGGACAGCAGAGAGGTGATGTCTGGGCCAGAGAGGTAGATCTGAGTGTCATCAGCATAAAGGTGGTACTGGAATCCGTGGGACTTTGAGTTGCCCCAGGCCAAGTGTATAGATTGAGAAGAGTAGGGGTCCTAGAACAGAGCCTTGGGGGACTCCCAACAGAGAGAGGGTGGGACGAGGAGGTAGTGTGGGAGTGGGAGACGCTGAATGTGCGGTTGGAAAGGTATGAGGAGATCCAGGATAGGGCGAGGTCCTTGACGCCAAAGGAAGAGAGAATCTGTAGTAGAAGGCAGTGGTCAACTGTGTCAAAAGCAGAGGACAGGTCAAGAAGCAGGAGTATAGAGTATTGTCCGTTAGCTTTGGCTGTGAGTAGGTCGTTAGTAATTTTGGTCAGGGTTGTTTCAGTGGAAATACAGGATGTAACTCAGGATCCGTAATGTAATGTGTGTACACAGTGACTGCACCAGCAGAATAGTGAGTGCAACTCTGGAGTATAATACAGGAGGTAACTCAGGATCAGTAATGTATGTACACAGTGACTGCACCAGCAGAATAGTGAGTGCAGCTCTGGAGTATAATACAGGATGTAACTCAGGATCAGTAATGTATGTACACAGTGACTGCACCAGCAGAATAGTGAGTGCAGCTCTGGAGTATAATACAGGATGTAACTCAGGATCAGTAATGTAATGTATGTACACAGTGACTGCACCGCAGAATAGTGAGTGCAACTCTGAAGTATAATACAGGATGTAACTCAGGATCAGTAATGTAATGTATGTATACAGTGACTGCACCAGCATAACAGTGAGTGCAGCTCTGGGGTATAATGCAGGATGTAACTCAGGATCAGCACAGGATCAGTAATGTAATGTATGTACACAGTGACCGCACCAGCAGAGTAGTGAGTGCAGCTCTGGAGTATAATACAGGATCAGTAATGTAATGTATGTACACAGTGACTGCACCAGCATAACAGTGAGTGCAGCTCGGAGAATATATAACAGGATGTAACTCAGGATCAGCACAGGATCAGTAATGTAATGTATGTACACAGTGACTGCACCAGCAGAATAGTGAGTGCAGCTCTGGAGTATAATACAGGATGTAACTCAGGATCAGTAATGTAGTGTATGTACACAGTGACTGCACCAGCAGAATAGTGAGTGCAGCTCTGGAGTATAATACAGGATGTAACTCAGGATCAGTAATGTAATGTATGTACACAGTGACTGCACCAGCAGAATAGTGAGTGCAGCTCTGGGGTATAATACAGGATGTAACTCATGATCAGTATTGTAATGTATGTACACAGTGACTGCACCAGCTGAATAATGAGTGCAGCTCTGAGTATAATACAGGATGTAACTCATGATCAGTACTGTAATGTATGTACACAGTGACCGCACCAGCAGAGTAGTGAGTGCAGCTCTGGAGTATAATACAGGATCAGTAATGTAATGTATGTACACAGTGACTGCACCAGCATAACAGTGAGTGCAGCTCTGGAGAATATATAACAGGATGTAACTCAGGATCAGCACAGGATCAGTAATGTAATGTATGTACACAGTGACTGCACCAGCAGAATAGTGAGTGCAGCTCTGGAGTATAATACAGGATGTAACTCAGGATCAGTAATGTAGTGTATGTACACAGTGAATGCACCAGCAGAATAGTGAGTGCAGCTCTGGAGTATAATACAGGATGTAACTCAGGATCAGTAATGTAATGTATGTACACAGTGACTGCACCAGCAGAATAGTGAGTGCAGCTCTGGGGTATAATACAGGATGTAACTCATGATCAGTATTGTAATGTATGTACACAGTGACTGCACCAGCTGAATAATGAGTGCAGCTCTGGAGTATAATACAGGATGTAACTCAGGATCAGTAATGTAATGTATGTACACAGTGACTGCACCAGCAGAATAGTGAGTGCAGCTCTGGGGTATAATACAGGATGTAACTCATGATCAGTATTGTAATGTATGTACACAGTGACTGCACCAGCTGAATAATGAGTGCAGCTCTGGAGTATAATACAGGATGTAACTCATGATCAGTACTGTAATGTATGTACACAGTGACCGCACCAGCAGAGTAGTGAGTGCAGCTCTGGAGTATAATACAGGATCAGTAATGTAATGTATGTACACAGTGACTGCACCAGCATAACAGTGAGTGCAGCTCTGGAGAATATATAACAGGATGTAACTCAGGATCAGCACAGGATCAGTAATGTAATGTATGTACACGGTGACTGCACCAGCAGAATAGTGAGTGCAGCTCTGGAGTATAATACAGGATGTAACTCAGGATCAGTAATGTAGTGTATGTACACAGTGAATGCACCAGCAGAATAGTGAGTGCAGCTCTGGAGTATAATACAGGATGTAACTCAGGATCAGTAATGTAATGTATGTACACAGTGACTGCACCAGCAGAATAGTGAGTGCAGCTCTGGGGTATAATACAGGATGTAACTCATGATCAGTATTGTAATGTATGTACACAGTGACTGCACCAGCTGAATAATGAGTGCAGCTCTGGAGTATAATACAGGATGTAACTCAGGATCATGACAAAATCAGTGATGTATGTACACAGTGACTGCAACAGCAGAATAGTGAGTGCAGCTCTGGAGTATAATACAGGATGTAACTCAGGATCAGTAATGTATGTACACAGTGACTGCACCAGCAGAATAGTGAGTGCAGCTCTGGAGTATAATACAAGATTTAACTCAGGATCAGTAATGTAATGTATGTACACAGTGACAGCACCAGCAGAATAGTGAGTGCAGCTCTGGGATATAATACAGGATGTAACTCAGGATCAGTACAAAATTAGTAATGTAATGTATGTACACAGTGACTGCACCAGCAGAATAGTGAGTGCAGCTCTGGTATATAATACAGGATGTAACTCAGGATCTGTACAGGATCAGTAATGTAATGTATGTATACAGTGACTGCACCAGGTGAATAGTGAGTGCAGCTCTTGAGTACAAGGATATAGTTTAGGATCAAAAACTTATTGATTATTTACAGTGGTGTGAAAAAGTGTTCACCCCATTCCTAATGTCCTATTCTTTTGCACAATGTTTCCAATCACCAAACAAATGTAAATATCAGACAAAGATAACACAAGTAATCATAAAATACAGTTTATAAATGAAGGTCTTAATTAAGGGAAAAATAAATCGAAACCTACATGACCCTCTGGGAAAAAGTGATTGCCCCATAAACCTAATAATTGGTTGGGCCGCCCATAGCAGCAATAAATGCAATCAAGCTTTTGCGATAACTGGCAATGAGTCTTTTACAATGCTCTGGAGGAATTTTGGCCATGCATCTTTGCAGAATTGTTGTAATTCAGGCACATTGGAGGTTTTTTAGCCTGAACTGCCTGTTTAATGTCATACCACAGCATATTAATCAGATTAAGGTCAGGACTTTGACTAGTCCACTCCAAAGTCTTAATTTTGTTTTTCTTAATTTATTCAGAGGTGGACTTGCTGGTGTGTTTTGGATCAGTTGTGCTGCATAACCGAAGTGCACTTCAGCTTGAGGTCACGAACAGATGGACAGACATTGTTTGGTAGACAGCAGAATTCATGATTCCTTTTACCACAGCAAGTCTTGCAAGTCCTGAAGTAGCAAAACAGCCCCAGACCATCATGCTACCACCAACATATTTTACTGTTGGTATGATGTTTCTTTTGTTAAATGCTGTGTTACTCCTATGCCAGATGTAATGGGGCATACACCTTCCTAAAAGTTTAACTTTTTCTCGTCAGTCCACAGAGTATTCTCCCAAAAGTCTTGGGGATCATCAAGATGTTTTCTAGCAAAATTGAGACGAGCCTTTATGTTCTTATTAGTCAGCAGTGGTTTTTGTCTTGGATCTCTGTCATACAGGCCATTTTTGCCCAGTCTCCTTCTTATGGTGGAGTCATGAACATTGACCTTAACTGAGACTTGTGAGGCCTGTAGCTCTTTGGATGTTGTTGTGGGGTATTTTGCGACCTCTTGGATGAGTCGTCGCTGCACTCTTGGGGTAATTTTGATCGGCCGGGCACTCCTGGGAAGGTTCACCGCTGTTTCATGTTTTCGCCTTTTGTGGATAATGGCTCTCACTATGGTTCGCTAAAGGCCCAAAGCTTGAAAAATGGCTTTATAACTTTATCCAGACTGATAGATCTCAATTACTTTGTTTCTCATTTGTTCCAGAATTTATTTGGATCGCGGCATGTCTAGCTTTTGAGAAGCTTTTGGGCTACTTCACTTTGTCAGGCAGGTCCTATTGAAGTGATTTTTTTGATTGAGAACAGTTGTGGCAGTAACCAGGCCTATGTGTGCTAGGGAATTTGAACTCAGCTTCCCGAAGATGTGATAAACCACAGTTAATGTTTAGGGGAGGGATGGGCAATCACTTTTTCACACAGCGCCCTGTACGTTTGGATATCTGTTTCCCTTAATATAAAAACCTTCATTTAAAATCTGCATTTTGTGATTAATTGTGTTATCTCTATCCCATATTTACATTTGTTTGGTGTTCTGAAACATTTAAGTGACAAACATGCAAAAAGATAGGAAATCAGGAAGGGGCAAACACTTTTTTACATCACTGTATATATCTGTCCTATCTTGATTATTTTTTACCTGTTCCATTGTGTTAATAATGTTTGTCTATTTTTTTTTGTCTACTATTGTTGCTTAAGGAAACCACTCCATAAAGATGAAAATGGTACAACCAGGGCTGCTGAATATGCAATGACCCTCGAAACAGCCTAGACGCACAGTACCAAGCATCATGGTTGCAGAACCCCTCTACCCGTGCACCCTCTTGAAGGCGTTGAACTGCTGATTTGCAGAGGGGAGGCTTAAAAATCAAAGTTCTGTCCGAAGAGGACCGGGCTTAGAGATGATCAGCACTGGTTGCGTGGAGCCGAGCGTGAAATGGAGCATAAAAACTGTCAACCAGATCCTCACAATGGGCCTCTCACTGCATAACTATAACAGCCCCTATAGGGCTGAGGAACTGGCTGAGAGGCGGAGGAGGACAGCGTCACCTGCATGCACAGGATTTTCATACCCTGGAATATAAACTCTATTTTATTTTATCATGGGACGAGTCGTAAATGTAAAAAAATTATCCAGAGATTTGCATGCACCTAATATTAAGGGTACACAGCAGCGGTGTCACTACTATGCAATAACATGAGGTTGATGTCTCAAAGGCGAGTACATATGATAGAGACAACAGATTATCTCAAAATATAAGCAGCCCAATGCTGTGCTGGAAGTGCCAGACATGTAAGAGATTGGCGCCCATCACATACAATGCATGGAAATTGGATACATTGTTGCAATTTGGAACATTCTAAGGTTTTTGTCTGGCACCACCCATCACATTCAACCAATAATGACCATATGAGGAAAACCCTACATATATATTGATGGACTGAATAGGTGCTCGATGAATCCTATTGAAGTTTCTGGAAAACACACAATTTATATTAATCTTCTTTTATATATTCAAATCCACAGTCAGATAGGATGAAGCTTTAATCCCATCTAGACAAGTAAGGATTAACCCAATGGCAAGAACGTTATTCTAGGGCCCATAGCAGCCAATCAGATCTGCTGTGATTCTGAATGGCCGATTCTATGGGTTACATAAAAATTTTGCCCCCTTGTAAACTAATGGGAAATCAGTGACTGACCTGACTCTGATCTGTGCAGGAATAGGGGAAAAGCTATCTGATGTGAGGATTTAATTAGGGTAGGAATGGACTTTGCCATCAGATTTCAGTCCTGTAAGTCATTGGGTCATTGTGTCCGGTAGACAGATCCATGCACATGTGAATGGTTTGGGTCCTTGGTCAACCATCTACTAAGCTCTTGCCAACTTTTCCAGAATAAAGGGGACCAACCAGACTCCCAGAAGAGATGGCAAGTCTCCGGGAAACTACAGGTACCTTTCGGTAACCAGAAATTTGGAACAGTTTCTTGTGCCCTAGCATCAAGGAAAAAGAAACCGAGTCCCTGAGGGGGCAGAAAATGGATGTGAAATGGGTGGAGAATGTGAGGGTGTAGTCCATAGAAAGGGGCTATGGGAAGGGTTGAAAATTTCCCAAAAATTGTCCTCATTATTTATAAAGTTGGTAGGACTCTAATAGTCCAAATTGGCTTAGGGGTCATAGTGAGTGGCAAGTAATTACCAAATGTTTTGTCCTAGATGGCGACAACCAGCCCCTTAATGGTGGCCCAGTTACTTGTTTTCCATGGGGCCCTTTCTATTCTGTATACACCAGTGAATGGATCTATGGTAGATTAACTCTATCATGGCCATTATAAAACATTGCCAGATGCCCACTTGGCATTTTAAACACAGCTTGACAGGCATATCCCTTAGCTTTGGCTCATTATATAGAACCACTATTACAAGTCTATAGATTTTCCATCTTGCCTCAATGTAACATAACATATAAAAACTCCAAAAAAAATTTGATTCAGAGCAGATATTATAACATTATATGAATTGTGACTATTACTCGTGTTGAATCCAATGAAAATCTCACAGAATACCCCCCATATATACGGATATCACATTCTGCTCGAGTGCTCATCGTCTTTGCCGTTCAGACTCGCTACTGCCGGCTTCTCCCTTGCAGCCCGACTTGACCCTTTCCCTAATAAATGTGACTCCTCATTCTATGTCATGGATGATGATTTCTTTTCATGCATTCTGCAATCTTCACAACTTAGCGCAGCACAATGAACTGATTGTTTTACTATGTGTGGATCCTGGTAGGGTAACTCACTATACCCCATCATAATAAACACCATATATTAACCTACATCTTGTGCTCATTTTTTCACAGAGGCAGGGGTGGGGACCTTTTTTTGCAATAGGGGGCTTGTCTATAACACTGCAGTTTGTGCTTTTATAGGACTGTACCACATACAGTCAATGCTGAAAGTTTTGGCACTTTTTAAATTGTTCCAGAAAATGAAGGATTTCTCCCACAAAATTATTGCAGTTACACATGTTTTGTTATACACATTTGTCTCCCTTGTGTGAGTTGGAACAACACAAAAAAAAAGATAAAAAAGGCATATTGGACATAAATTTCACACAAAACCTCAAAATGGGTCGGACAAAGTTGTTTGCACGTTTCCAAAATTGTGGGTAAATAACTTTGTTTTATGGATGTGATGCTCATTCAAACTCACCTGTGGCAAGTAACACGTGTGGGCAATATGGAAATCACACCTGAAACCAGATAAAAAGCTGAATAAGTTGAATAAATGTTTGCATTGTGTGTCTGCATGTGCCACACTATGCATGGAGAAAAGAAAAAGAAGAGAACTGTCTGAGGACTAGAGAACCAAAATTGTTGTAAAATATAAACATATCTCAAGGTTACAAGTCAATCTGCAGAAATCTTGATGTTCCTTTGTCCACAGTGCTCAACATAATAGAAAAGTTTACGACCCATGGCACCGTATCTAATCTCCCAGGACAAGGACGCAGATAATTGATGAAAGGTTGCAAGGCAGGATTGTCCGGATGGTGGATAAGTGTCATGATCCAGGTCGAGGTTTGCTCCTTGTTATCCTCTCCCCGGCCTGGTATACGGGGGTTAACTTTCTCTGCCTCGCTTTGGGATCTGTTTTGGCTATTTAAGTCAGTTACAGTTCCTGTTTCTGGCTTGAGTCGCTGACCTTGTTATACCCTGTTTTGTCCTCTGCCCGTTTCCCTAGGTCCCGTTACTGCGCTCCCCTGTGACTCCGCTCGTCCTAGTTCTTGCTCTCTGTGTTGTGACCCCTTGGTATTTGACCCGGCTTGTCCTCTGACTTGCTTTACTGTCTTCCATCTCTGGCATTCCTGCTCTCGACCGGCTCTGACTTCTGTGGCTTGTTTCTGACCATGTGTATTGCTGTGACCTCTGGTACTTCTTTCCCTCTGTTGCTGACCCGGCTTGTCTGACTACTCTTCCACCACCTAGTGGCTCCGGCCTGCTGCACTGAGGTTTCACTGTGACTGTACCTTTTTTCCTTCACCTCCACCCCCTGGTGGAGGTTGTGTGCTACTGCGCTGCAGCAGGCATTACGATAAGCAGCCCCAATCAAGTTTTAAAGCAATCCAAGCTGTCCTGCAGGCTTAGGGTGCAGCAGTGTCAGCGCAAACTATCCATCCACATGTGAACGAAATGAAACGCTATGGCAGGAGACCCAGGAGGACCCCACTGCTGACTCAGATACATCAAAAAAGCAATATTGCAGGTTGCCAAAATGTCCATGAGTAAGCCAAAATCCTTCTGGGAAAGAGTCTTGTGGACAGATGAGACCAAGATAGAGCTTTTTGGTAAAGCACATCATTCTACTGTTAGCCGAAAGCAAGATGAGGCCTACAAAGAAAAGAACACATTACCTACAGTCAAATATGGTGGAGGGTCACAGATGTTCTGGAGTTATTTTGCTGCCTCTGGCACTGGGTGCCTTGACTGTGTGTCTGAATATTAGCAAAGAATTTTAGGTTGCAATGTAGTGTCTAGTGTCAGAAATCAGGGTTTGCATCCTAAGTTCTTCCTGCAGGACAATGACCCCCAAATATACTTCACAAACCTCCCAGAAATGGATGGAAACAAAGCGCTGGAGAGTTCTAAAGTGGCATCAATGAGTCTGGATCTAAATCACATTGATCACCTGTGGAGAGATCTTAAAATTGCTATTGGGAGAAGTCACTTTCACATAAGAGAGATCTGGAGCAGTTTGCAAAAGAAGTGTTGTCCAAAATTCCAGCTGAGAGGTGTAAGAAGCTTGTTATAGGAAGCGACTGATTGCAGTTATTTAATCCAAAGGGTGTGCAATCAAATATTAAGTTTAGGGAGCTAACAATTTTGAATGGCCCATTTTTGTTGTTGTGTGAGAAGTTATGTCCAATTTGCCTTTTTTTCTCTTATTGTGTTGTACCAATACACACAAAGGAAATAAACATATGTATAACAAAACATGCAGAATTGCAATAATTTTCTGGGAGAAATACTTCATTTAAAGGAACAATTTAAAGGGTGCCAACACTTTCGGCCATGAATGTATACCTCTATCAATGTCACCACTGGTGTTTTGGCTATGCTGTGACTAATGGGGCTCTCATTTCAATTTTCACCTGAGCATTGGCCACTGTCACGGATGTGTCAGAGGCTGCAGACCGTTGCCAGGTCTTTCTGACGCTTGGACCCAGTGGCCACCCCTTCCGGTCCTAATGGTCACACCTGGATCTGGGTGTTTATAACTACCAACTTGCTGTTGGGAGTTGTGGGTGATATTTTCTATTTTCACTTCTCTGTTGAGGCTTGGAGCTGTAGAAGTCTGCTAGCGTCCTCTCTGGTCTTTGAAGGGCGTCAGTGTTTCTCTCTGAGTCTAATCAAGCTAAAAGTGTCTCCCTTGTTTCGTTTATTCTATCTGTCTTCTATCTGTCTAGCGGTAGTGAGGATTGACTAGCGCTTATCCTGGCCTTCCCGATGCATATCCCCAGGGTCAGGCAGGCATTAGGTGTCCTGCTCGGCGATAGGTGCGGAACCCATATAGGGACGATAGGACAAACAGGGTGATGTTAGCTCTGTCAAGGGGTCTCCACTCCCCCTTACCTAGTGTTTGGTTCCCTTTCTCTTATCCCTTTCGTGTTGCACTTAACATTTCCTATACGTTGTGTGATAGCCAGTAGCGTAGCTACCGGGGGGGCAGAGGGGGCGGTGGCCCCGGGCCCCGCGCTCGGAGGGGGCCCACCTGGAGCTACGCTACTGTAACTGTATCGGCATGCACAGCACGCCGACACAGTTACTTTCTGCGGCAGAGCAGGGAGAATCAATCTCCCTGCTCTGCCGCCCGGCCGCTATGGGGCCCCTGAGCAGGCGGTGGGGGGCCCGGTGCCAGCAGTGAGCCCCCCGCCCGTCAACCGAGGGTCAGCTGGATCGGCATCTAGCCTATACAGCTGACCGCATTGAGAGAGAAGGAGCGAGCGCTCCTTCTCCCATAATCCCCCTCTCAGCGTCTGACAGCGGGCGCGATGACGTCACTGCCCGGCGCCGGTAGTCAGACGCTGAGAGGGAGAGCAGTGAGCAGCGCAGGAGCCGGGAGCAAGAAAGGTGAGTACAGGATTTATTATTTTTGTAAAGGGGGTGCATTATAAGTACGGCTGCATATGGGGAGTGCATTATAAATAAGGCTGAATATGGGGGACTGCATTATAAGTACGGGTGCATTATAAGTACGGCTGCATATGGGGTGTAACGAATGGAAGCGGAGGCAGAGGTGGTGAAGTTCACATTCGTATTTATTTTTTAATGTGGAACCTCGAGACCGCGGTCCGGGGGGCTCCGAAGGGGGCGTAACTAGTGAGCCCCGGGTACCCGTAGTAAGGCCCCTCGAACAGGACCAGAATGGAATACCCGGAGGACACAGGTGCTACCTCCAGTTAGACCCCGGACACGTGGCAGCTGTCCCAGAGGGACCAAAAGGGTAACAAGTATTTACAGAGTCCGTGGAAAGTTCTTGACGGAGAAGGGTAAGGTCCTGGTCCAGAACGGATGGTAGAAGGCTGGCTTCAGTGACCTTGTCACGGTCCACGGGTACGGATGGCTGATGGCGGAACGGGATGACACTTGCGCCAGTAATAGCCGAGATTGTCCAGATTAGCCAGATACGGGTTAGCAATGATCTGAGGAGACAAACAGTATCAGCGAAGCACAGAGACTGCAGACGCAGCGCAGACAGAACAGGAACAGAACCGGATGTAGCAATGATAGAACACGTTGCTCCGGCACTCCCCTAATGGTGGAGTGACCAGATATAGTACCGAGTGCGCAGCCATTGGATAATTAGCTATTTCAAAAGATGCACGCTGCCCCTTTAAGAGAGGCGGTGGGCGCGGCCTCGCGTCCTAAGCCGACTGTCTGGAGGCCTGCCAGCAGCTGCCAGGAAGTGGAGAAGGACTCAGGACTAGAGTTGAGCGATACTTTCCGATATCCCTAAGTATCGGAATCGGAATGGTATCGCCGATACCATTAAAATATCGGCGATACCCGATACCGATACCGGAAGTCCCATGTAAGTCTATGGGAACAAAATATCGGAACTAAAAAAACCCCATTCTTTCCTTGTAAACACTAAATATACACACATAGAATACATATATATATATATATATACATGTCATTGTGACATATATATATACATATATGTATAGTTTATACACTTCTACATAGTAAAATATCCTCTGATTCAATTGCCGGGTAAAGCCGGCTTCTGTGAAAAGACAGAAGCACCCGACATGAAATGACACTTGGTGTACATAGGGTTAACCATGTCTTTTCATGTCCTTTGCTATCTGATTTGCACAAACAATTAAATCAGTCTATGTTTGCAAAATTTCACACCTGTAGGGGTTAATTAAAGGTGTAAATTCGTTGTAAAAAAAACAAGACTTTTTTGCTACGAATTTACACCTTTAATTAACCCCTACAGGTGTGAAATTTTGCACACATAGACTGATTTAATTGTTTGTGCAAATCAGATAGCAAAGGACATGAAAAGACATGGTTAACCCTATGTACACCAAGTGTCATTTCATGTCGGGTCACCCGACATGAAATGACACTTGGTGTACATAGGGTTAACCATGTCTTTTCATGTCCTTTGCTATCTGATTTGCACAAACAATTAAATCAGTCTATGTGTGCAAAATTTCACACCTGTAGGGGTTAATTAAAGGTGTAAATTCGTTGTAAAAAAAACGGACTTTTTTGCTACGAATTTACACCTTTAATTAACCCCTACAGGTGTGAAATTTTGCACACATAGACTGATTTAATTGTTTGTGCAAATCAGATAGCAAAGGACATGGTTAACCCTATGTACACCAAGTGTCATTTCATGTCGGGTTCTGCATTTTCACAAAAGCCGGCAATTGAATTAGCGGCTATTATACTATGTAGAAGTGTATGAACTATAAATATATATATATATGTGTCACAAACTCAATGACATGTATATATATATATGAGGTGTAAAATTGCTGAAAAAAAATGCGTGGGCTCCCGCCCTATTTTCGCAACCAGACAGACAAAGCCAGTGAGTGGGGGCAGATAATAATAGCCCAGAGAGGGACCATTATTTTTGGCCCCCCCCGGCTACTAACATCTGCCCCCAGACACCCCAGAAAGGGCAAATCTCTAATTAGATTTGCCCTTTCTGGCACTTTGCCCGTCTATTCCCATTGCCCTGTAGCGGTGGCGAATGGGTTAATAAGGGGTTAAAATGACCTTGCAATTGAAAGGTCACTTTAAGCCAGGTTAATAATTGAGAGCTGTCAATTAGACAACTATCAATTATTAATCCTATTGTATGAAAGAATAATCAAACACACACACTTTAATAAAAAAGAAGTTTAATGAAATAATCACACAGTTTTTGACCATATTTTATTTACCTGCTAAAACCATTTCCTGTAATAAAAATAAAATAATAAAGCAAAATTATTCTTACCAATCCGATGCACAGTCAGGTCCCACGGTGTAATCCTTCAGAAAGGGTTAATGTTTACTGCAGGGACCGCAGCTAATGCTGCAGCCTCACAGTAAACCCCCAAATGAATGAGTTCCTCTCCTGGCTGACAGGAGAGGAAGTGGAAAGCTTAATTGATTGCTTTCCACTTTCACTTCAGGTCAGCCAGGGACACCATCAGTGACGTCAGAGGGAACTGATTAACAAAAATAGGGGTTCCCTTCGAATAAAAAATTGGCGTGGGGTCCCCCCTATTTTTGTTAACCAGCCAGATGAAGCAGACCGCTGAGGCCTGGATTTTCAGGCTGTTAAGGAGCCAAGATCCATGGACCTTGCCAGCCTGATAATACCAGGCCACAGCAGTCTGCATATCTTGGCTGATTAACAAAAATAGGGGATCCCCTCGAAAAAAATTAGCGTGGGGTCCCCCTATTTTTGTTAACCAGCCAGATGAAGCAGACCGCTGAGGCCTGGATTTTCAGGCTGTTAAGGAGCCAAGATTCATGGACCTTGCCAGCCTGATAATACCAGGCCACAGCAGTCTGCATATCTTGGCTGATTAACAAAAATAGGGGATCCCCTCGAAAAAAATTAGCGTGGGGTCCCCCCTATTTTTGTTAACCAGCCAGATGAAGCAGACCGCTGAGGCCTGGATTTTCAGGCTGTTAAGGAGCCAAGATCCATGGACCTTGCCAGCCTGATAATACCAGGCCACAGCAGTCTGCATATCTTGGCTGATTAACAAAAATAGGGGATCCCCTCGAAAAAAATTAGCGTGGGGTCCCCCCTATTTTTGTTAACCAGCCAGATGAAGCAGACCGCTGAGGCCTGGTTTTTCAGGCTGGTAAGGATCCAATATCCATGGACCTTGCAAGCCTGATAATACCAGGCCACAGCAGTTTGCTTAGCTTGGCTGGTTAACAAAAATAGGGAATCCCCTCGAAAAAAAACGGCGTGGGGATCCCCCCTATTTTTGTTAACCAGCCAAGTAAAATGCAGACTGCTGCGGCCTGGTATTAAAAGACTGTCAAGGCCCATGGATTTTGGCCCTCAACAGCCTGATAATACCAGGCTACAGCAGCCCCACATTTGGCGCATCAAAAGATGTGCCAATTGTGGCACTTTACCCGGCTCTTCCCACTTGCCCTGTAGCGGTGGCAAGCGGGGTAATAAGGGGTTATTGTCACCATTGATTGCACGGTGACAATAAGCCCGGTTAATAATGGAGAGGCGTCAATAAGACACCGATCCATTATTAATCCCAAAGTTATTAAATGTTTAAAAAAAAGACACAGCAAGAAAAAAGTCTTTTAATGAAATAAAAGAGACAACACAGTTTTCATTTTTTTTATTACACTCTCATTCCTGCGACGCCATCGATCTCCTGTAAAAAAAGAAAAAAAAACAAACCAACAGTATACCACCTGTCCGACGCAGTCCATAGTAACGACAGTCCCACGACGATCCAGCTCTGCTACATCGCAATGACAGGCAGAGCCTGTCATCGCGACGCAGCACAGCTGATTACCTGCTTCCCCGGCGGTGACGTCATCGGACTGACTGCTTTACGGCCGCGATTACCCAGCAGTCACTGCAGTTATCGCGAGATACTGCATGTGACCGCCGGGGAGAAGAGGATGGCGGCCATGAAGCAGTCCGGGATGTGACCGCCGGAGATCTTCTGCCAGGTAAGTGCCGCTGACTCCTGACAGACCCGACCGACGGACACTGACAGTGACAGTGACAATTCCGATTCCGGTATCCGATATGACGAAAATATCGGAACTCGGAATCGGAATTCCGATACAGCCAATATCGGCCGATACCCGATATTTGCAGTATCGTATCGCTCAACACTACTCAGGACGCAGGAGAGCAGATGGGACAGGAGACCCCAGCCCACGCACAGACCCGCGCAGAGGGACAGCCCGAGGAACAGGTGAGTGAGCAGAACGGAGTGCAGAGGCAGCGCTGGACCGGTGTAACATGGGGGAGTGTATTATAAGTACGGCTGCATATGGGGTGCATTATAAGTAAGGCTGCATATGGGGGAGTGCATTATAAGTACGGCTGCATATGGGGGAGTGCATTATAAGTACGGCTGCATATGGGGTGCATTATAAGTACGGCTGCATATGGGGGTGCATTATAAGTACGGCTGCAAATGGGGTGCATTATAAGTACGGCTGCATATGGGGGTGCATTATAAGTAAGGCTGCATATGGGATGCATTATAAGTAAGGCTGCATATGGGGTGCATTATAAGTAAGGCTGCATATGGGGTGCATTATAAGTAAGGCTGCCTATGGGGTACATTATAAATAAGACTGCCTATTGGGTGCATTATAAATAAGGCTGCCTATTGGGTGCATTATAAATAAGACTGCCTATTGGGTGCATTATAAATAAGGCTGCCTATTGGGTGCATTATAAATAAGACTGCCTATGGGGTGCATTATAAATAAGACTGCCTATGGGGAGTGCATTACAATATAGAGGCTGTCTGTTGGGGTGCATTATAATACAGAGGCTGCTATGGGGTGCATTATAATACAGAGGCTGCTTATGGGGTGCATTATAATACAGAGGCTGCTTATGGGGTGCATTACAATACATAGGCTGTCTATGGGGGTGCATTATACTATATTGAGGACTATCTGGTGTATTATGCTATATGGAGGCTATCTAGGGGGCCATCATACAGTGTGGAGATTATAGTGGGGGGCCATCATACAGTGTTGGAGCCATTAAATAGTTTGTGATATTAAGGGGTCAGTATATATCCAGTGAGGGGGCATCATACTGTGTATAGGGGAGCTGTACAGGGGGAGACTCGGGACATTAAGTGTAAAGTGGGTACTTATTGTTATAGGGGAACTCTGGTTACTGTGACTGTCAAAGGGTCACACAGGGCAATATTACATTCTAGGGGACAACATGCGGGCACTGTTTTCTAGGCCCATGCACCTGGCATTACTATATTATAGAGGGTGCTTTAGAATTTAGAGGTCACACAGAACCACACAGTAGGTGCAGTAATAGGGACACATAGGGCAGCAGCGGCTCAGTATTGGGGTACCAAGTGTAGTAATAGGGGCACATACTGCAGCAGCGGCTCAGTATTGGGGTATCAGGTGTAGTAATAGGGGCACATACTGCAGCAGCGGCTCAGTATTGGAGTATCAGGTGTAGTAATAGGGACACATACGGCAGCAGCGGCTCAGTATTGGGGTATCAGCAGGATGAGGGGTTTGTGCAGGTTGAGAATAGTCCAATTGGTGACCGTGACGGTGTTGACAATATGAGAAGTGAAACGTGTCTTTGTTGTATTCTCTGTAGTCGAGTCCTGGCTGGAGGAGTCGTCATGTCGGTCTGGGCCAGATGGAAAAGACATGAAAAGTGAACGATTCCATCAGAAAGAACGTCAGCAGTAAGTCATTATCTGTAACTCTGCTGTAATCTCTTATATGTTCTGTAGGACTGGTGTTATGTACCACTGACCATATGGCGGTAATATCAATATTGGTCTTTTTATATATAGATTAATTTTGGCAACAGCGCGGTCATTTGCTGAGGTTCTCTGGTTAGGGGCCCACTCAGATGTTTCGCCCCCCAAACCGAAACCCTAGCTACGCCTCTGGTGATAGCCATAAGTTATCCATTAAAATTAGTTGTGTCTCCTGTATTTTGGTTCCAACATCTCACATTCATCCTCTCACTTTTTCCATATGGGCACTGCAATGTAAATTAACTGAGATTCACATGGACTTTGAGCAAGAAAGGGGGTAGCCAAGAAATGCAGTGACGTGAGGACATCAATTATTGAGCTGAAACTTTGCAAAATTCACCAAAATCTGTCCGGAAAAAAAAAACCTACAGCTCTGCAATAAAAAAGGAGAGGCCAACTTGTGAGAGTGTTTTATTTATTTATTTTTACTTAAATGTATTTGTGTCTAAATATCTTTGCAATTGGATTTTTATTAAAAAAAAGTATATGGCCTCTGTGTTGCATCATCTTGCTAGCCGCAGAATGATTGACAGAATCTGTCAGTGAGCTGGTTCTGACGGTAGAGTTTGAAACTGTTTTTAGGAGTTCCTCTCTGCTAATTTATCACTACAGATCACATCAAAGTTGAATCTGCAGGAAATCAAAAAGCATGTAAAAGCCAAATGGTGCAACATTTTTAATGGAAACCAATTGCAAAAATGGAGGTTGTTTTAGCTTAAAATACAGGCACTCTTGTTTAAAAAAACAAACAAACAAACCTCAAAGGTGGACAATAGGGCTTCATATGACTAATATCTAATAGGGTTTTCAAGTAATACTAGACTGCCCTTCTTTCTTCTAGAGATGCTACAAATGCTGCCTGAAATTGTATCAAGGATGCTTAATCATGGATTTTTTTTCTTTTAGCGAGATGAGGTTTCACCAAACTCGCCATAGTTTCAAAAGACACCTGTGTAACATGAGGGTAATTAGAGCAGAGGAGATAATAGACCCAGGCTGCTACAACAACTCCATACTGTGACAATGAGAGAGCGCAGCTATCAGATAAGGAAACCATTCAGTAAATGTCCTGATGTCACAGGACCCCCAATTAGAAATTTTTTTACATTTTTAATACACAATAAATTGATTGAACATCTAAGTTTTGTGCTTAAAAAGTGAAGCACATCTTCTGAGTGACCTCCAGAAAGTCCCCAGATTTGTGTACTCATAACCTGTGCTGAGCCACAAAGCAGCGCTGCAGTGGGGATCCGAGTCGCTTATCTTCCCTGGACCCTTTATCTGTAATCTGAGGATAATTCAATCAGACATTTCCAGCAATTTAAAGATTCATGGATTGTCCGATGTCTCGGTTTGATCAGCTCCATGCCAAACGAGACCTGACAGCTTCAACAGGCCCAGTGAGAGTTGTAATGTGAAAAAAGCGCCTCGTCCATCAATGCCCCTCGGGTAAATAAATACACAAATATTTACTGTTTGCTTCATTGTCAAAGTCAACTTTCATTCACAGCGACTCCTCGCTTTAGCTAATCATGGACCATTATACCTCCCCCCTCCCCTTAACCCAGTTATAGGACTCCTTCATTGGTGGGTCACTGGTTCTATGATGGCCTATTCTCATATTGGTCAGAAATTAGCGCCATCTGATGGACATATCTCTGATGAAGCTTAAGCTCACTAAGCCTAGAATGATACAAGGAGTCAGCACATACATTTGAGTCAATGTTTGTCAGTCTGCAAGATTTCCAGAAACAAATAGCCTTGTAGGGGAGGCTCCTGCTGCAGCAGAACAGTGAGGTGGAGGGGTAGGGTGGGAACATAAAGCATTTTCTAGGACACATCAAGGAGGTCACCCTGTTATAAGATTAAATTGGAGAATCATTAAGTAAAATTACATTGTCCAAAACAAAGGAACCCTTGAAGGTATTAGACATCTGGCAGTTTGAAGCAGTTCCCTATGTACAAAGCTAGTCAAACGTTTGGACACTCCTGTTCATGCAATTGTTTTATTTCTTATTATTGGAACGAGCAGATGGTAGATTCACACTGAAGGCAGTAAAATCTCGAAGGACACATATGGAAGCAAGAAGTAAAGAGACCAGAACATTTGCGACACCTTAGATTCCTCATGTGACCTTGTTACACTGATGACAGCTTTGCACCCCCTTGTCATTCTCTCAGCAGCTTATCAGGTCACACCTGGAATGGCCAACAAATGTCTCCCCAAGTTCCCCAAGGTGCTGAGCATTTGTTGGCTGCTTTGCCTTCCTTCACTTTGCATCCCACCCATCCCAAAACATTTCCATTGGGTTGAAGTCAGGTGAATGTGAACGTCCTGTTATCTGACGCAGCCTCCATCCATCTCTTTCTTGTTCACATTGACCTTACGTAGCCTGCAGACAAATGAAAATCTCACTAAGCACAAACCAGATGGCATGGCGCTCACTGCAGAACTCAGAGGTAAAGGTGCCTTGAGTTTGGAATAAATGACCAACAGTGTCACTAGAAGAGCACCAGCACAATCACATTTTTCCCTCCTTGCGTCACTGTGGGCATCGCACATGTCAAAACTATCTGCTCACCTTTTCTGCGTCAAAGTCATTGGGTTTTCTACCAAAAAGCTCAAATTTTGATTCTTGACAACAGTATGGCTTTCCACTGATCTAATATCCAATCCTTGTTTTTGCTTTGCTGTTTCTTCTTATTTGTGGTCCTCAGTGGTGCCTTATTTGCAAAAATTCGACTATAAATGTCGCTTCTCGTTGTCTCATCTGGACTGATGTAAGAGGTGTTTGCTACTTGATATCCATGCATCTTTGATAACAGCTGTTATCTGAGGTGAGGTCAGTTCACTGTGCTTTCTGAGGCTGGTAACACTGATGAACTTATCCCCTGCAGCAGAGGTAATTCTTAAGCCCCCGTCACACACAGCAATATCGCTAGCGAGATCACTGCTGAGTCACTAGTTTTGTGATGCAACAGCGATCTCCCCAGCGATATCGCTGTGTGTGACATTCAGCGACGATCAGCCCCTCTGCTGGGTATCGCTGATCATCGCTGAATGTCCTGGACATTTTTTGCTCCTTGGTCTCCTGCTGGCAGGCACGCATCGCTGCGTGTGGCAGGCAGGAGACCAGCGATCAGCTGGTAACCAAAGTACACAGCGGGTTTCCAGGCGCCGGGCGGCGCCTGGTAACCCGATGTGCACGTTGGATACCAGCGCTGCAGTGCAGCTGGTAACCAAGGTACACATCGGGTTTCCAGGTGCCACGCAGCGCCTGGAAAGCCGATGTGTACCTTGGTTACCAGCTCCCTGCACCCCGGGGTGAACCTAGCCTCTGTGCTGCCTGAGGCAAACTGCAAAACGGCACCCCCCAATTCGAGAGAGAGAAATAAATAAAGAAAGGGAAAAGAAAGAACAGAGAGAGAAAAGAACAGAGAGAGAAAGAAAAAAAGACGGGAAAGAAAGAACAGAGAGAAAGAGAGAACAGAAAAAGAAAGAGGGGACAGAAAAAAAGAACAGAGAGAAAAAAAGAAATAGGGGAAAGAAAACAGAGTGAAAGAAAGAACAGAGAGATAGAGAGAAAGAAAGATGGGAAACAAAGAACAGAGAGAGAAAGAGAAATGAAGAAAACAGATAGAAAGAACAGAGAGAGAGAGAGAAAGAACAGAAAGATAGAGTGGAAAGAGAAAGAAAGAACAGAGATTGAAAGAAAGAGGGGAAAGAAAGAACAGAGAGAAAGAAAAAGAACAGAGAGAGAAAGAAAGATGGGAAAGAAAAAAACTACTGAATATGGCCCCATATACTGCTGCATACAGTAAAATGGCCCCACATGATGCTCCATACTGAATAATGGCCCCATATACTGCTGCATACAGTATAATGGCCCCACATGATGCTCCATACTGAATAATGGCCCCATATACTGCTGCATACAGTATAATGGCCCCACATGATGCTCCATACTGAATAATGGCCCCATATACTGCTGCATACAGTATAATGGCCCCACATGAATGCTCCATACTGAATAATGGCCCCATATACTGCTGCATACAGTATAATGGCCCCACATGATGCTCCATACTGAATAATGGCCCCATATACTGCTGCATACTGTATAATGGCCCCAAAATACTACTGCATACAGTATAATAGCCCCATATACTGCTGCATACAGTATAATGGCCCCACATGATGCTCCATACTGAATAATGGCCCCATATACTGCTGCATACAGTATAATGGCCCCACATGATGCTCCATACTGAATAAATGGCCCCATATACTGCTGCATACTGTATAATGGCCCCATATACTGCTGCATACAGTATATAGCCCCACATGATGCTCCAAAACTGAATAATGGCCCCATATACTGCTGCATACTGTATAATGGCCCATATACTGCTGCATACAGTATATAGCCCCACATGATGCTCCATACTGAATAATGGCCCCATATACTGCTGCATACAGTATAATAGCCCCACATGATGCTCCATACTGAATAATGGCCTTGCATAAAAAAAAACTACTCACCTCTGCCCAGGGGTGGGATTCAGCCGGTTTCTCCCCGGTTCGATGGAACCGGTTGTTCAAAAAGCAGCCGGTTCCCCGAACCGGGGAGAATGAGAGCGGCGATCCGGAAACTATTTTGCACCTGAGAGTCGCGGGTTCCCTGTGCCGGCTGTCAAGCTGACAGCCGGCGCAGAGAAGCTGCTGCGTGCCGGCTCCCAGGGATCAATTGCACTGGTGTCTATACAGACGCCAGTACAATTGAAAGCTCTGACTGCGGGTCAGAGCGACGTCAGCAGCGTGATCAGTCATGTGATCACGCTGCTGACGTCACTCGCCGGCGGCGGCAAGGGGGGAACGATGGTGGTAAGTGTGCTCCAATATGGAGCTGAAGATACCACTGAAGATGGGGGGGGGCATAAATGTGTGAGTATGGGGGGGTGAATTAGAGTGGGGATGGGGGTTTACTTTATGTGTGGGGGGATTTGGGATGGGGGCTATTTTAGTTGTGGGGGCTGGGGATTTGGAGTGGGGATGGGGGACTATTTTATGTGTGGGGGGATTTGGAGTGGGGATGGGGGCTATTTTATGTGTGGGGGGGATTTGGAGTGGGATGGGGGCTATTTATGTGTGGGGGGATTTGGAGTGGGGATGGGGGCTATTTTATGTGTGGGGGCTGGGGATTTGGAGTGGGATGGGGACTATTTTATGTGTGGGGATTTGGAGTGGGGATGGGGGGCTGTTTTATGTGTGGGGGGATTTGGAGTGGGGATGGGGGGCTATTTTATGTGTGGGGGGATTTGAGTGGGGATGAGGGGCTATTTTATGTGTGGGGGATTTGGAGTGGGGATGGGGGGCTATTTTATGTGTGGGGGGATTTGGAGTGGGGATGGGGGGCTATTTTATGTGTGGAGGCCGGGGATTTGGAGTGGGGATGAGGGGCTATTTTATGTGTGGGGGATTTGGAGTGGGGATGGGGGGCTATTTTATGTGTGGGGGGATTTGGAGTGGGGGATGGGTATTTAATATGTGTGGGGATTTGAGGGTACTGAAGAGTATGTATGTATGAGGAAACAGTATGGGGGATGGTTTGCAGACAGTATGGGTGAACGGGTGAATGTATGGACACAGTATGGGGAGTCAGGGGTATGTGTGAGCAGACAGTATAGTGGGGGGGTAAATATATGAGGAGACAGTATGCTGAAACAGGGGGGATGTGTGAGGAGGAGGGGAATAGTGGAGGTGACAGTATATTGCAGATATTTTTATTTAGGGGCATTATAATGACTCTTCTGTCTTTAAGGGCATCGTGTGGAGAGTTGGTGCAGAAGAGCGGAGAAGATGGAGGTCTGCAGAGACGGCTGTGGATGAGAAAACTCATCATGGGATCTTGACAAGATGAAGAAAAGAAGAACGACTCCAGAGACAGCGTCATCTATAAGGTACCTGGATGTAAATATTAAATTTGTGAAATTGACTAATTCTCATGTTTTTATTTATGTTAGGAGCATTAAAGGGGTTCTCCAGGTCTGTGTCACATAGAATGACTGCAGACTCAGCACAAACCTGGAGAACCCCTTTAATGCTCCTAACATAAATAAAAACATGAGAATTAGTCAATTTCTGAATTCTCACAGTGCGCATTGCACGCTGTCAGGATTCTCTTGTGCCGGTAATTTAAAATACATGCGGTCACATGCTCACTAGACATGTGTGGCCTCACTCAATGAAAATGAACAGAGCGAAGCCGGCACGTCTAGTCGGAATGTGGCCAGAAGTATATAAATCACATGCTTGTGCTGACATGACCGTGTACTCTCGCCACCGGTAAGGGAGAATCCTAAAAGTGTGCAGAGCATTCGTTGTGAGAATTCAGAAGCTGCACTGTCAGGATTCAGCTCTGCAGGTCCAGCAGTCGTCACATGGACACTTCACTCATATGCGACTTTCATACTTATGGTCCTGTGACATCGAGCTTCTCCTCCTGCTTCTCTCAGTTTTTCACTGAACATTGAGAGCATTAGGGAGAGCAGCTCGTCTGTACATGACTAAGGCCGGTGTCCCCACACAACCCCAAAAAATCGGTCCGTTTTAGACGGTCGACAATCGGATCAAAATAAAAACATCACACATCCTTCTGGCATCCGATTTTCCTTCAAAGATGCGATTTAATCGCATGTGTGTGTACCTTGTAACATCCGATTTTCATCCGACTTGCGAGATTTTCTCGCAGGCTTGCAAAACTGACATATAATGGATCCAAAAAAAATAGTATTTCAATCACAAAAGAAAGAATAGATATATACACATAGAACACATATATATATATACATGTCATTGTGACATATATATATACATATATTTATAGTTCTTACACTTCTACATACTGTAATAGCCGCTAATTCAATTGCCGGCTTCAGTGAAATCACAGAAGCCGACATGAAATGATACATTGTTTCCACACATTTAACCATGTAATTTCATTATTTTATATATTTTGAAACATACAATTACATGAGTATATGTGTGCTAAATTTCAGACATGTAGGGGTTAATTAAAGGTGTAAATTCGTTGAAAAAAAATGCGTGGGCTCCCGCTGTATTTTCTCCACCAGACAGACAAAGCAAAGCGAGTGGGGGCAGATAATAATAGCCTAGGGAGGGTACATTTTTTTTGTGCCCCCCCTGGCTACTAACATCTGCCCCCAGACACCCCAGAAAGGGCAAATCTATAATTAGATTCGCCCTTTCTGGCACTTTGCCCGTCTATTCCCATTGCCCTGTAGCGGTGGCGAATGGGTTAATAAGGGGTTAAAATGACCTTGCAATTGAAAGGTCACTTTAAGCCAGGTTAATAATTGATAGCTGTCAATTAGACAACTATCAATTATTAATCCTATTGTATGAAAGAAAAATCAAACACACACAGTTTAATAAAAAATAAGTTTAATTAAATAATCACACAGTTTTTGACCATATTTTATTTTCCTGCTAAAACCATTTCCTGTAATAAAAATAAAATAAAAAAGCAAAATTATACTTACCAATCCGATGTACAGTCAGGTCCCACGGTGTAATCCATCAGAAAGGGTTAACAGGTTACAGGTCGCAGAGAGCTAATAATGCTGTCTCAGACCTGTATTCCCCTGAATGAATAACTTCCTCTCTCCCAGCGAAAGTAGAGGAATAGATTCATGAATGGAGCTTAATTGATTTATTGCCAATTTAACTGTAGTGACCTGACCTAAAGGGAAAGTGGACACAATCAATTAAGCTTCATTCATGAATCACATCCTCTCCTGTCGCCAGGAGAGGAACTTATTCATTCATGAGCTTTGAGCTGAGCACGCAGGATTACTTGCACAGCTTGGCTCAAAGCTAGTTAACCCTTTGTGAAGGATTACAGCGTGGGACGTGACAGATCGGGGAATAGGTAAGAATAATGTTGTTTTATTTCTTTTTCTTTATTTTAGGAGATCAATGGCTTCGCACGGATTAAGTGTAAAATAAAATATGGTCAAAAAAATGTGTTTTTATTTCATTAAAATTATTTATTCTTAAAGTGTGTGTGTTTTTTTATTTACTTCAATAGGATTAATAATTGATAGTTGTCTAATTGACAGCTATCAATTATTAACCTGCCTTAAGGTCACCTTTCAATTGCAAGGTGACAATAAGGTGAGATTAACCCATTCGCCACCGCTACAGGGCAATGGGAATAGACGGGCAAAGTGCCAGAAAGGGCGAATCTAATTATAGATTTGCCCTTTCTGGGGTGTCTGGGGGCAGATGTTAGTAGCCAGGGGGGGCACAAAAAAAATGCACCCTCCTGGGCTATTATTATCTGCCCCCACTCGCTTGCTTTGTCTGTCTGGTGGAGAAAATACAGCGGAGCCCACACATTTTTTTTCAACGAAATTACACCTTTAATTAACCCCTACATGTCTGAAATTTTGCACAAATACACTCATGTAATTGTATGTTTCAAACATATATAAAAATACATGAAATTACATGGTTAAATGTGTGGAAACAATGTATCATTTCATGTCGGCTTCTGTGATTTCACAAAACCCGCAATTGAATTAGCGGCTATTACAGTATGTAGAAGTCTAGGAACTATAAATATATGTATATGTACATGTCACAATGACATGTATATATATATATATGTGTTCTATGTGTATATATCTATTCTTTCTAGTCTTTATTAAAGCTGTCAGTGTGATTTTACAGTATAGCCGGGGATGAATTGCCGGCTTTTCTAAAGGACACAGATGCGATTTCATCGCAAGTCACACAGTGTGGTCCGTTTGTAATCAGATTTTTCATCGCTCCCATAGACTTGCATTGGCGATAGTCGACCCACAATCGGTGACAATCGCAGCATGCTGCGATTGTACACGGACGTTTAAAACGGACCACAAAAAATCTGATACTGGGAGCTGCTCCATAGATTAACATAGGTCCGACTGCAATGCGATATTTCATCGCATTGCAGTCGTCCGATTTTGTCGCCAGTGTGACTCCGGCCAAGTGTGCAAATCGCATGTGTGCGGGGAGGGGGGCGCCGAAACAAATTCTTGTCCCGGGTGCCAGAAAGCCTAGATACGCCGCTGGCCACAACACACCGCCAGCCCCCGCGGACTGATCTCTGCAGTGCGGCGATTGGGTAGCGGCGCGCCGCGGCCATCTTCAGTCACGAGGAGGAGCTGAAGAGAGAGGAAAGAGCAGAGGCTGCGAGGCAGAGCTGCAGAGTCTCTGAGGTACTGTGTGTGTGAGCAGCTGCCTGAGCTGCGGCGCTGCCTGGGGGTGGCCTGGCCTGGAGACTATTTGGGCAGTACAGTCATGGCCAAAAGTTTTGAGAATGACACAAATATTATATTTTCACATGATCTGCTGCCCTCTGGTTTTTATGTGTGTTTGACATATGTTTTTATCACAGACAGAAATATAATTGCAAACATATGAGTAACAAAAGCTTATATTGACAGTTAGAATGAGTTAATGCAGCAAGTCAATATTTGCAGTGTTGACCCTTCTTCTTCAGGACCTCTGCAATTCTCCCTGGCATGCTCTCAATCAACTTCTGGACCAAATCCTGACTGATAGCAGTCCATTCTTGCACAATCAATGCTTTCATTTTGTCAGAATTTTTAGGTTTTTGTTTGTCCACCCGTCTCTTGATGATTGACCACAAGTTCTCAATGGGATTAAGATCTGGGGAGTTTCCAGGCCATGGACCCCAAATCTCTATGTTTTGTTCCCTGAGCCATTTAGTTATCACCTTTGCTTTATGGCAAGGTGCTCCATCATGCTGGAAAAGGCATTGTTGATCGCCAAACTGCTCTTGGAGGTTTGGGAGAAGTTGCTCTTGGAGGACATTCTGGTACCATTCTTTATTCATGGGTGTGTTTTTAGGCAAGACTGTGAGAGAGCCGATTCCCTTGGCGAGAAGCAACCCCACACATGAATGGTTTCAGGATGCTTAACAGTTGGCATGAGACAAGACTGGTGGTAGCGCTCACCTTGTCTTCTCCGAATGAGGCGTTTTCCTGATGTCCCAAACAATCAAAAAGGGGATTCATCAGAGAAAATAACTTTACCCCAGTCCTCAGCAGTCCACTGCCTGTACCTTTTGCAGAATATCAGTCTGTCCATGATGTTTTTTCTGGAGAGAAGTGGCTTCTTTTCTGCCTCCTTGAGACCAGGCCTTGCTCCAAGAGTCTCCGCCTCACAGTGCGTGCAGATGCACTCACACCTGCCTGCTGGCATTCCTGAGCAAGCTCTGCACTGCTGGTAGCCCGATCCCGCAGCTGAAACACTTTTAAGAGACGGTCCTGGCGCTTGCTGGTCTTTCTTGGGCGCCCTGAAGCTTTTTTGGCAACAATGGAACCTCTCTCCTTGAATTTGTTGATGATGCGATAGATTGTTGACTGAGGTGCAATCTTTCTAGCTGCGATACTCTTCCTGTTAGGCCATTTTTGTGCATTGCAATGATGACTGCACGTGTTTCTTTAGAGATAACTGTGTAGCCCTGGTGGTAGGCACACGCAGTACCCTGGAGAGTGTGTGGCGAGACAGCAGTTTAATGCTAAATATTCATTCACTCGACATATACTAGACACACCCTTAGGGTAGTGGAGTTTACTCTTGAGGGAGTGGTCAAGGTATGTGTTAGAGTGATTTTGAGTCTAGTTCCTGTCTTCGGACAGTGAGGACGTGTGGAGTGAGTGTCTAGACTTCTGAGAGAGAAGACGTCTGGAGGGAGGAAGGAGTCTAGCCTGCTTTATCATCAGTTCATATCGTGGAGTCTGGTATAGGTGTTTGAATACACCTTAGTCTAGTCAGAGCTGTATCACCTCCTCAGCATACACTGAAGGAAAGGAGAAGTTTTAGTACAGAAAGCCTTCAGCATCCCTGTCTAAAGGACGGTATCAGGTTCAGAGACGTGCTCCTGCCTGTGATAACTGAGCATCTGTGGCTAACTTCGTAGAAAGGAAAAGAAAGAAGTGACTGCTCGACCCTTGGCTAGTTTGAGTGCTTATGTTACCAGCGTGGACAAGGCGAAAGGCAAGTGGATTTATAGGATTAGTGCTTACGGATTGAAGAAGTCCAGCACCTTGCACCCGGTCACTGGGGACCGAAGGGTCACTGTTGTTTCAAGCACAGTGATAAGAAAACCAGGAATCTACCGGACCCTAGGTCGCGGCAGACAAGCCCCTTATAGTCAGTACGTAACTGGGGTCAGGGGAGTGAAGACTTTGGAGTTCTGCAGGACAAAATAAGAATTCAGCTCCTTCACAGGAAGGCCCCTAACACTAAGCTGACTGGGCAGGTACAGCTAAAGATTAGCTGGAGATTTTGAGGGAACTACGCTTCAGGCTGGTTGTACTCGTTTTATTGGAAGTAAAGGAGGCCCCTAACTTGTCCAGCTGCTGTCTCAAGATACACTCTCCTTGGATCAGCCTCCCTGGGACCTGCTTGAACATCTTACAAGTAAAGGTATGGAAAGACGCTGACCGTGTGAGACTGTGTTCTTTATCTGCACTCGACTTCACAAATCCCATAGACTTTGAGGGACCAGTCCCACCTGTAGGGGACCCGACATCTAGCTGCCTTACCATCCCCTCAGAGATCTACAGCAGCGCTGGTACTAATTACCGGAATACTACAGGTGGCGTCACGAACTGTACATAAACCTATCCCCTGTAAATATATCCCCAACATACGCCAGACCGCCAGGGCCACAGACCGAGCCACAGCTACCTGTGACAAAATCCCCATAGACTTCTACGGGCTCGGCTCTGAGTACCCCATTGCCCTAGTAACCCACAATTGTGGTGGCGGGTCGACACAACTTTGGCGTCACGAACAGGATGCGAAACTCGCGGAATTGCGAGCCCTGTGTGCCTAAGGAACTGTTTTTGTGAAAAAGGACTGTTTGCACTTTTGGCGCCAAAATCGCCATTTTTGTCGCCATATTCGCGCCCTCAGGCGCTGGAGAAGAAGGTGGGCGTACCTTCGTGGGCGTCTACCCCCCAGTGGCGCGAAGAAAATGCCTGCCCTCTCAAAGTGCTACTACAACATGCGGTCCTGCCCTACAGCAAAGGAGGTCCGCCTCCTCTTCACCTTCCCTGCGAGGAGGAGGAGACGCAAATCCCACCTCCACGGAAGAGACCGGATGTCTCCGCAGGAAGAAGGAAGAATCTTCTGGAACATCATGGAGGCAGGACGTGTGCAGCCGAGCGGGGCAGCGGAGGAAGGCAGGCCCCGTGCCCCCGCCAAGCTGCCATCGGCATCAGAGTCTTATGCGATCCTGCACCTGCAACAGGCGTTGCTAGAGATTCAGGAGGAGAACGCACGCCTAAAGAAGATGGTCCAACCTGGACTGGAGGAGATTGAGAGACGCCGATGTAACCTGCTGCAGTGGCGACTGACGAACACGGCGTCCTCTCCCCTCAACGAACCCCCACGATTCCAGATACCGAAGAGTCTGCTGCCCAAGGCGAAGGAGCAACCGGAGGCTGCCCCCGAAAGTACCGATCCCGATCCCACCGTGAAGCGGTGGAAGCGAAGGAGGTTGAGGAGGTACAGCCAATCCCGGAACGCCCCGCCCGGCCAAGAGGCCGCAGCAGATGATCGGTCCCCCGGCAGGGACAACCGGAGGGGTCCTGTCCGTCACACCAGATGTGGACTGGGACGAAATGGCGCGCCTGGATGACGTCGCTTATACCGCCCAGTGGGAACAGGAATGGCAGAGTCGTGAGGAGAAGAAGAGGCATCAGCAGGAGGAAGAGCGGGAAACTCAGAGGAACCGTCAGCGACAATTTGCCGAGCTGATCGCGGACAAGGAGACTGTCCGGCGAGATAAAGGTACTCTGAGGGAACCGCGGCGGCAGGGGTGTGTGACTGAGTTCCAGCTCCGGAAGGGCTGGGCTTTATCCGTGAACCGGGCCTCTACCCAGCGGTCTTTGTCAGCAGGCGTGACGTAGAATCTCACCTGCCGCAAGGCCATCCCGGGAGGGACTTAGTAAATGGAGATATCGTCACTATACGCGGCACTGGGGAATGAAGGGATGGTATGCCCTTAACGTCACCGTCGTCCGTGACCCCGTCCCAGACGCAGGTACCGTCACCATTACCGCAGCGTCCCCGTTTCCAGCTCAAGCAGCATCCGGCCGTGCCCCAGCATCGCCCCCTGCAAAGTCATCGCAACTAGCGACCCAAGTTCATCGCGAATTAAAGCCACCTCTTCATCGCAACATGCGACACAGTCTCGATCGCAATCCTAACGCGGTCCATATCGCTAACTGTGATTGAGACGCAATCGGTGTCATGTGGAGAGAGTGTACCCGTTGGGGGCCCCAGAGGTTTCGCACCAGAACTGTGGCACCCAGACCCTGATCGCAGCACATGATTTGCTAGTCTTGGGATCTAGGGCCCATTGCGTTGTTCCAGTCCCCGGGGTGGAAAAAGTAGTGGAAAGTGGTATTTGCAGAAAATGAATAAGATAGTGAAGAAAATTTGGGGAGATCATATCGGGTCTACCAAAGTAAAAAGTTTGAAATTTTGTAAAGTTTTGCACAATTTTATATAGTAATATATATACTGTAGAAGCCCGGCTGGGTAATTGGTAATTGTAAATGATAGATGGTAAATAGAACCAAAAAAGTTTAAAGCACTTTGATATAATATGTCTTAGGTTTTACATTGGACTTGGAGGTTAAGGACTAGCTACCCAAACTTACTTGTAAATAGTTGCGCT
>JARQOD010000001.1:389076728-389090636 GCA_033576555.1 Oophaga sylvatica
TAGAGATCAGCGGTGACATCACTGAGAATGCCTCCTATCCATCACTAGAGATCAGCGGTGACATCACTGAGAAGGTCTCCTATCCATCACTAGAGATCAGAGGTGACATCACTGAGAATGCCTCCTATCCATCACTAGAGTCAGAGGTGACATCACTGAGAATGTCTCCTATCCATCACTAGAGATCAGCAGTGACATCACTGAGAATGCCTCCTATCCATCACTAGAGATCAGCGGTGACATCACTGAGAATGCCTCCTATCCATCACTAGAGATCAGCGGTGACATCACTGAAATGTCTCCTATCCATCACTAGAGATCAGCGGTAACATCACTGAGAATGTCCCTATCCATCACTAGAGATCAGCGTGACATCACTGAGAATGCCTCCTATCCATCACTAGAGATCAGCGTGACATCACTGAGAATGCCCCTATCCATCACTAGAGATCAGGGTGACATCACTGAGAATGACTCCTATCATCACTAGAGATCAGCGGTGACATCACTGAGAATGCCTCCTATCATCACTAGAGATCAGCGGTGACATCACTGAGAATGCCTCCTATCCATCACTAGAGATCAGCGGTGACATCACTGAGAATGCCTCTATCCATCACAGAGATCAGCGTGACATCACTGAGAATGCCTCCTATCCTCACTAGAGATCACGGTGACATCACAGAGAATGCCTCCTATCCATCACTAGAGATCAGCGGTGACATCACTGAGAATGCCTCCTATCCATCCTAGAGATCAGGTGACATCACTGAGAATGCTCCTATCCATCACTAGAGATCAGCGGTGACATCACTGAGAATGCCGCCTATCCATCACTAGAGATCAGCGGTGACATCACTGAGAATGCCTCCATTCATAAGATCAGCGACATCACTGAGATCTCCACACAGAGACAGGTGACATCACTGAGAATGCCTCCTATCCATCACTAGAGATCAGCGTGACATCACTGAGAATGCCGCCAATCCATCACTAGAGATCAGCGGTGACATCACTGAGAATGCCTCCTATCCATCATAGAGATCAGCAGAGAATCACTGAGAATGCCTCCTATCCATCACTAGAGATCAGGGTGACATCACTGAGAATGCCACCATCCATCACAGAGATCAGCGGTGACATCACTGAGAATGCCTCCTATCCATCACTAGAGATCAGCGAGACATCACTGAGAATGCCTCCTATCCATCACTAGAGATCAGAGTGACATCACTGAGAATGCCTCCTATCCATCACTAGAGATCAGCGGTGACATCACTGAGAATGCCTCCTATCCATCATAGAGATCAGAGTGACATCACTGAGAACGCCTCCTATCCATCACTAGAGATCAGCGGTGACATCACTGAGAATGCCTCCTATCCATCTACTAGAGATCAGCAGTGACATCACTGAGAATGCTTCCTATCCACCACTAGAGATCAGCAGTGAGATCACTGCGCATGGCACCTACAGTGGGTACGGAAAGTATTCAAACCCCCTTAAAATTTTTCACTCTTTGTTTCACCGCAGCCATTTGGTAAATGCAACAAAGTTCTTTTTTTTCTCATTAATGTACACTCTGCACCCCATCTTGACTGATAAAAACAAGAAATGTAAAAATTTTTGCAAATTTATTAAAAAAGAAAAACTGAAATATCACATGGTCATAAGTATTCAGACCCTTTGCTCAGACACTCATATTTACGTCACATGCTGTCCATGTCCTTGTGATCCTCCTTGAGATGGTTCTACTCCTTCTTTGGAGTCCAGCTGTGTTTAATTAAACTGATAGGACTTGATTTGTAAAGGCACACACCTGTCTATATAAGACCTCACAGCTCACAGTGCATGTCAGACCAAATGGGAATCATGAGGTCAAAGGAACTGGCCAAGGAGCTCAGAGACAGAATCGTGGCAAGGCACACATCTGGCCAAGGTTACAAAAGAATTTCTGCAGTACTCAAGGTTTCTTAAGAGCACAGTGGCCTCCATAATCCTTAAATTAAAGAAGTTTGGGACCACCAGAAGTCTTCCTAGACCTGGCTGTCCAGCCAATCTGAGCAATCGTGGCAGAAGAGCCTTGGTGAGAGAGGTAAAGAAGAATCCCAATATCACTGTGACTGAGCTCCACAGATGCAGTAGGGAGATGGGAGAAAGTTCCACAAAGTCAACTATCACTGCAGCCCTCCACCAGTCGGGCCTTTATGTCAGAGTGGCCCGATGGAAGCCTCTCCTCAGTGCAAGACATATGAAAGCCCGCATAGAGTTTGCTAAAAAAAAAAAAAACACATGAAGGACTCCCAGACTATGAGAAATAAGGTTCTCTGGTCAGATGAGACGAAGATAGAACTTTTTGGTGATAATTCTAAGCGGTATGTGTGGAGAAAATTAGGCACTGCTCATCACCTGCCCAATACAATCCCAACAGTGAAACATGGTTGTGGCAGCATCATGCTATGGGGGTGTTTTTCAGCTGCAGGGACAGGACGACTGGTTGCAATTGAAGGAAACATGAATGCGGCCAAGTACAGAGATATCCTGGATAAAACCTCTTCCAGAGGGCTCTGGACCTCAGACTTCACCGAAGGTTCACCTTCCAACAAGACAATGACCCTAAGCACACAGCTAAAATAACAAAGGAGTGACTTCAGAACAACTCTGTGACCATTCTTGACTGACCCAGCCAGAGCCCTGGCCTAAATCCAATTGAGCATCTCTGGAGAGACCTGAAAATAGCTGTCCACCAACGTTCACCATCCAACCTGACGGAACTGGAGAGGATCCACAAGGAAGAATGGCAGAGGATCCCCAAATCCAGGTGTGAAAACCTTGTTGCATCATTCCCAAGAAGACTCATGGCTGTATTAGCTCAAAAGGGTGCCTCTACTCAATACTGAGCAAAGGGTCTGAATACTTATGACCATGTGATATTTCAGTTTTTGTTTTTTAATAAATTTGCAAAAATTTCTACATTTCTGTTTTTTTCAGTAAAGATGGGGTGCAGAGTGTACATTAATGAGAAAAAAATGAACTTTTTTGCATTTACCAAATGGCTGCAATGAAACAAAGAGTGAAAAATTTAAAGGGGTCTGAATACTTTCCAAACCCACTGTATACATCACTAGAGATCAGCGGTGAACAACTTTTTAATAGACTTTAGTTTCAATTAATCAAGGTGTTTTCACCAGAATTCTGATGTAAAACACCTTGTACTTTTATGCCACTTCAGGCCAGCTCAGGCTTTTAGAAAAGTGAGAAAAGCTGAGATGGGGCGTGATGAAGCGCTCCTGGCTAATTCAAGCCAATTTATGCTACAAAGGTTTATGATAAATAACAGCAGAAATATTCCTCAGTCCCTGAAACAAGTAATATTTATAGAGCACAAAAGTTGAAGTATCCCCCAAATGCACTAAGAGAAGCATGAATCTACTAATCTTGATGAATCGCATTCTTTGTGTTTTAATTCCCATTCATTTTTAAAATCTCTTCTCACTGTCAATGAAGAGATACGTTTATTTCTCAAGGATGAAAACTCGTCGCAAATGTATCCAGTTCAAAGCTAAACATTCAAAACTGCAGATTGATACATTTTACCTGTACTGATACATTGTAACAAAATCAGAACATTAATTTGTTTTGTTGTTTTGCAGTATTATCTAAACTAGATACAACGGAAACAAACCCTCAGCTGTCAGATGAATATTCCAATTTCTCACACACAGATGTTGATCCGGTTGGATTTAACCTGCTCTAAACCCCCATGTAAAACTATTCACACCTTCAAAGTGATTGCAGATATGCGCCTCAATCTCACGAGCGTTGGAGTAACTGGGAGCTGTCAGGTCCCGCTATCAGTGCTTTCTCTGAGGTGTCAGCCAGTTTTTAGTTGTGACAGGTCTGGGATCCAGCGATACGTAAAAATGTCATGTTCAATGTCTATAACGAGATGACATTGGAGTAACACCGCGCCCGCCTCCTGCCCGGGTCTCATTTGATTTGTTCACCACCCGGCACATATTCTCAGCTCCAGGCTACGAGCTTCGTGTCACCCGCTGCTGGCATCGCCCTAATAATCTTTCCTGTCACAGGATACTTTCCAGCTGTCTTATCCGATGCATCTAATCAACCTGCTGAAGTGAGCGCGATTATTCCACGTGTGCGGCTGATTGGAGTGAAGCAAGACGCGCACTCGACCCAGCCCACAGATAAGTCACACAGCGCTCAAGTGGCTCTCAATCTGATCGACACTTCATAGAGTCCGCAGGTATCAACAATCGGACCAAGATTAAAAACTTTTGATGTATTGTTGATTTACTTTGTAGTGACAACTGAGTGTGGTCTAGTCTGTGAGAGATTGCATGATCTAGAGAATACACAGCCCATAGATTATTATTGTTTATTTTTATAGCACCGTTGATTTCATGGTGCTGTCCATGAGGAGGACTTACATACAAGACAGAAATAGAAATGACAATGAACAAACTAATATTGACAAACAGGTACAGAGGGGAGAGGGACATGCCCTTGCGGGCTTACATCCTACTTGATAATGTATAAGGAGACAATAGGTTTGGGGGTCTCAGCAGCTCTTGTGGGGGTGAGGCAGCAGCGGGGTCATTGCAGGTTGTAAACTGTTCTGAAAAGATGGGTTTTCAAGCCCCTCTTGAAAGTCCCAAGTGTAAGGCATAATTGGACATGTTGGGGCACAGAATTCCAGAGAATGGGGGCTAATCGGGAGAAGTCTTGCAGGCGATTGGGTGAAGAATGGATGAGTGTGTGGACTCAGAGAGAAGGTCTTGGAATGACCGGAGATTACATGTGGGTAGATATTGGGAGATTAGTTCAGAGATATATGGGGGAGACAGATTATGGACGGCTTTGTAGGTCAGTGTTAATAGCTTGAAGTGGATACATTGAGGAGTTGGGAGCCCATGAAAGGCTTTGCAGATGGGGGAAGCGAAGAATAGCGAGGACAGAGGTTGATTAGTCATGCAGCAGAGTTAAGGATGGACTGGAGAGTGCAAGAGTGTTAGCAGGGTGGGCACAGAGAAGGATATTGCAGTAGTCCAGGCGGGAGATGATCAGGGCATGCACTATTATTTTAGTAGATTGAGGGTTGAGAAAAGGTCAGATTCTGGAGATGTTTTAGAGTTGGAGGCGACATGAGGTGGCAAGAGCTTGGATGTGTGGTTTGAAGGACAAGGCAGGGTAGAGGGTTTCCGTTACAGGGGAAAGTGTGATGTAATTTATTTTGATAGATCGGGTCAGGGAATTAGGTGAGATGGAGGAAAGATGAGTTCACGCTTCCTAAAGCTCATCGTAGACGAAACTGATGAGACGGAGTATATGGCTGATGGACACTCTGGGATTCTGGACAGCAGAGAGGTGATGTCTGGCCCAGAGAGGTAGATCTGAGTGTCATCATTGTGTAGCGCCCGCGTCTCTGCCTCTGCAGTCCCTCTCTCTGTGCGGAGACACCAGCCTACTCACCACCGAGGCCCCCGTCCTGCTCATTCCGAGTCTGCTGCTGCCCTGGGTACGAGCACCTCACACAGGTCCCTGGGCACTGTGCTTAGGGCACGTGCGCACACTTCTTTCTTAAAGGGTCCGCGCGCGTTCCTCTAAAGTGTCCCCAGCCAATAGCTGGAGGACACTTACTATAATGCACCAATATGGGAGTACCTGTGCAATATTGTGAGTCTGTTTTCCTAACACTTGTGAGTTCCCAAGTCCCAGTGCTTGTATCTCAGCTCTCTGCACCCTCCAGTGCTCATCTCAATGACAGCCATTCCCGCTGCAGCAGTCACCACTCATCTCAACAGCAGCCGGTCCAATTGCACCCGCCATTGCTCATCCGAACTGCAACCGCTCCAGCTGCACCCGCCAGTGCTCACCTCAACGGCAGCTGATCCTGTCTGCATCTTCGGTTCCTGTCATCTTTTTTTGCATGTCTGCTTCTGTTAGACATTTCCTCGGGCTGCCTCAGGTACCCGTTCCTAGGGGTCAGCTACCATCTACCCAAGGTCAGTCCTGGAGAAGCACCTGGACCACCTCCCTTGACTCTCCTCGGATTTCGGTGTCATTAACTGCTGCATATCCATGGTCAGATTGGGTGAGGCTCCTAGTCACGCCCCTCCAGGTCTTCCTTGGGCTTCGTCACAATGGCTCCAGCCCGTTACACATCATATAGATATTATTTGTAGTCATGGGACTTTCTGAGTTGTCCGAAGCCAAAGGTATAGATGGAGCAGAGTAATGGTCCTAAGACAGAGCCTTGAGGGACTTCGACAGAGAGAGGATTGGATGAAGAGGTAGAGTGGGAGTGGACAACACTAAATATGCGGGTAGAGAGATATGAGGAAATCCAGGGGAGGGCAAGGTCTGTGATACCAAGAGAAGAAAGGATCTGTAGTAGGAGGGAGTGGTCGACTGTGTAGAAGGTACAGGACAGATCAACAAGGAGGAGCATAGAGAAATGTTTGTTAGATTTGGCAGTAAGTCGTTGGTAATTTTGGTTAGGGCAGTTTCAGTGCAATGGTGGGGGTGGAAGCCGGATTGACGATTGTCAAAGAGTAGGTTAGATAAGAAGTGGAGGAAAGTACAGTGTGGTCGTGCTTTTCAAGAGGTTTGGAGGTGGTAATAACAAAAATAATAATCTTTATTCTATTTAGCGCCAACATATTCTGCAGCGCTTTAGAGTTTTGCACATATTATCATCACTGTCCCGGATGGGGCTCACAATCTAAATTCCCTATCAGTATGTCTTTGGAATATTAGGAGGAAACCGGGGAACCCGGAGGAAACCCACGCAAATATGGGGAGAACAGAGGTGAACAGAAGCAATGATATAGGCCAATAGTTGGATGTAGAGGTTGGGTAGAGGGATGGCTTCTTCATGATAGGTGTAATTGTGGCATGTTTGAAAGCAGAGGAGAAGGATCAGACATTAATGATAAGTTGAGGAGATGGGTAAGGATTGGGATAAGCCTGGTGGAGGTTGGGTGAGGAGGTGGGATGGGGTCAAGTGCACAGGTAGTGAGGTGTGATTTGGAGAGGAGATGAGTAAGCTCTCCTTAAGGGATGGTGAGGAGGAAGGTTATTGGGGAGGGCAGTGGTCTGATATACATAGGGGTTGTGGTGGTTGCGCAGTAAAGACTAGCTTGATTTGGATGATCTTGTTTTAGAAGTGTACCGCAGTCTTCGGCAAAGATGAGGGAGGTTGGAAGGGGCAGTGCTGGGTGGAGGACAGAGTTAAAAGTGTTGAATAACAAATTGGGGTTGCGGGATAAAGAGGATACGACGATTGGGAAGTAGGCCTGTTCAGCCAGGGTGATTGTTGACTTGAATGTGAAGATTGCTTTTTTGAATGTGGTGAAGTGCACATTTTCCAGCATTGCTCTGCAACACTGGACACTCGTTGAAGCTTTTTAATGAGGTTGTTGTGCCAGGGTTGTCTATTGATTTGTCACACTCTGTCAATGCTTATCTGAATAGCTACAGCGCTTACCGTATAGTTGCCTCGGTAACCTGGAGCGCTCCCGATAATCAGCAGTTCGTGCCGCAGCTGCATGTGGCACGGCTGTGTGACAGTCACAACACATGCATGGACACCCTGTTTGTTGTGACTGTCACACAGCCGCGACACATGCAGCTGTGGCGCCGAACAGCTGATTATCGGGAGCGCTCCAGGTATCCAGGTTACCGAGGCAGCTATTCGGGAAGCGCTATAGCTATTCGGATAAGCACTTATCCAAAGCTATTCGATCAACTATAATGATAATGGGTATATTCCAGGTGATTACTGCACCAGTATAACAGCAGTGGGAAAAAGACCTGAGAGAGACCCATGCAGATGTGTTAAGATTACATAAGATTGTTCAAAGTAGACACCATTGTAACAAATCCTTCAGCTGTCAGAAGAATCAGGCCTCTGCAGGTTGTAAACAAGGATGTCTCCATTCACTGAGAGCAAGCAGAAATTAGGAATATAATGAGAAATTGAAGCATAATATACAGTAGAAGGGGGGAGGTATAGAGAGGAAAGTAAAAAAAGAGAAAGCAAGAGGTGAAGAGAAAGGGCAGAGAGAGGAGAGGTCAAAGAGAAGAGCGATCAGGAAGAGGGTGAGTGGAGAAGGTAAAGAGATTAGGGTAGAAGGCAAGTAACAAGATTTGTCTCATCTGCTGCAATAAGTTTCCTGGGCCAACCACTCTGTCTATGCTTCTCAATGTTTCTTGGTGTCCTCAATTCTGAGAAATTCAGGCAGATACTTAACCATCATGTAATACCATCAGGAGGCGTCTGATTGGCTCCAAATTTATTCTACAGCCAGACAACGACCCCCAACATCCAGCCAATGTCATTAAGAATGAGGATTCCTGGAAGTAATGATCCAGCCCCCACAGATCCCTGATCTCCCATCGTCCCATCTGTCTGGGATCACATGAAGAGACAGAAGGATCCGCACAAGCCTCATACACAGAAGATCTGGGGTCAGGTCTCCAAGATGTTTGGAACAACTCCTGCCGTGGTCCTCCGTAACGTGTGTACAAGTGATGAGAAGTGATGGAGGCAATGGGCGATCACCAGATACTGATGATAGCAGTGACGGGCAGTCACCAGATACTGATGGAGGCAACGGGCAGTCTCCAGATACTGATGATGGAGGTGCCAGGAGGTCAGCAGATACTGATGATGGAGGCGACGGGTGCTCACCAGATACTGACGATGGAGGTGCCGGGTGGTCACCAGATACTGATGATGGGGGCGCCGGGTGGTCACCAGACACTGACGATGGAGGCGCCGGGTGGTCACTAGATACTGATGATGGAGCCACCAGGTGGTCATCAGATACTGATTATGGAGGTGAGGGTGGTAACCAGATACTGATGATGGAGCCACCAGGTGGTCATCAGATACTGATTATGGAGGTGACGGGTGGTAACCAGATACTGATGATGGAGCCGCCAGGTGGTCATCAGATACTGATGATGGAGGCGACGGTGGTCACCAGATACTGATGATGGAGACAACGGGAAGTCACCAGATACTGATGATGGAGACAACGGGCAGTCACCAGATACTGATGATGGAGACAACGGGCAGTCACCAGATACTGATGATGGAAACAACGGGCAGTCACGAGATACTGATGATGGAGACAACTTGCGGTCACCAGACACTCATGGGATTTACAATTCTCTTTTGATCATTTAGTTTGCATTTTGTTAATTGATAAAAATAAACTATTCTCAACATTTCTATTTGTGAAAGCTTCTTACTCTGCAGCATTTTTTGTACACCTGCTTAAAACTTTTGAAAAGTACTGAGTATAGATACATAGATTATCTATCTTATATTAAGCTATTTTCCATAAGTCTAAGGCCAGGATCACACATGCGAGAAACACGGCCGAGTCTCGCATGTGAAATCCCAGCTCTGGGCTGGCACTCGGGAGTGGAGCGAGCGGCTGCATAGAAATACATGCAGCCGCACACTCCACTCCCGAGTGCCGGGCCAGAGCTGGGATTTCACATGCGAGACTCGGCCGTGTTTCTCGCATGTGTGATCCTGGCCTAATATCTATATGATATCCAGATATAATGATAGATAGCTAGATATGAGCATTATATCCAGCACTGATCAGGTTACAGTACATGGCGCAGCTGCACACTTCTCAGTACAGTGTATATATCACTGACATCAGTAAAAGAAAAAGTACAAACACAATTAATTGATAAAAATTCCTAGAGAAATCAGCTGTAATTAATTTGACCTAATCAATAGTAATTACTTAAAGCATTAATGAGCTGCCCACTGAGGAACCAGGAGGAGGAATGTTTATTGTTGAGTCGCCACACGGGCTGTTCATGTACAAAACTGTGTGAATGTCAAAATGGACTAAAATGGAGGCGAGGGGTGCCTCCTCACCTGTGTGCATTATACGGCTAAGGAGGAGGGGTGTTTGCCGTCCTCTCCTGTGTGTGGTATACAGCTGAGGAGAGGCGCCGTCCCTCACCTGTGTGCATTATTATGGCTTAAGGAGGAGGGGGCGCTGTCCTCCTCCTGCGTAGTGGTAATACAGCTGAGGAGGAGGGGGCGCCGTCCTAACCTGTGTGCGGTATACAGCTGAGGAGGAGGTGTGTCGCTGTCCTCACCGTGAGCACTGTGGCTGCGAGGAGGAGGGGCGCGTCCTCACCTGTGTGCTGTATACGCTGAGGAGAGGGGGCGCCGTCCTACACCTGTGTGGTATACAGCTGAGGAGGAGGGTGCGCCGTCCTCACCTGTGTGCTGTATACGGCTGAGGAGAGGGGGCGCGTCCTCACCTGTGTGCTGTATACGGCTGAGGAGGGGCGCCATCCTAACCTGTGTGCGGTATACAGCTGAGGAGGAGGGTGCACCGTCCTCACCTGTGTGCTGTATACGGCTGAGGAGGAGGGGGCACCGTCCTAACCTGTGTGCGGTATACAGCTGAGTAGGAGGGGGCGCCGTCCTCACCTGTGTGCTGTATACGGCTGAGGAGGAGGGGGCGCCGTCCTCACCTGTGTGCTGTATACAGCTGAGGAAGAGGGGGCGCCGATCCTATCCTGTGTGCGGTATACAGCTGAGTAGGAGGGGGCGCCGTCCGCACCTGTGTGCTGTATACGGCTGAGGAGGAGGCTGCGCCGTCCTCACCTGTGTGCTGTATACAGCTGAGAGGAGGGGGCGCCATCCCACCTATGTGCTGTATATGGCTGAAGAGGAGGGGGCGCCATCCTCACCTGTGTGCTGTATATGGCTGAAGAGGAGGGGGCGCTGTGGTGTTTTGGATTTATACATGTTTTGTCAGTGCTGGATTTGCCGATCTTTTATTCATTTATTCTAAAGATGGGTCACCACCCGTTTAATGCATCCTTTGGCTACCAGTCCCTATAAATCCTAAGGTCATAGGTGTTTCTGTGGGACGTTCTTCCATCATGACAAATGATAAGAAGCCTGTGCAGGTTGTGGTGTTAGGCTGGATTCACACTCCATGTATATTGTACGGCCGTAATACGCAGAAATGTTCCCGGCACAGTGATCCGTATTTAATCCGTTGTCAAGGTGTGGCTGCATATTTTGCCCATGTAAGCATCCGTATGTCATCTGTATGGCATCCGTACGGCGAGATTTTCTCGCCAGCTTGCAAAACCGACATATAATGGATCCCAATGACAGTTTTTACATCACAAAAGAATGAATAGATATATATACATAGAATACATATATATATATACATACATGTCATTGTGACATATATATATTTATAGTTCATATACTTCTACATAGTATAATAGCCGCTAATTCAATTGCCGGCTTCTGTGAAATTACAGAACCCGACAAGAAATGACACATGGTTTACAAACAGTAAACCATGTCATTTCATGTAGTTTGATATATGGTTTTCACTAATAATTACATGAGTGTATGTGTGCAAAATTTCATAAATGTAGGTGTTAATTAAATGTGTAAATTCGTTGAAAAAAATGCGTGGGCTCCCGTGGTATTTTCTCCACCAGACAGAGAAAGCCAGTGAGTGGGGGCAGATAATAATAGCCTAGGAAGGATGAATTTTTTTTGAGCCCCCCCCGGCTACTTACATCTGCCCCAGCCACCCCAGAAAAGGGACATCTATGATTAGATGCACCTTTTCTGGCACTTAGCCCATCTATTCCCATTGCCCTGTAGCGGTGGCTAATGGGTTAAGGCCACCTTGCTATTGGAAGGTGACTTTAAGCCAGGTTAATAATGGAGACTTGTCAATTAGACTCCGCACAGCATCAGTGACGTCAGAGGGAGTCCCCAGGTGACCTGAAGTGAACTGATTAGCGTGGGAAACATTCAATTAAGCTTCCCAGCTAATCACTTCATCTCCTGTCAGCCAGGAGAGGAACTCATTCATTCGGGGGTTTACAGCGAGGCTGCCAGCATTAGCTGCGCTCCCCGCTGTAAAACTGTTAACCCTTTCAGAAGGATTGTAGCGGGGGACCTGACTGAGAGCCGGAGAGGTAAGAATATGGTTGTTTTATTATTTTAATTTTATTACAGGAAAACAAGGGATTCGGAAGGATTACCAGTACAATAAAATATGGTCAAAAACTATGTGTATTTATTTCATTAAAATAATTTTTAATTAATGTGTGTGTTTTTTTAACCATTTAATACAATAGGATTAATAATGGAGACTTGTCTAATTGACAAGTCTCCATTATTAACCTGGCTTAAAGTCACCTTCCAATAGCAAGGTGGCCTTAACCCTTTATTAACCCATTAGCCACCGCTACAGGGCAAATGGGAATAGACGGACTAAGTGCCAGAAAAGGCACATCTAATCATAGATGTGCCTTTTCTGGGGTGGCTGGGTGCAGATGCTAGTAGCCAGGGGGGGCACAAAAAAAATGCACCCTCCCTAGGCTATTATTGTCTGCCCCCACTCACTGGCTTTCCCTGTCTGGTGGAGAAAATAGCGCGGGAGCCCACACATTTTTTTCAACAAATTTACACATTTAATTAGCACCAACATGTATGAAATTTTGCACACATACACTCATGTAATTGTTAATCAAATCCATATATCAAACTACATGAAGTGAAATGGTTTACTGTATGTAAACCATGTGTCATTTCATGTCGGGTTCTGTAATTTTACAGTAGCCGGCAATTGAATTAGCGGCTATTCTGCTATGTAGAAGTGTAAGAACTACTGTATATGTATATATATATGTCACAATGACATGTATAATATATATATATATATATATGTATTCTATGTGTATATATCTATTCTTTCCATTCTTTATTAAACCTGTCAGTGTGATTTTACAGTATAGCCGGGGATGAATTGCCGGCTTTTCTAAAGGACATCTGCGTATTTCTCGCAAGTCACACGTGTGGTCCGTGTGTAATCTGTATTTTTCTCGCACCCATAGACTTTCATTGGCATACTACGGGCGTAATACGATGACAATCGTCTCGCAGCGTAAAATACGCCCGAGAAATATACACATGATCAGAGATGCCCCATAGAGAAATATTGGTCCGAGTGTAAAGCGTGATTTTCACGCCTCTGACTCATCCGTATTCCTCTTTAGTGTGACGCCGGCCTTACTGTGCAGTCAGCAGACTGCGGTGTCTCCCTCTCCTTGTCCTCCGCCCCTCTGACCTTGCTGCTCTGTCTCCTTCAATATCCCTTAAAACACATCACCAGGAAACCAAATTTAAAAGAGGGAAACCTAATTATCGGTGGAAACAATGGATTAACGAGCCAGGACCATGTCACAGCGGGGGCCGCGTCTCCCCAGATAATCGCCCTGTGCAGGACTCTGGCCACAAAAATTAAATTCCCTGTAATATCATTTACATTAAAATATCAGCAAAGGCTCCAGGATTACATTGCTGCCCCTGACAGGGACATTCATCTCGCTCGGGTTCCTGTTCTTGTTGGATATTGAGCGGCCCACGGGGCTCTTCTGCGCTGACAGGCCGGCAATTGGCGCTGTGTGACAGTTCTCCGCCCTGTAACAATGTAAACGCTCAAGGTCAAAGTCGTCTGATCGGACAACTCACAGCTACAAGAAGATATAAGTTTCCAATATGTTTGAGCTCTGATTGCGGTCAGTAAATAGGGATGTTCTTGTTTATATTCGAAGTCTGTATAGATCGAACGCGTCTCAGGTGCTGAGGATTTATAGCTGCTCTATTTCGTCTAGACTTTAAATCTTCTGCTTCAGTGAGTGTGGAGCGAGTTGAGTGTGACCGATGCGCAAGTGCGAACGGTGGTAAGTGTGACTTGAGATTCAGTGACTTTGGATTCAGGGAGTTGATAAGGGAGGAATTACTGTATTGCTGTTATATTTTATTAATACTTTTTATTTATTTTTACTTATCTT
>JARQOD010000001.1:389090736-389159790 GCA_033576555.1 Oophaga sylvatica
TCTGAAGGTGTGTTTGGGGTCATTGTCCTGTTGAAAAATAAATGATGGTCCAACTAAACGCAAACCGGATGGAATAGCATGCTGCTGCAAGATGCTGTGGTAGCCATTCTGGTTCAGTATGCCTTCAATTTTGAATAAATCCCCAACAGTGTCACAAGCAAAGCACCCCCACATCATCACACCACCTCCTCCATGCTTCACGGTGGGAACCAGGCATGTAGAGTCCATTCGTTCACCTTTTCTGCGTGCAAAGCAGTAATCAAAGCAAAAGGTGGCTACTTTGAAGAACCTAGATTATAAGACATATTTTCGGTTGTTTCACACTTTTTTGTAAAGTGTAATGTATAATTCCACATGTGTTAATTCATAGTTTTGATGCCTTCAGTGTGATTCTACAATTTTCATAGTCGTGAAAATACAGAAAAATCGGACGGGACACCATCTTACCCCTATACATAGAAGAGACTTGACCACGGAAGTTTAAGGGAAGTCCACCTGCTGCCAGCTGGATAGGATCACACAAACGACCCACACAGAGGTCGATTTGTGGAAACCCTTGGCCTTTCTGTACTCTGAGGCTGATCTTGGTAATAATGGATTTGGCCATTTTTATTGTCAGCTTAACAAACTATTATTGAAGGTTCAGACTGCGCAATAAATCATCACCCAGAGGGGCAGATCAAGCAGATTAAGAAGTGCTGCAACAGTGACACCTGGGGGACAATTGTGGAAACTGCACCTGATAATGTGTTTTAAATTTACATAAAGAAAAAAATATAACAAATGTGTACATACATTACTGATCCTGTATTATACTCCAGAGCAGCACTCACTATTCTGCTGGTGCAGTCACTGTGTACATACATTACATTACTGATCCTGAGTTACATCCTGTATTATACTCCAGAGCTGCACTCACTATTCTGCTGGTGCAGTCACTGTGTACTTACATTACATTACTGATCCTGTACTGACCCTGATTTACATCCTGTATTATACTCCAGAGCTGCACTCACTATTCTGCTGGTGCAGTCACTGTGCACATACATTACATAACTGATCCTGTACTGACCCTGAGTTACATCCTGTATTATACTCCAGAGCTGCACTCACTATTCTGCTAGTGCAGTCACTGTGTACATACATTACTGATCCTGTAGAGATCCTGAGTTACAGCCTGTATTATACCCCAGAGCTGCACTCACTATTCTGCTGGTGCAGTCACTGTGTACACACATTACATTACTGATCCTGAGTTACATCCTGTATTATACTCCAGAGCTGCACTCACTATTCTGCTGGTGCAGTCATTGTGTATATACATTACATTACTGATCCTGAGTTACATCCTGTATTATACTCCAGAGCTTCACTCACTATTCTGCTGGTACAGTCACTGTGTACATACATTACATTACTGATCCTGAGTTATAGCCTGTATTATACCCCAGGGCTGCACTCACTATTCTGCTGGTGCAGTCACTGTGTACATACATTACATTACTGATCTTGGGTTTTATCCTCTATTATACTGCAGAGCTGCACTCACTATTCTCCTGGTACAGTCACTATGTACATACATTACATTACTGATCCTGAGTTACAGCCTGTATTATACCCCAGGGCTGCACTCACTATTCTGCTGGTGCAGTCACTGTGTACATACATTACATTACTGATCTTGAGTTACATCCTGTATTATACTCCAGAGCTGCACTCACTATTCTGCTGGTGCAGTCACTGTGTACATACATTACATTACTGATCCTGAGTTACATCCTGCATTATACTCCAGAGCTGCACTCACAATTCTGCTGGTGCAGTCACTGTGTACTTACATTACATTACTGATCCTGAGTTACATCCTGTATTATACTCCAGAGCTGCACTCACTATTCTGCTGGTGCAGTCACTGTGTACATACATTACATTACTGATCCTGAGTTACATCCTGTATTATACTCCAGAGCTGCACTCACTATTCTGCTGGTGCAGTCACTGTGTACATACATTACATTACTGATCCTGAGTTACATTCCCTGTATTTACTCCAGAGCTGCACTCACTATTCTGCTGGTGCAGTCACTGTGTACATACATTACATTACTGATCCTGAGTTACATCCTGTATTATACTCCAGAGCTGCACTCACTATTCTGCTGGTGCAGTCACTGTGTACATACATTACATTACTGATCCTGAGTTACATCCTGTATTATACTCCAGAGCTGCACTCACTATTCTGCTGGTGCAGTCACTGTGAACATGCATAACATTACTGATCCTGTATCCTCCAGAGCTGCGCTTGCTATTCTGCTGGGTGTCTTGCTTCTATGTAGCTGTGTAGGGTCCAGGGATACAGACATAGTGTTTGGCCATTCTGCTATGTGCATGACCTGTAGTAATCACACGTCCAGCATTCAGATACGAGTAAGATCAGATTCTTGGGCATCTGTCTATTTGTGTCACAAAGATGAGCGGCACGTCTGATGAGCGCTGCTCTGTTATGTGACCTGACTTTGATGTGACCTCTGCTTAGATTCTTCTTGCCTCTGAGACATCTAGATTTCGGGTTTAGGAGTGTTTATCAGGATCACTGCCAGGATGTAAAATATTCACAATCTGCTCTGTGCTCTTCAAGACTATTAATACATGCAGCATACTGGCCGAGCACATCAAAATGTGCCGTACAATAGGACGGAAAAAATGATTTTCCTGATTAATCTCCTGCCAGCACAGAGTAGTGAAAAATAATCAGAAAAAAGACAGGTTCCTGTATAATATCTGGTCACAGCACATAAACGATGAGAACCCTAAAATCTAAAAATGACCTGGAAATAACAGTGTCAGGGTGGTACTGACACAAAGCCCATATGAGATGGACAGACGGACACACTGTGTATGCCAAAATATGCACAAACATTTAATAGATTCATTTTACATTGCATTACTGCCATACAGACAAGAGTTATAAAATTTATATACAGTTGACTAATTGGTGTGTGCCCAAAATATGCTAATTCATGTGGGCTCACCAGCCCCGACATGAGACAGATCCGAATAGGATGCTTTAATTGAAAAGTCACCTTGTCATGGCTGGTGGGCACACACAACGAGGCCAATTTGTTCTCCAAGTACCTGATAGTAATGCAGTTCACATTACCTACATGCAATTTCCGCATACCTCGGCTGCATGCACTTGTTCACATTTGCTTCCTTCTGTAACATAGTAATATAGTTATTAAGGTTGAAGGAAGACTTTAAGTCCATCTAGTTCAACCCATATCCTATCCTAACCTGCCCTAACATGTTGATCCAGAGGAAGGCAAAAAAATGTGGCAACAGTAAGCTTCACATTGGGGAGAAAAATTTCTTCCCGACTCCACATACGGCAATCAGACTAGCTCCCTGGATCAACGCTGTATCTAGGAAACTAGTGTATATAGCCTGTAACATTATACTGTTCAAGAAAGGCATCCAGTCCCCTCTTAAATTTTAGTAAGGAATCACTCATTACAACATTAGACGGCAGAGAGTTCCATAGTCTCACTGCTCTTACAGTAAAGATTATGACTGTAAGGCCGGCGTCACACTAAGGAGGAATACGGACGAGTGAGAGGCGTGAAAACCACGCATTACACACGGATCAATAGTTCTCTATGGGGTAGTTCTGATCATGCATATTTTTCTCGTCCGTATATTACGGTGCGAGACACCCGCAGCATGCTGCGATTGTACGCGTATTACGCCCGTTGTACGCCAATGAAGGTCTATGGGTGCGATAAAACAACGGATTACACACGGACTTGCGAGAAATACGGAAGACTTCTGCAGCTCACAGGAAATGGTGCAACACATGCAGCAGGAAACTGACACATGCAAATTAGCTGAAAAAAAGCGCCAGACATCCCGGAAGGACGCCTCCACGGAGTCGGCCATGATGCCTATGCTCATTAATGTGGAGATGTTGAGAGTCTTGCTGCAGGAGAGGCCCGAAATTTGGCACCAAAGAGATGCACATTATGCAGACCGTGCAAGGAAAGAGGCGGCATGGAGGCGCATCTGTGGCCACATGTTTCCCCACTTTGGTGACAGCCCATGCGAGGAGCAGCAGCGAATCAGTAAGTGACTTGATTTTTGTACAACCTTCTTAACGGTCACAACGTAGTTCTAGCGCAGAATTAGCCACACAATTTTTTTTTGTTTTTTTTGGCGCCAAAATGTTAGTATAGTCACATCCTACTAGTCCCCCATGACTATATAACGTGTATGTAGAATAATTCGGCTTTGTGCAGCTAGCTAAATGATTACATTATATGTGTCATTGCAGTGGATGATGTTATGAGAAGATGGAGAAGCAGGCGCGACCAATACAGGCAGGAACGCCAGCAGAGGAGCAAGAGCGGGTCAGCAGCACCCAGAAAACGAAAGTACGTTTACTTTGACAGGCTGGGTTTTCTTGCAGCTATTCTGGATCTCAAACCGTAAGTACATACATCACACCACATACCACATATGCAGTTTAGGCTCACCTCTCCTACATGTTCTAATCACCTTTCCTTTCCCAAAAGATCTGATGATCCTCCTGTACGGGTGCCTACACTTCAACCCATTCCATCACCGAAACAACCTTGGCAACAACAGGGTCAAATGGCTGCCTATAATGCGACTTCCCAATATGGCCACTTGTACAGATGCAGTGTTGGAGGCTGGTCCCAACCTGGATGTGCTCAACATGGTCATATTGGGGGGTATGATTCGCGTGGGTATCATCTTACACAGGAATATAATCTCCCTTATCTATGTGGCAATGTGCCCACACACCAACCTGACCATGGCCAGATGTTAGCTCAGGGCCCAGAAAATCGACCCCAACAGGGTGATGGTCAAGGTGGTCATCCAAGCCAACCACAAAGAGATGCTGGGAACCCGCCAACCCCACTACCCACATACCACCAGCTGTGATTTTGTATGTAACTTATCTTTTAGGATTTAAAAACCAGTTAGTAATGGTTTTATATTTACTTTAACCTCCTCTTGTGTCTAAGACATTTGTAGTAATCTAGATGCCTGTAAACAACATATGCTAGCAATATGCTGTTCAGTAGGCATAGTCAACGTCTATTATTTTCATTATCTGTTCATATTGAGAGAAATGTTAGTTCTTTGTGAACATTTATTTTAACACCATGTTGTGCAACGCATATTTGCACTCATCTGAATGCCTACAAAGACCATATGGTACTTAGCTGGTGGTATATGGGCTATGGGAAAAGATTATTATTTCGTTATATCTTATAATTTATACCAATGTTTGTTATTTTTTCCCCATCCCTATTAAAAATTGTTGTCTAATGCATCATTGCATTAGTCTAGTCTTATAACCTAACCATATGGGGCAGATATGGTGCTCACTAGTGATAGTGAAAGTTGGTTATTTGGTTAAATTTTATTTCACTCCATGTTGGCTACTGCATATTTGAAGTAGTATAATCTTGTCAACCAAACATATGGGTAACATATGGTCTTCACTATACATAGTGAACGGTTGTATTTTTTGTACATTTATTTTACTAACAGTTGTCAAATGCATCTTTGCACTTGTGTTATGTGATCAATCAGACATATGGGTCACATATGATCAGCACTACCCATAGTGACTATTGTTTATTGGCTTTACATACTATTATGTATGGAACAATTTGTAATGTTGTCATGCCTTGATACTTGTGTAAGACTGCACACTTACACTATTGTGCTGTTAATACATATACCATGAAGCAAATATGGTAGTCACTACCTCAAGTGCCAGTTTGCACATATAAATATCTATTTTTCTAAAAAGTTTTGAGTCTTTTTTCATAAGTTGTTTGTACTCAACCACCAACACATCTGTTATGACCATTAACACCAGAGACTATGAGAATATGTGAAGTTGCATTGGTCCTCAAATCCCCTGGCAATCCTCTTCCACTCTTCCATCTTTGGCTCAGGCATCACCAGTTGATGAAGTCTGTATCACAGTTGTGAGCAGGTATCACGCACAATGCCAGAGATGTTGGACGTCCCAATCAAAAAATCCTGATGGAGTGCGGAATAGGATATGCCAGTAGTTATGAACCTACAAGTAACCAAATGTAGAGATCAATCAATACACATGCACAAAGGTTTAACAAACACACCATACATAACCTTTACATGACTTAAAGGCCAAACAATCATAAGTTAAATGTAGCCAAAGTACCATTTTTCTCTAATGTTTATATTCACATCATTGTTCAGGTACTTCAATGTGATATATGGCCTATATTATGAGGATATTTCTGCAACAGGCATCAGGGTAAAGGGAAACTAGTGGGAAAACACATCATCAATAGACAGTATGTAGGTGAGGAATACAGACCGTAGCGTAAGGAGAAGTCGCTCCTCTGCAGAGATAGCTTTCCGCATCCTGGTAGGTGATCCCTGGGCGCACAATCTCCCACAAAACCTCAAATCTGGGAATGGTCATCCGACAAAAGTGGACAAAATTCTCTGGAAGAGTCCGCAGAGATGCAAACAGCCGGTGAAAATGGGCTTTATTGAGTCGTTGTCTCAAATGCGGAAACATCCACATTCGCCTCCTCCTTCGCCGATCAACAATCACTGGGTAAGGCTAGCCAAAGCGGCAGCACAAAACACAGTTGTACAAGACTCAATCAGTTGGGGAGAACTGAAGAGTGTCAGACATGTTGGCAAGCAAGCAGCAGTACTCCAACACAAGCAGACCACAAAAATGGCAAAATGGGGGGTTACAACCTGATGCAGAGCCAATCAATAGCCTTGCTGATGATGATTTGAATGAGTTTCAGGCCTAAAAACCGTTAAATGGCCATTTTGCAAGGCAGCGAGAAAAATACGCTGTATGGATGCCATACGGATTGCATCCAGATGGTTACATGCGCAAAATACGCAGCCGCACCCTGATAACGGATGAAATAAGGATTGTTGTGCCTGCAACATTTTGGCGTAATACGGCCATACAATACGGTCCGTATTTTTCTACGGTGAGTGTGACGCCGGCCTAAGTTTATTTGTGGCGTATTGTAAGGTTCTGTGTACATGTTCCTGAAACTCAGTTTGTTCGTCAGCCATTTTACTTTCTGTCTTGCTGCAGCTATCTTGCCCTCAGTCAAAATGGAGTTTCCAGCTTGCATGTTCCCGCCCTGATTCTCTCCTTTTGCTTCTTAAGCAGCCACAGCTGAGCAATCAGTGCTTCAGAATCTAGCCTGCAGTGAACCTGTGACCTGACTCCTAAAGCCTTGGACCTTGTACTCCAGCTATTCCTGCTGAGGAACTCTGAAGCACTTGTGGACTCTGAACCCTGCTCTTTGAAAGACCCACGTTTGCATGGACTTACGGTAACAGAGAAGAAGATCCTGAACCTGTTGTGGAGAGTGATTGCTGAGCTTAGATTACTCTGGCCTGCTGTGTCTCCTGCTTCTGTGTCTGCAAACTGTGTGACTATTTTTGCCAACTTGTATGAAGTAATACAAGACTTTCTATATCAAACCTGTGTCTCATGTATTTTCATCGCACCCAAGCACAAGACGCTATATGAACTGTACCACATACATTACAAGATTCTGAAGCCAAAACGTTAGTGTCTGCTGGGTCTGGAAAGGCTGTGTCTGCTGTAACTGTGGATATCGGATGTCCGGTTGTACTTTCTGTGATGACAGTGGTTGTGACTTCTCACAACCATTCCAGGTGAGCAATTCCCTTAAGTGTTTTTTTTTCTGCAGTGTTACCACAGGTAAACACTATTGTTTTTTTTTTTTTCTCTTTTTTGTCTGCTGTAACTGTGGATATCAGATGTCCGGGTGAACTTTCTGTGATGATAGTGGTTGTGACTTCTCACAACCATTCCAGGTGAGCAGTTCCCTTAATTTTTTTTTTCTCTCTGCAGTGTTACCACAGGTAAACACTATTGTTTTTTTTTTCTCCTCTCCTCTTCTTCCAGTACTCCTGTCTTAAAAGATCTGGAAAATGGAGGCCCGCATAAAGGAACTTTGCGGAGTGACTGATAATATCCTTGCAGATTTGCAGAATATAAAGACCCGTTTTTCAAGCCTACAGGACCTCACTAATCACAATTTGCAAGTGTTTGGACAGACTGCCCAGGATTTGCGAGCCAGGATTGAGGTTCTAGAAGAGCGAGTCCAGGCTCCTGCCGTAGCCCCGAGTTCTGGGATTCCCAAGTTGCCCCCTTTTCGTTTTGGCGGTGAACGTGAGAAATTCAGGGGATTTATTAATCAATGCAATTTTTTTTTTCTGCACATGCTTCACAATTTCCCACTGAACGATCTAAGGTGCTTACTATAATTATGTTGCTTACCAACAAGGCTTTGATGTGGGCAAACCCTCTGATTGAGACTGAGGATGATTGTTTGAATCACCTTGATGCTTTTATTTCAGCCATGGGGCAGGTGTTTGATGACCCCAATCGAGGTGCAACAGCTGAAGCAGCCATGTTAGCTTTGCGCCAAGGTAAGCACTCGGTAGCTGAATATGCCTTGGAGTTCAGGAGATGGGCCCTTGATACCACCTGGGACAGTTCCGCCAAAAAATCTATTTTTCGAAAGGGGTTATCTCCACTGATTAAGGATGAACTTGCTCGTGCTGACCCTCCCACTGCGTTAGGTGACTTTATTAACTACTGCATCCGTATTGATACTCGTCTGACTGAACGCAGGCAAGAGAGATGGTTCGAAAGCAATCGCACTAACCTTTTCCTACCTTCCTCTCCAGCTAAGGAACCTTTGAGTAGGATTACACGGGAACCTGAACCTGAACCCATGCAGGTAGACTCTTTACAACGACGGGTTAGTGATGCACGCAAGGAACATCGTTTTAAGGAGAATCTATGTTTCTATTGTGGTAAGTCAGGGCACTTCATTATAAACTGCCCCAGCCGTTCTCGTAAGACTACTGCAGCACTCATTCATTGTGAGTGTTGCGAGAGGGGATCTGTCAGGTCCGAGCCTCAGGCTCCAGAGAGATCTGCAGCAACAGATCTTGATTTCTCGGACTTAAACTCCGTTACCTCTGAGGACGTTGACTGTGTAAACGCTGCCATTTTTCAAGTTTCCTCAGCGGTGTCCCAGCTGAGTTGTAAGAAAAACAATTCTCATTGCTTTCTTTCCATCAAACTCTGGGTTGACTCAGCTTGGGTGTCTAGCTCTGCTATGATCGACTCAGGGGCAAGTGGAAATTTTATGGATGTCTCCTTTGCTCTGAAACAGGGGATACGTTCAGTGAAGAAGGCTACTCCAGTACAGATGGAAACTGTGGATGGCTCCCTGCTGACCTCTGGACTAGTGGATCAGGAAACAGAGCCTTTGAGGGTTCTTATGGGTAAAGATCATCAAGAGAAACTGTCCTTTATGCTTATCTCTTCTCCCCACTTTCCCATTATTCTAGGGCTACCATGGCTGCAGGCTCAGAATCCTACCATTAACTGGGAGACCAAGGAATTACACTTTCCAGAGAAACAGATGAGTCCAAAAGTTTCAGCTTGCTCTGTTCCTAAAGGAACCATGTCAGTCCCTGAACTACCAGCTGTATACCAGGACTATGTGGATTTATGTGACAAGAAGAACGCTGACCAGCTTCCTCCTCACCGTCCATATGATTGTCCAATTGAATTATTGCCTGGAGCGGAGATACCTTTTGGTAAGATCTACCCCCTGGCGGGGCCCGAGCTAAAGGCTTTAAAGGATTACATAGATGAAAATCTAGCCAAGGGCTTCATACGCCCCTCTTCATCTCCTGCAGGTGCACCCATCTTCTTTGTAAAGAAGAAAGATGGATCTCTGAGACCATGCGTAGACTATAGGGAACTCAATAAGGTTACTATTAGAAACCGTTATCCATTGCCTTTAATCCCTGAGTTATTGGAGAGAGTGCGACATGCCAAAATTTTCTCTAAACTAGATCTTCGTGGGGCCTATAACTTAGTCCGTATTAGACCTGGGGATGAATGGAAGACTGCATTCAGGTCACGCTATGGACACTTTGAATATCTAGTTATGCCTTTTGGTCTGAGTACCGCCCCAGCCACTTTCCAACACTTGGTGAATGACATCTTCAGGGATCTCCTAGATACATTCGTGGTAATTTATTTGGATGATATTCTAATTTTTTCTAACTCCACAGAGGAACATCATGGACATGTGAGAATGGTCTTGGAACATCTAAGACAAAATCATCTTTACATCAAACTTGAAAAGTGTGAATTCCATAGGACCGAAATTCAATTTCTGGGGTATGTACTGTCTACACAAGGAATTAGTATGGATGGAAGCAAAACCCAAGCCATCAAGGATTGGCCAAGTCCTAGAAATGTGAAGGAGGTACAGCGCTTCATCGGGTTTGCCAACTTCTATAGACGTTTCATTAGAAATTTCTCTGAGGTAGTGTCACCTATCACCCAACTTACCCGGAAAGAGTCTAGGTTCTCCTGGACTCCCCAAGCCCAGGAAGCATTTTCCCGTCTAAAAGATAAATTTACCACTGCACCTATCCTAGTACATCCCAACCCCGAGCTTGCCTTCATAATAGAGGTGGATGCTTCAGACTGTGCCGTTGGAGCTATACTCTCTCAGAGAACAGGTGAGAAGAATGTCTTGCATCCCTGTGCCTTCTTTTCCCAGCAGTTGTCTTCGGCTGAGAGGAACTACGATGTGGGCAATAGAGAGTTGTTGGCCATTATTGCCGCCTTCAAAGAATGGAGACACCTTCTTCAGGGAGCTGCACAGCAAATAGTCGTCCTGACAGATCATCGTAACCTTGAGTTTATCAGGTCGGCTAAGTGCCTGACTCCTCGCCAGGCTCGCTGGAATCTTTTCTTAAACCAATTTAATTTTATCATTTCTTATAGACCAGGATCGCGCAATGGAAAGGCTGATGCACTCTCTAGGATTTACTCAGCAGAGACACGTCCAATTACTCCTCCTAAGACTATTCTTCCTGACTCTAGATTCCTAGGAGTAATTCATAATCAAGACCTACTTAAGGACATCAAGGAAGCATACCATGCGGATTCCTTTTTGGCACAACCCCCAAGGGACGTAAGTCTTGTCTTTAAGAATGGTGTGTGGATTCAGGGACAACGCCTGTATATTCCTGAAACAGTCAGATTGAGAGTATTGCAACTCATTCACGATTCCAAGATAGCTGGGCATAGAGGAATTCTAAAGACACAGGAATTTCTCTCTCGTTTCTTTTGGTGGCCCACTTGCAGGAAGGATGTTTTAAACTATGTCACTTCATGTGAAGTCTGTGCAAGATGCAAAACACCTCGCTCCTCACCAACTGGTCTGTTACAGCCTCTTCCCACCCCGTCCCGCCCGTGGGGATCCATTTCTATGGACTTCATTGTGGAGTTACCAACCTCTCAAGGGAAGAACACCATTCTAGTGGTGGTTGACCGTCTAACAAAGGCAGCTCATTTTATCCCTTGTGTCGGCTTACCCACTGCAAAACAGACATCAGATTTGATGATTAAAGATGTGTTTCGCTTACATGGAGTACCGGATGAGGTTATTTCGGATCGAGGGGTGCAATTCACTTCTAGGTTTTGGCAAAATTTCTGTGCAGCATTGGACATTAAAGTAAACCTTTCTTCTGCTTTTCATCCTCAGACTAATGGACAGACCGAACAAACCAATCAAACCCTGGAGCAGTATCTCCGCTGCTTTATCTGCCACCTACAGGATGATTGGGTGGATCTACTTCCATTAGCTGAGTTCTCGTATAACAACTCTCAGAGTGCCTCCACTAAGCAGTCTCCTTTTTACTCTAATCTAGGTTATCATCCTAACATTCTACCACGATTTCCCATAGAAACGCCTTTACCAGCAGTGGCTGAAAGAATCACGTCTTTACAGAAGAATATGGATCTTCTAAAGGAGAATCTGGAATCGGCTCAGGAAAGGTACAAGAAAGCAGCAGATAAATTTCGTAAACCTGCACCAGCTTTCAAGGTAGGAGACTTGGTCTGGCTGTCAACCAGAAATCTTAAGTTAAGGATTCCATCGTCTAAGTTGGGACATAAGTACATTGGACCCTATAAAATCAGTAAAATTATAAGTGCCGTTGCTTGTCGTCTTCAACTGCCCAGAACTATGAGAATTCACCCTGTCTTTCATGTATCCCTACTAAAGGCTGCGACACCCAATACGTTTCCTGGACGTTCTTCTCCTTGCCCTGACCCAGTGCTAGTCGATGGTCAGGAAGAATTTGTGGTGGAAAGGATTTTAGATTCCAGGTTGTATAGAAATCAGTTACAATATCTGATTAAATGGCAGGGCTACCCAGTGGAGGACAACTCATGGGAACCAGTCAATAACGTTAATGCTCCTCGCTTGCTCCGTCAGTTTCATCAGAGGTACCCACACAAGCCTGGCCTGAGGTCATCCGGAGGTTGTCCCTAAGGGGGGAGTAATGTAAGGTTCTGTGTACATGTTCCTGAAACTCAGTTTGTTCGTCAGCCATTTTACTTTCTGTCTTGCTGCAGCTATCTTGCCCTCAGTCAAAATGGAGTTTCCAGCTTGCATGTTCCCGCCCTGATTCTCTCCTTTTGCTTCTTAAGCAGCCACAGCTGAGCAATCAGTGCTTCAGAATCTAGCCTGCAGTGAACCTGTGACCTGACTCCTAAAGCCTTGGACCTTGTACTCCAGCTATTCCTACTGAGGAACTCTGAAGCACTTGTGGACTCTGAACCCTGCTCTTTGAAAGACCCACATTTGCATGGACTTACGGTAACAGAGAAGAAGATCCTGAACCTGTTGTGGAGAGTGATTGCTGAGCTTAGATTACTCTGGCCTGCTGTGTCTCCTGCTTCTGTGTCTGCAAACTGTGTGACTATTTTTGCCAACTTGTATGAAGTAATACAAGACTTTCTATATCAAACCTGTGTCTCATGTATTTTCATCGCACCCAAGCACAAGACGCTATATGAACTGTACCACATACATTACACGTATATTAGGGGGTAGTGACTGACTCCATACTCGGCGGAGCACTCCTTATATCAGTATATCGCTATTTTCAATTAATTAAGAATCCCATCTTCCCAGTATATTTTAGGCCCGGAGAGGCATGTCTGATAGGGATCAACCAAAGAGGTGTGCCTTATCATGGCTGGTGGGCACATACAAATTGGCCAGATTATACGATATGTACCTCAATTTTATAAGTCTATTCTCTATGGTAGTGATTCAGTCTACACTACAGATACTTAATGCTTGCATAAATCTTGGTGCAAACAGTTTGTATATGTTGCAGTCACAGCAGCTTGAACCTGTTCACATTTGCTTGATTTTCTTAGGAGGTGCTGTTAGATTTGTTCTCTTATGCGTTAATCCACAGATATTATATTGATACATACAGTTAGGGACAGAAATATTTGGTCAGTGACACGAGTTTTGTCATTTTAGCCATTTACTATCACGGTGAGGATTGCAAGAGAACTCACCAGTACAATCTCCCGGAAGACGAGTGCAGAAGAAAGCTTCAGGCTCCTAGGAACGCAGGGTGAGCAAGGCAGGAGAGAGATGGTTTCAGGGCCTGAATCACCTGACAGTTGAGGGGCGTGGCTTCAGCTCCAGGGAGCTAGAAGCTGAGGGAAAACTCCTAGAAAGGTAACTACGGGACAAAGTTACCCAGGGGCACAGACAGAGAGTAAATCTGAACAAGCCAAGGTCAAAGCACGAGAAGACAGTATAGTACCAAGGATGAGACAGAACGGATAGTCGGGGACAGGCAGAGGTCAAAACCAAACAGACAGCGAAGGTACAGAAACAGAATCCAACAAGCAGTATCCAGAGAACAGACCGAGTCAAAACCAAAGTATCAGGCAAACCAGAACACAGCACAAACACACTCAGGGGTCAACACACTCTGCCAAGGGCGAAAGTATAACTGACATGGATTGGAGCTTCCTAGGGCTATAAGAAGCTCTCCCCGAACCAAAGAGAGGCCATAATAATAAGCCCCAGGTGTGCAGGTAAGAGCTTGCACTGGGAAGAAAACCTTAACCCCTAGCGTGCAGGTCAACCCTGCACTGGGATCATGACAGTACCCCCCTCTCAACGGGGGGCCTCTGGACCCCCAGGCTTGCCCGGGAACCTGGCATGGAAAGCCCGAACCAGGCGATCCGCATGCATCAAACGGGCCGGCACCCAGGATCTGTCCTCCGGTCCATACCCCTTCCAATGAACCAGGTACTGTACCGACCGCTGCACCAACCTGGAGTCAACGATATGCTCAATCTCATATTCCATGTGTCCCTCAACCAAAACAGGAGGAGCAGCGGACTCGGATTCCCCCCGGACTGCCTCAAAAGGTTTCAGTAGGGATTTATGGAAGATGTTAGGGATCTTGAATGAGACTGGAAGACACAACCTGTAAGCCACTGGATTGATCTTTTCCACAATCTTGTATGGGCCAATGAACTTGGGGCCCAACTTGGCTGATGGAACCTTCAACTTAATGTTTCGCGTGGAGAGCCAAACTTTCTCTCCAACCCGAAACATAGGACCTGGTGTTCTTTTCCTGTCAGCGAAAAACTTGTACCTGCCTTGAGACCTGGATATATTCCGCTGGACCTCCGCCCATGTATTCTTTAATCGCTGAACAGACCCCTCTGCCCCTGGACACCCAGAATCCAAACGAGAAAACTCACCAAAATGAGGACTAAAACCATAATTGATCAGGAAAGGAGACATACCAGTAGATTGGCTCACCCGACTATTGAAGGCAAATTCCGCCAAAGGCAGTACATCACACCAGTCATTCTGTCTTGCAGAAGTCAGACATCTGAGGATCTGTTCCAGAGACTGATTAGTGCGTTCCGTCTGACCATTGCTCTCAGGATGGTATGCAGATGAAAAAGACAGAGACATCCCCAATTTCTTGCAAAAAGCACGCCAAAACTTTGCCACAAACTGCACTCCACGATCAGACACCACATTCAGGGGTACCCCATGCAACCGGATAACATGCTGTACAAACAATCTGGACAAAGTCTCAGCTGAGGGTAGTGCGGATAAGGGTCCAAAATGAGCCTGCTTCGAAAACCTGTCCACCACTACCCATACCACCGTATTGCCCTTGGATGGAGGAAGATTAGTAATAAAATCCATGGACAAGTGAGTCCATGGCCTTTCGGGAACTGCCAAGGGCATCAGTTCCCCAGCCGGCCGGCTATGTGAGTTTTTAGAACGAGCGCAGACCCCACAACCAGAAACAAATTTTTTTATGTCAGAGCTAAGAGTAGGCCACCAAAAGATCCTAGCCACCGCCCAACGTGTGGCAGATATACCAGGGTGAGCACTGAGCTTGGATTCATGGAACTCCTGGAGGAGTTTAAGCCGAAGCTGCTCTGGGACAAACAACTTACCCCCTGGCTTGGCAGCAGGGGCCAGAGACTGGGCCCTCTCAATCTCCTGTTCCAACTCAGACGAGACCACTGCCAACACAACCCCAGGGTGAAGAATGGAGGAAGGTGGCTCAGGGGGAGACACCGGATGAAAACTGCGAGATAAGGCATCAGCCTTGATATTCTTTGACCCCGGACGAAACGTAATAGTAAACTGAAAACGGGAAAAAAAAAGTGACCAACGGGCCTGTCTGGGTGTTAGTCTCTTAGCAGACTCAATATATGATAAATTTTTGTGGTCGGTAATCACAGTAACCGAGTGACTGGCCCCCTCCAAAAAATGCCTCCATTCTTCAAACGCTAACTTGACCGCAAGAAGCTCTCTATTGCCAACATCATAATTCCTCTCAGCAGCAGAGAATTTCCTGGAAAAAAAAGCACATGGCCTGAGGTTGGTCAGAGTGGCAGGACCTTGGGACAACACAGCACCCACCCCCACCTCAGAGGCGTCCACTTCCACAATAAATGGTTTGGACGGATCTGGCTGTACCAACACCGGAGCACTCATAAAGCATTTTTTCAGACTAGCAAAGGCCTCTTTTGCGAGCGAGGACCAATTTTTCACATCCGAACCTTTGCATGTTAAATCAGTGAGTGGTTTGACCACCTGCAAAAACCCCCGAATAAATTTTCGGTAGTAATTGGCGAACCCCAAGAAGCGCTGGAGCCCTTTAAGATCTCGGGGTTGTACCCAATCCGCAATGGCCTGCACCTTCTTGGGGTCCATACGAAAACCCTCACAGGACACAATCAATCCCAAAAAAGATAATTCTTGAACAAAAAACACACACTTCTCCAATTTAGCAAACAGATGATTTTCCCTAAGTCTTTGGAAAACAGTTTGTACATGATTCATATGAGAATGACTGTCGGGGGAATATATCAGAATATCTTCTAAGTAGATAACAACAAAACAACCAATGAGATCAGAAAACACCACGTTGATGAAATTCTGAAATATGGCGGGAGCATTGGTAAGACCAAACGGCATGACTAAATTTTCAAAAAGTCCCTCGGACGTGAGGAACGCAGTTTTCCATTCATCCCCCTTCCTGACCCTTATCAAATTATCTGCTCCCCGAAGATCCAGTTTAGAGAACCATTTTGCCCCTGATAGTTGGTTACATAAATCAGGAATCAACGGAAGGGGATACGTATTTCGTACAGTCATCTTATTTAATTCACGAAAGTCGAGACAGGGACGTAGACCGCCATCTTTTTTCTTCACAAAAAAGAACCCTGCCGCCACAGGTGAAACTGAGGGACGTATGTGTCCCTTGCGAAGACTTTCAGCAATATAATCCTTCATAGCTAAGCGCTCAGGTCCAGACAAATTAAACAGGCGGGCTTTAGGTAGTTTAGCCCCCGGGACTAGCTCGATGGCGCAGTCAAAGGGTCTATGTGGCGGCAACGTCTCGGCCTCGCTTTCTGAGAACACATCTTCGAAGTCTTTCAGGTACTCCGGAATACCTTCCAGCTCGACAGATGACACAGACACAGATTTAACAGGTTTAACCAGCAGTGCAGATTCATAACATAACTTAGAATCATTAAACCCCCATTGAACAATCTCCCCCGTTTTCCAGTTAATAACTGGGTTATGGCGTTGTAACCAGGGCATGCCCAACACCAACCCTGCTGGTAGATTGTCCAGAACAAAACAACTTAATTTTTCCTCGTGAGCAGCGCCCACTCTGAGCGAAAACAAGTCAGACATAAAGAGAATTCCCTCTTTTGTGAGGGGGGAGGAGTCAATGGCCACCACCTTGATCGGAGCCTTAAGCCTAGCTGTCCCTATCTTGCAGCGTGTGACCAATTGAGAGTCAATCAGATTGATGGATGACCCGCAGTCCACAAAGGCTGTAGAGGAAAAAGAACAACCATCCACTAACAGTTCCACATGAAGCAACACCTTAGAGAACGAGGAAAAGTGTACCTGAGGGTCTGAGTAGTCTCCTCGCTGACTACCCAGACCTAGTCGTTTTCCGCCGACCGGGTTGAGGACGGGCAGACAGGACACTCCTTTTTCCAATGTCCAGCTTTACCGCAGTAGAAGCACAACTGTTCTTCCCGACGGCGTTTTCTCTCCTTTTCCTTCAGAGTGATAGCGCCCACATCCATGGGCTCAGAGACAGTCTCTTTTCCACTGGGGAACAATGTAGTCTCCACCTGCATCACCCCTCTGGCCCGCAACCTGCGGTCCATCCGGACGGCCTGGGTCATGGCGTCCTCGAGAGAGTTAGGTGGGGGGTGTAACGCCAAAGCATCCTGCAACCGCTCGGACAAGCCTCTGCGAAATAGTCCTCGGAGGGCGGCGTCCTCCCAAGAAATCTCTGCGGCCCAGCGGCGGAACTCAGTACAAAACCACTCGGCTGAGTGCTTCCCCTGACAGACATTCATCACCATGTCCTCTGCCAATCGCACTCGGTCAGGCTCATCATATATGTGCCCGAGGGCCTCAAAGAATGCATTCACCGACACTCTCTCAGGGGCAGTGGGAGGAAGGGAAAATGCCCATGCTTGTGGGGACCCTCTTAATAAAGACATAATGACCCCTACCCTCTGACTTTCATCCCCAGAGGACCGTGGTCTCAAACTAAAGAAAAGTTTGCAACCCTCCATGAAGATCCTAAACTCCTTTTTGTTCCCAGAAAAGAAGTCAGGCAGTTTAACAGGTGGTTCTGAGGACACGAGCGCAACATCACTCTCCATAGCCCTCAGAGAACCAGCAGATAAAGCCCCCTGCACAGTCTCAGAAACCTGCCGCTGTGAACACGATCTGCACAACCTCTGCACAACCTGCGCCCTAAACACAGCCGTGAAGCAAAAAAAAAACAAAAAAACTTAGTGGTCAGTTATAATATCACGGTGAGGATTGCAAGAGAACTCACCAGTGCAATCTCCCGGAAGACGAGTGCAGAAGAAAGCTTCAGGCTCCTAGGAACGCAGGGTGAGCAAGGCAGGAGAGAGATGGTTTCAGGGCCTGAATCACCTGACAGTTGAGGGGCGTGGCTTCAGCTCCAGGGAGCTAGAAGCTGAGGGAAAACTCCTAGAAAGGTAACTACGGGACAAAGTTACCCAGGGGCACAGACAGAGACGTAAATCTGAACAAGCCAAGGTCAAAGCACGAGAAGACAGTATAGTACCAAGGATGAGACAGAACGGATAGTCGGGGACAGGCAGAGGTCAAAACCAAACAGACAGCGAAGGTACAGAAACAGAATCCAACAAGCAGTATCCAGAGAACAGACCGAGTCAAAACCAAAGTATCAGGCAAACCAGAACACAGCACAAACACACTCAGGGGTCAACACACTCTGCCAAGGGCGAAAGTATGACTGACAGGGATTGGAGCTTCCTAGGGCTATAAGAAGCTCTCCCCGAACCAAGGAAAGGCCACAATAATAAGCCCCAGGTGTGCAGGTAAGAGCTTGCACTGGGATGAAAACCTTAACCCCTAGCGTGCAGGTCAACCCTGCACTGGGATCATGACATTTACCTAAATATATCCCAGATCCAGTTCTATAATCAATCTGGACTTCAAGTGCCGACTCTCAACTTTAATTTGAGGGGATTCACTTCCTAATTGGAGGAAGGGTTTAGGAATTATAGCCCCTTAGGATGCAGCTGCTTCTTTTTTGAGGGATCAAAAGAAATTGGACAATTATGTTAAAAGCTCTTTAATGGCTGCATGGGCTATTCCATCATCAATGAAGCAGGTAAAAGTTCTGGAATCCAAATGTAGCATTTGCATTTGAAACTGTTGCTGTGAACCCACAACATGGGGTCAAAGTAGCTCTCAATGGAAGAGAAACAGACCATCATTAGGCTGAAAAAATAGCAGAAACCTTAGGAGTGGCCAGCTCAACAGTTTGGTACATTCTGAAAAAAAAAGGCGCACTGGTGAGCTAGAGAACTCGAAAAGGCCTGGACATCCACAGAAGACAACAGTGCTGGATGATCACAGAATCCTTCCCATGGTGAAGAAAAATCCCTTCAGAACATGCCCCCAAGTGAAGAACTCTAACTCTTTGCCTGATGAAGAGACCTGCGTAGTCTCGAAAGCTTGCAATTTGTTACCATCTTTTCAGTTAGCCATTAAAAGGTATCAACCACTGAGGACTCTCAAGTCTAAATATTTTTCTATCTACTGGCTAACACGGTACGAAGATACACATCTTTCCTAGAACTCTAACCAGGAAGTTGGTTTCTTAGTATGTAAGTCCACTATAAAGAGAAGAAAGCAAATACATGAAAGCAACTACAGGGGGTCACCACAAGGTGCAAACCATTAATCAGCCTGATAATAGATAGGCCAGATTAAACTTTGCCAAAAACATATAAAAAAGCCACCCAGGTTTGATCAACCTGTACCAGAATGATGGGAAGAAAAAAGTCTGGAGAAGGCTTGGAGCGGTTCCTGATCCTCTGCACATCCTGTGTGGGTGTGAGATGGCGCGGGCATGCATGGCTCCCAATGGCACCAAGTCACTAATGGTTATTGATGATGTGACAGAAGCAGCCGGATGAATCCTGTGATACTTTCTGCAATAGCCGAGTCCTCAGCAGATCTCAGCTCAGCGAGCCGCATTTCACCGGCTGAAGGCAGAAAGAGCCACAAACAAGCGAGAAATGAAATCAGCAGCAAAACCAAAGAAAGTTAACAAATACTGACATTTCGAAAACACATCAATAAATATTATTACAGATAATGCCTACTAAGGGCCATCAGGGTAGCTCCTGATATAATATAATCCTACAGAAAAAGATGGAGCAATACACTCTCCAAAGAAATAATGACATGGTGAGAATACAATATAAAAAATCGATATACAAATTTTATTAGTTCACTCACCGACATACACTTCAACAACAAGAAATTTTAAAACCAAAGAACATGGATAATTGGAAGAGAGAAGAAAAGTCAAGCTACACATGAACCCCAAACCGTTCCTAATATACATTAATGAATGGCAAAGAAATGGCAAAAAAATATATACAGACTACAGCAATAAATGTAAAAATCCTTAACAGAAACATACTAAATGTATAATGCCAAATGTGTCTGCTGTGCTCTGATGCCAAGTTATTGCAATGCCTCAAAAATAATTATTATACCTAAATGTCATCAGCCACAGGCTTAGTCATTATAAGGGGCATAAGCAATACCACCAAAAGTCAGTACTATCCCCTAATTGTAAAGCGCCATAGTGCATATATAAAGAAAGGATATCACAAAAAGTCAGACATCCTAAACCTTAAATGAAGGGGACAGGGTAGATATACAATACCAAATGCTGTTATTAATTAATAACTATAAATTGCCACTCATAATGTTATAAAGCAATTCTTACCCATGTGGGAGAAGGGTCCAGAATGCAGGAATATGTGTACCAATAGCCATGACGTGCGTTTCGCGTTCCGGGCTTCTTCGGGGGGCTGTGTGGACTACCAATCATGCCTTCCTTATATAATGGGGATCATTAGGATGTAAATGTCACTGCTCATATGTGCGCATGTGGGGCAGGACCGCGGTCGCGATACATCACTTCCGGCTTTCCGGCTCACAGTGAGCCAAATGGATGCCTTCCAGGACGCAGGTAACCGGGGTACCGCGGCGCACGCGAGCGATGCGGTAGACATATTAACTCCTGGCAAAAGTATGGGCAGAATTAAACAGACATGTTTGGAATGTGTTAAAAATACAGTATGCATATTTTAAATGTTATTGAAAAAAAAAAATTAGAAACACATGCAGTATTAAAATCTAAGGAGACGAAGCGGAAAAGAATATATAAAAACAGAAAAAAAAACAGAAAATAGCGACAAAAGAAAAAACGAAGTCACAGGAACGGGACAAAGGATAATTTTTCATTAAGTTCCTGAGGTGACATTGTGCGCAAATAGACAATCCAACGGCACTCCAGCTGCGCCAAAGTGCGTTTCAGATCGCCACCTCTTATGCCGCAATGTACTTTATCTATGCCACATATTTTTAAACCGGGCGGATTGCAATCGTGGCACAGCCTGAAGTGCCGAGGGATCGTCTTTAGTTCAGATTCGTTATCACAATTTTTAGCGGCTACAATGTCCCTTACGTGCTCCCTCGTCCTAACTCTTAATTCACACGACGTGAACCCCAGGTAAATTAAATTGCAGAGGCAGACGGCATAGAAAACCACGTAAGTAGAGCTGCATGTAATATAACTCGTAATATGGTAATCCCTACTTCCATCTGACGAGGTAAAAGAGGTAGCCCAGATTATATTGCGGCATGACACAGAAGATCCACAAGGGTAACAACCCCATTTTTGTTTTCCAGCCCCAAAAGGGTTTGGGAGATCAGCCACATAGTGGCTCCTCACCAATAAATCTTTAAGATTCTTCCTCCTTCTAGCTGTTAGGAGTGGTCGATCAGGTGTAATTCGTTTTAAAGTTGGTTCTGTTTTAAGGACCCCCCAATGCTTCTGCAATATCTGACGCATCGAGTCCCATTGGTTGTTATACGTTGAGATAAATCTCAGTGGTTGATCTTTGGCAGCCCTAGATGAGACTCTACACAATAATTTGTCACGTGGCTCCCTTCTGGCACATAAGTAGCCCTTTTTAATACTTCTGTTACTGTACCCCAGGGCCGGCGTCAGCACCCGGCACACCCGGGCAAGTGCCGGGGCCCTGAGCAGGCGGGGGGCCCACTCGCCGTCTGGCACCCCGGCGCCCGTTAGCGGTGTCAGCGCCGCCAATGGGCCCCCCCCGCTTGCTCAGGGCCCCGGCTGCGGCCGGCTCAATACTTACCTCTCCCCGTGCCTCCGCTGCCGCAGCTCCGCCTCCGGGCTCCAGGGGGCGCCTGCAGGACGCCGGCGCTTCCTCTCACAGCAGCGTCGCTGAATGACGTCATCATTCAGCAGCCGGCTGTGGCAGTGAGCGCGCGGACGTCGGACAGGTGAGATGTTTGTGTGTGTGTCTGTGTATGTGTCTCTGTGTGTATGTAGTGCGATGCTTTGTGTGTGTGTGTGTCTGCTGTATGTGTGATGGTGGTGGGGGAGGGCAGTGATGATGATGATGGGGAGGCAATGATGATTGATGATGATGGGCAGGCAATTATATTGCTGTGGAGACAATGATGATTATGGGCAGGCATTGATGATGATGGGCAGGCATTGATGATGATGGGCAGGTAGTAATGATGATGGGCAGGCAGTGATGATGATGGGCAGGCAATGATATTGATGGGGAGGCAATGATGATTATGGGCAGACATTGATGATGATGGGCAGGCAGTGATGATGATGGGCAGGCAGTGATGTTGATGGGCAGGCAATGATATTGATGGGGAGGCAATGATGATTATGGGCAGGCATTGATGATGATGGCAGGCAGTGATGATGCTGGGCAGGCAATGATATTGATGGGGAGGCAATGATGATTATGGGCAGGCATTGATGATGATGGGCAGGCATTGATGTTGATGGGCAGGCAGTGATGATGATGGGCAGGCAGTGATGATGATGGGAGTCTTTCCACGGTGCCCTTTCCTGAGCCGTAACAGTGCAGAACGCAGCACAGTGCAGAGGAGAGCTCCATATTTTGTATGGAGCATTATATGTGGTCCAGTATTCTGTATGGAGCATTATATTGGGTCCAGTATTCTGTATGGAGCATTATATGGGGGATGGGGGGTGACATCCTGCATGGGGTATTATATGGGTGATGAGGGGAGACTATGTGGTGCCCATAATATTGTATGGAGGACTGTACTGTCCAGTCTGTACTGTGTGCTGTGAGGATTTGGCGGTTTTTGAGCTATTGTACAATTTACAATAGCTATCAGTCGTAATGGAAGAAGAGAAGTGTTTGGCATTGTGCTATACCCATATTTCTCTGCAGTATCTGTGCATCATGAATCGTGGTCTGTGTTTAGGGGGCCCACTGAGTGTAAGGTTCTATGTATATATTCCTGAAACTCAGTTTGTTCGTCAGCCATTTTACTTTCTGTCTTGCTGCAGCTATCTTGCCCTCAGTCAAAATGGAGTTTCCAGCTTGCATGTTCCCGCCCTGATTCTCTCCTTTGCTTCTTAAGCAGCCACAGCTGAGCAATCAGTGCTTCAGAATCTAGCCTGCAGTGAACCTGTGACTTGACTCCTGTAAGCCTTGGACCTTGTATGCAGCTATTCCTACTGAGGAACTCTGAAGCACTTGTGGACTCTGAACCCTGCTCTTTGAAAGACCCACGTTTGCATGGACTTACGGTAACAGAGAAGAAGATCCTGAATCTGTATTGGAGAGTGATTGCTGAGCTTGGATTACTCTGGCCTGCTGTGTCTCCTGTTTCTGTGTCTGCAAACTGTGTGACTATTTCTGCCAACTTGTATGAAGTAATACAGGACTTTTCTATATCAAACCTGTGACTCCTGTGTTTTCATCGCACCCAAGCACAAGACGCTATATGAACTGTACTACATACATTACAAGATTCTGAAGCCAAAACGTTAGTGTCTGCTGGGTCTGGAAGGCTGTGTCTGCTGTACTGTGGATATCAGACGTCCGGTTGTACTTTCTGTGATGACAGTGGTTGTGACTTCTCACAACCATTCCAGGTGAGCAATTCCCTTAAGTTTTTTCTTTTTGCAGTGTTACCACAGGTAAACACTATTGTTTTTTTTTTTTTTTCCTTTCTTTTCTTTTTTTTGTCTGCTGTAACTCTGGATATCAGATGTCTGGTTGAAACTTTCTGTGATGATAGTGGTTGTGACTTCTCACAACCATTCCAGGTGAGCAGTTCCCTTAATTTTTTTTTCTCTCTGCAGTGTTGCCACAGGTGAACACTATTGTTTTTTTTCTCTCCTCTTCTTTCAGTAATCCTGTCTTAAAAGATCTGGAAAATGGAGGCCCGCATAAAGGAACTTTGCGGAGTGACTGATAATATCCTTGCAGATTTGCAGAATATAAAGACCCGTTTTACAAATCTACAGGACCTCAATAATCACAATTTGCAAGTGGTTGGACAGACTACCCAGGATTTGCGAGCCAGGATTGAGGTTCTAGAGGGGCGAGTCCAGGCTCCTGCCGTAGCCCCGAGTGCTGGGATTCCCAAGTTGCCCCCTTTTCGTTTTGGCGGTGAACGTGAGAAATTCAGGGGATTTATTAATCAATGCAATCTTTTTTTTTCTGCACATGCTTCACAATTTCCCACTGAACGATCTAAGGTGCTTACTATAATTATGTTGCTTACCAACAAGGCTTTAATGTGGGCAAACCCTCTGATTGAGACTGAGGATGATTGTTTGAATCACCTTGATGATTTTATTTCAGCCATGGGGCAGGTGTTTGATGACCCCAATCGAGGTGCAACAGCTGAAGCAGCCATGTTAGCTTTGCGCCAAGGTAAGCACTCGGTAGCTGAATATGCCTTGGATTTCAGGAGATGGGCCCTTGATACCACCTGGGACAGTTCCGCCAAAAAATCTATTTTTCGAAAGGGGTTATCTCCACTGATTAAGGATGAACTTGCTCGTGCCGACCCTCCCACTGCGTTAGGTGACTTTATTAACTACTGCATCCGTATTGATACTCGTCTGACTGAACGCAGGCAAGAGAGATGGTTCGAAAGCAATCGTACTAACCTTTTCCTACCTTCCTCTCCAGCTAAGGAACCTTTGAGTAGGATTACACGGGAACCTGAACCTGAACCCATGCAGGTAGACTCTTTACAACGACGGGTTAGTGATGCACGCAAGGAACATCGTTTTAAGGAGAATCTATGTTTCTATTGTGGTAAGTCAGGGCACTTCATTATAAACTGCCCAGCCGTTCTCGTAAGACTACTGCAGCACTCATTCATTGTGAGTGTTGCGAGAGGGGATCTGTCAGGTCCGAGCCTCAGGCTCCAGAGAGATCTGCAGCAACAGATCTTGATTTCTCGGACTTAAACTCCGTTACCTCTGAGGACGTTGACTGTGTAAACGCTGCCATTTTTCAAGTTTCCTCAGCGGTGTCCCAGCTGAGTTGTAAGAAAAACAATTCTCATTGCTTTCTTTCCATCAAACTCTGGGTTGACTCAGCTTGGGTGTCTAGCTCTGCTATGATCGACTCAGGGGCAAGTGGAAATTTTATGGATGTCTCCTTTGCTCTGAAACAGGGAATACGTTCAGTGAAGAAGGCTACTCCAGTACAGATGGAAACTGTGGATGGCTCCCTGCTGACCTCTGGACCAGTGGATCAGGAAACAGAGCCTTTGAGGGTTCTTATGGGTAAAGATCATCAAGAGAAACTGTCCTTTATGCTTATCTCTTCTCCCCACTTTCCCATTATTCTAGGGCTACCATGGCTGCAGGCTCAGAATCCTACCATTAACTGGGAGACCAAGGAATTACACTTTCCAGAGAAACAGATGAGTCCAAAAGTTTCAGCTTGCTCTGTTCCTAAAGGAATCATGTCAGTCCCTGAACTACCAGCTGTATACCAGGACTATGTGGATTTATGTGACAAGAAGAACGCTGACCAGCTTCCTCCTCACCGTCCATATGATTGTCCAATTGAATTATTGCCTGGAGCAGAGATACCTTTTGGTAAGATCTACCCCCTGGCGGGGCCCGAGCTAAAGGCTTTAAAGGATTACATAGATGAAAATCTAGCCAAGGGCTTCATACGCCCCTCTTCATCTCCTGCAGGTGCACCCATCTTCTTTGTAAAGAAGAAAGATGGATCTCTGAGACCATGCGTAGACTATAGGGAACTCAATAAGGTTACTATTAGAAACCGTTATCCATTGCCTTTAATCCCTGAGTTATTGGAGAGAGTGCGACATGCCAAAATTTTTTCTAAACTAGATCTTCGTGGGGCCTATAACTTAGTCCGTATTAGACCTGGGGATGAATGGAAGACTGCATTCAGGTCACGCTATGGACACTTTGAATATCTAGTTATGCCTTTTGGTCTGAGTACCGCCCCAGCCACTTTCCAACACTTGGTGAATGACATCTTCAGGGATCTCCTAGATACATTCGTGGTAATTTATTTGGATGATATTCTAATTTTTTCTAACTCCACAGAGGAACATCATGGACATGTGAGAATGGTCTTGGAACGTCTAAGACAAAATCATCTTTACATCAAACTTGAAAAGTGTGAATTCCATAGGACCGAAATTCAATTTCTGGGGTATGTACTGTCTACACAAGGAATTAGTATGGATGGAAGCAAAACCCAAGCCATCAAGGATTGGCCAAGTCCTAGAAATGTGAAGGAGGTACAGCGCTTCATCGGGTTTGCCAACTTCTATAGACGTTTCATTAGAAATTTCTCTGAGGTAGTGTCACCTATCACTCAACTTACCCGGAAAGAGTCTAGGTTTTCCTGGACTCCCCAAGCCCAGGAAGCATTTTCCCGTCTAAAAGATAAATTTACCACTGCACCTATCCTAGTACATCCCAACCCCGAGCTTGCCTTCATAATAGAGGTGGATGCTTCAGACTGTGCCGTTGGAGCTATACTCTCTCAGAGAACAGGTGAGAAGAATGTCTTGCATCCCTGTGCCTTCTTTTCCCAGCAGTTATCTTCGGCTGAGAGGAACTACGATGTGGGCAATAGAGAGTTGTTGGCCATTATTGCCGCCTTCAAAGAATGGAGACACCTTCTTCAGGGAGCTGCACAGCAAATAGTCGTCCTGACAGACCATCGTAACCTTGAGTTTATCAGGTCGGCTAAGTGCCTGACTCCTCGCCAGGCTCGCTGGAATCTTTTCTTAAACCAATTTAATTTTATCATCTCTTATAGACCAGGATCGCGCAATGGAAAGGCTGATGCACTCTCTAGGATTTACTCAGCAGAGACACGTCCAATTACTCCTCCTAAGACTATTCTTCCTGACTCTAGATTCCTAGGAGTAATTCATAATCAAGACCTACTTAAGGACATCAAGGAAGCATACCATGCGGATTCCTTTTTGGCACAACCCCCAAGGGACGTAAGTCTTGTCTTTAAGAATGGTGTGTGGATTCAGGGACAACGTCTGTATATTCCTGAAACAGTCAGATTAAGAGTATTGCAACTCATTCACGATTCCAAGATAGCTGGGCATAGAGGAATTCTAAAGACACAGGAATTTCTTTCTCGTTTCTTTTGGTGGCCCACTTGCAGGAAGGATGTTTTGAATTATGTCACTTCATGTGGGGTCTGTGCAAGATGCAAAACACCTCGCTCCTCACCAACTGGTCTGTTACAGCCTCTTCCCACCCCGTCCCGCCCGTGGGGATCCATTTCTATGGACTTCATTGTGGAGTTACCAACCTCTCAGGGGAAGAACACCATTCTAGTGGTGGTTGACCGTCTAACAAAGGCAGCTCATTTTATCCCTTGTGTCGGCTTACCCACTGCAAAACAGACATCAGATTTGATGATTAAAGATGTGTTTCGCTTACATGGAGTACCGGATGAGGTTATTTCGGATCAAGGGGTGCAATTCACTTCTAGGTTTTGGCAAAATTTCTGTGCAGCATTGGACATTAAAGTAAACCTTTCTTCTGCTTTTCATCCCCAGACTAATGGACAGACCGAACAACCAATCAAACCCTGGAGCAGTATCTCCGCTGCTTTATCTGCCACCTACAGGATGATTGGGTGGATCTACTTCCATTAGCTGAGTTCTCGTATAACAACTCTCAGAGTGCCTCCACTAAACAGTCTCCTTTTTACTCTAATCTAGGTTATCATCCTAACATTCTACCACGATTTCCCATAGAAATACCAGCAGTGGCTGAAAGAATCACGTCTTTAGGCTAAGTGCACACGTTTGCAGAATGTTTGCAGAATATTCCTGAGCAAAACCGACTTTTTTCGCGGCAAAAACGCGCGGTTTTTGCGCGGATTTTGCGCGTTTTTGGTGCGTTTTTTGCGCGGTTTTGATGCGTTTTTACCGCGATTTTTTCCTGAACTTTCTAGGTCAATAATAAAGCGGGAAAAACGCTAGAAATCCGCAAAATTAATGGACATGCTGCTAGATTTTCCGCGATGCGTTTTTTTTGCGGAAAAAAACGCACCATGTGCACAAAAATTGCGGAATTCATTCTAAATGATAGGATGCTTAATACATGCGTTTTTGACGCGTTTTTTCCCGCGAAAAAACGCGAAAAAAACGCAAATAATCCTGAACGTGTGCACTTAGCCTTACAGAAGAATATGGATCTTCTAAAGGAAAATCTGGATCGGCTCAAGAAAGGTACAAGAAAGCAGCAGATAAATTTCGTAAACCTGCACCAGCTTTCAAGGTAGGAGACTTGGTCTGGCTGTCAACCAGAAATCTTAAGTTAAGGATTCCATCGTCTAAGTTGGGACATAAGTACATTGGACCCTATAAAATCAGTAAAATTATAAGTGCCGTTGCTTGTCGTCTTCAACTGCCCAGAACTATGAGAATCCACCCTGTCTTTCATGTATCCCTACTAAAGGCTGCGACACCCAATACGTTTCCTGGACGTTCCTCTCCTTGCCCTGACCCAGTGCTAGTCGATGGTCAGGAAGAATTTGTGGTGGAAAGGATTTTAGATTCCAGGTTGTATAGAAATCAGTTACAATATCTGATTAAATGGCAGGGCTACCCAGTGGAGGACAACTCATGGGAACCGGTCAATAACGTTAATGCTCCTCGCTTGCTCCGTCAGTTTCATCAGAGGTACCCACACAAGCCTGGTCTGAGGTCATCCGGAGGTTGTCCTTAAGGGGGGAGTAATGAAAGGTTCTATGTATATATTCCTGAAACTCAGTTTGTTCGTCAGCCATTTTACTTTCTGTCTTGCTGCAGCTATCTTGCCCTCAGTCAAAATGGAGTTTCCAGCTTGCATGTTCCCGCCCTGATTCTCTCCTTTGCTTCTTAAGCAGCCACAGCTGAGCAATCAGTGCTTCAGAATCTAGCCTGCAGTGAACCTGTGACTTGACTCCTGTAAGCCTTGGACCTTGTACTCCAGCTATTCCTACTGAGGAACTCTGAAGCACTTGTGGACTCTGAACCCTGCTCTTTGAAAGACCCACGTTTGCATGGACTTACGGTAACAGAGAAGAAGATCCTGAATCTGTATTGGAGAGTGATTGCTGAGCTTGGATTACTCTGGCCTGCTGTGTCTCCTGTTTCTGTGTCTGCAAACTGTGTGACTATTTCTGCCAACTTGTATGAAGTAATACAGGACTTTTCTATATCAAACCTGTGACTCCTGTGTTTTCATCGCACCCAAGCACAAGACGCTATATGAACTGTACTACATACATTACACTGAGGCTCTTTCGCCCGGGGCCCATGAAAACCTAGAGCCGGCCCTGCTGTACCCCCTATCCCGGAATCTCCTGGTTAGGTCCCGGGCCTGGTCCTCGAAGGTCACATCCAATGAACATATCCTTTTCATCCTCAGAAATTGCCCAATTGGGACTGATCGTATAGTAGAGGATATATGCGCAGAAGTTGCATGAAGTATTGAATTGACTGTTTCCTTACGGAAAACATCAGTTTCAATCATGCACATGGCATACCTTCTCATACATCTCCGTCGGCCAAATAACCACGTTCCCGCCCTTGTCTGCAGGTTTGAAAACAATATCTTTCATGGAACATATAGTATTAATTATAGCTAGGAAAGAGAGATTAATTATAGATAGGGAATAGAGAAAACTAATTATAACTAGGGACGTGTGAGAGCTGACATTTCAATCTCTACTGAAGTAGGGGCCTCCTGCAGTGACCAGAGGTGGAGAAGTACAGGAGCTTCCACTGTTCAACGGATTGTTCGGAGAGTGTGCCACACTTTTTGGAGCCAATGGTCAGTGATAAATATTGGGGTTTGCATTAATTCGATATTTATGGGAGATATATTTTCGGTGTCAGCGAAGGTACGAACATAATGCATTCAGTCACATCACTGTAAGGCCATTCTTTTTTAAAAAAAATCAGATAGATTTTTATTAACAAAATTTCAAACAACAATCTCAATATTGTCAAATTTAACAAGGTCACATATTTCAAATTTAATGTACACTCTGCAATCCAGCTTTACTGAAAAAAACAGAAATGTAGAAACTTTGCAAATTTATTAAAAAAGAAAAACTGAAATATCACATGGTCATAAGTATTCAGAACCTTTGCTCAATATTGAGTAGAAGCACCCTTGTGAGATAGTACAGCCATGAGTCTTCTTGGGAATGATGCAACAAGTTTTTCACACCTGGATTTGGGGATCCTCTGCCATTCTTCCTTAATAATAATAATAATAATAATCTTTATTTTTATATAACGCTAACATATTCTGCAGCGCTTTACAGTTTGCACACATCGTCACTGTCCCCGATGGGTGCTCACAATCTAGATTCCCTATCAGTATGTTTTTTGGAGTGTGGGAGGAAACCGGAGTACCCGGAGGAAACCCACGCAAACATGGGGAAACATACAAACTCCTTGCAGATGTTGTCCTTGGTGGGATTCAAACTGCAAGGCTGCAGTGCTAACCACTGAGCCACCGTGCTGCCCCTAACAGATCCTCTCCAGTTCCGTCAGGTTAGATGGTGAACGTTGGTGGACAGCCATTTTCAGGACTCTCTAGAGATGCTCAATTGGGTTTAGGTCAGGGCTCTGGCTGGCCAGTCAAGAATGGTCACAGAGTTGTTCTGAAGCCACTCCTTTGTTATTTTAGCTGTGTGCCTAGGGTCATTGTCTTGTTGGAAGGTGAACCTTGTCCAGAACACTCTGAAAGAGGTTTTCATCCAGGATTATTATTATTATTTATTTATATTGCACCATTGATTCCATGGTGCTGTACATGAGGAGCGGTTACATACAAATTACAGATATCACTTACAGTAAACAAACTAACAATGACAGACTGATACAGAGGGGAAAGGACCCTGCTCTTTCGGGCTTACATTCTACAGGATGGTGGGGAAGAAGACAGCAGGTTGGTGGGTTGCAGCTGTCATGACCCAGGACGGGGTTTGGTCTTTGTCCCGTCCTGGCCAGTCTGAGGTTAATGGTTCCAGCCTCTCTCTGGCAGAGGGCGGCTATTTAGTTGCCAATTGACCTAGGTCTGGTGTCAGTTATACTCCTGCCCTCGGCTGAGTTAGTTGACCTCCTGTGTGCCTGTGCCTTGTGCCTGATCTTGTTGCTTGTTTGGTTTTGACCCAGTTCGTCTCTTCGTTGTGAGCTTGTCTACTGTCTTGGTACTGTGTATTTGCCCGTTCTGGTTTTCTGATCCCTTGGCTACGTTCTGGTTATTCTCTGACTGCTCCTCTTGTACTGCGTTGCTCCCTCTGTGTATGACCTGTCCTGACTATCCGTTTTGTCTATGCCCCTTGGTAACTCTGTCCCGTAGTTACCCTTCTAGGAGTTTTCCTTCTGGTCATAGCTCTCTGGAGCTTAGGCCACGCCCATCAGCAGTCACGTGCTTAAGGTCCTCTGGCCTGAAACAATCTCTGTCTGTTACTGCCTTCTCTGAGAGACCTGTGGCCGGCGCCGCCCCTTGGCAGTCACGTGCTTAGGGTCCTGTTAGTCTGAAGCACGCATCTTCACCGTTACTGCCCCACTCCACAGGTATCTTTGAGTGCAGTCTGTATTATTCAGGACACGCGCACTGGCTCAGTGAGCAAGTGCAGTGCGGTGTTCGTGATAGCAGCAGTTCTGGTGTTGGTTGAGGTGATATCTCCCGTAGTGGTGAGGAGGTAGCGGGGTCATTGCAGGCTGTAAGCTTTCCTGAATAGGTGGGTTTCCAGGTTCTGTCTGAAGGATCCGAATGTGGTTGATAGTCGGACGTGTTGGGGCAAAGAATTCCAGAGGATGGAGGATATTCGGGAGAAGTCTTGGAGGCGGTTGGGTGATGCGCGAATAAGTGTGGAGGAGATTAGTTCAGAGACATATGGGGGAGACAGGTTATAGATGGCCTTGTAGGTCAGTATTAGTAATTTGAACTGGATACGCTGAGGGAATGGGAGCCAGTGAAGAGTTTTGCAGAGGGGAGAAAAGGAGGAGTAGTGAGGAGAGAGATGAATTAGTCGGGCAGCAGAGTTAAGGATGGACTGGAGAGGTGCGAGGGTATTAGCAGGGAGGCCACAGAAAAGGATGTTGCAGTAGTCAAGGAGGGAGATGATGAGGGCACGCACACTCATTTTAGTAGATTGAGGGTTGAGGAAAGGACAGATTCTGGATATATTTTTGATCTGGAGGCGACAGGAGGTAGAAAGAGGTTGGGTGTGCGGTTTGAAGGACAGGGCAGAGTCAAGGGTTACTCCGAGGCAGCGGACTTCTCGTACGGGGAAAGCGTGATGTCGTTAATTGTGATAGGTCAGGTAAAGAAGATCTGTGAGATGGGGGAAAGATAATGAGTTCAGATTTGTCCACATTGAGTTTGAGGAAGCGAGAGGAGAAGGAGGATATGGCTGATAGACACTAGATTCTGTACAGCAGAGAGGTGACGTCTGGGCCAGAGAAGTAGATCTGAGTGTCATCAGCATAAAGGTGGTACTGGAATCCGTGGGACTTTATGAGTTGCCCAGGCCAAGTGTATAGATTGAGAAGAGTCAGGGTCCTAGAACAGAGCCTTGGGGGACTCTAACAGAGAGAGGGTGGGACGAGGAGGTAGTGTGGAGTGGGAGACGCTGAATGTGCGGTTGGAAAGGTATGAGGAGATCCAGGATAGGGCGAGGTCCTTGATGCCAAAGGAGAGGATCTGTAGTAGAAGGCAGTGGTCAACGGTGTCAAAAGCAGAGGACAGGTCTAGAAGCAGGAGTATAAAGTATTGTCCGTTCGCTTTGGCTGTAAGTAGGTCGTTAGTCATTATAAACAGGGCTGTCTCAGTGGAGTGATGGGGGCGGAAACCAGATTGTAGACTGTCAAAGAGCAAGTTAGATGAGAGATGGGAGGAAAGTTCAGCGTGGGCGTGCTGCTCCAGGAGTTTGGAAGCGAATGGGAGCAGCGATATTGGGCGATAGCTGGACATAGCGGTTGGGTCGAGGGTTGGCTTTTTAAGTATAGGCGTGATTGTGGCATGTTTGAAAGCAGAAGGGAAGGTACCAGAAGTTAGTGATTGGCTGAAGAGGTGGGTTAGGTATGGTATAAGTGTGGTGGTGAGGTTGGGGAGGAGGTGGGATGGGTCGAGTGCAAAGGTTGGTTGTGAGGTACGATTTGGAGGAGACAATTTAGCTCCCCTTCAGTGATGTTGGAGAGGGAGGTTATGGGGTTTGGGCATTGGTCTGGTATACAAAGGGGTTGTGGTGGTTGAACAATGAAGACTTGCCTTGTTTGGTCAATCTTATTTTTGAAGTGTGTGGCAAAGTCCTCAGCAGAGATGAGGGAGGTAGGAGGGGGCAGTGGTGGGCGGAGGAGGGAGTTAAAAGTTTTGAATAACTGTTTAGGGTTGTAGGATAGGGAGGATAGGAGGGTTGTGAAGTAGGCCTGTTTAGCAGAGGTGAGGGCAGATTTGAAAGCAAGTGTTGCCTGTTTGCAGTGAAGTTGTCTTGTGAATTTGTTTTCTTCCAACACCGCTCTGCAATCCTGGACATCTCTGCACTTGGACGCATTCATGTTTCCTTCAATTGCAACCAGTCGTCCTGTCCCTGCAGCTGAAAAACACCCTATAGCATGATGCTGCCACCACGTTTCACTGTTGGGATTGTATTGGGCAGGTGATGAGTAGTGCCTGGTTTTCTCCACACACACCGCTTAGAATTATCACCAAAAAAGTTCTATCTTCGTTTCATCAGACCAGAGAATCTTATTTCGCATAGTCTGGGAGTCTTTCATGTGTTTTTTTTAGCAAACTCTAAGCGGGCTTTCATATGTCTTGCACTGAGGAGAGGCTTCCATCGGGCCACTCTGCTATAAAGGCCCGACTGGTGGAGGGCTGCAGTGATAGTTGATTTTGTGGAACTTTCTCCCATCTCCCTACTGCATCTGTGGAGCTCAGCCACAGTGATGTTGAGGTTCTTCTTTACCTCTCTCACCAAGGCTCTTCTCCCACGATTACTCAGATTGGCTGGACAGCCAGATCTAGGAAAACTTCTGGTGGCCCCAAACTTCTTCCATTTAAGGATTATGGAGGCCATTGTGCTCTTGGGAACCTTGAGTACTGCAGAAATTCTTTTGTAACCTTGGCCAGATATGTGCCTTGCCACAATTCTGTCTCTGAGCTCCTTGACCAGTTCCTTTGACCTCATGTTTCTCATTTGGTCTGACATGCACTGTGACTGTGAGGTCTTATATAGACAGGTGTGTGCCTTTACAAATCAAGTCCTATCAGTTTAATTAAACACAGCTGGACTCCAATGAAGGAGTAGAACCATCTCAAGGAAGATCACAAGGAAATGGACAGCATGTGACGTAAATATGAGTATCTGAGCAAAAGGTCTGAATACTTATGACCATGTGATATTTCAGTTTTTCTTCTTAAATAAATTTGCTAAAATTTCTACATTTCTGGGTTTTATCAGTCAAGATGGGGTGCAGTGTACATTAATGAGAAAAAAATATGAACTTTTTTGCATTTACCAAATGGCTGCAATGAACAAAGAGTGAAAAATTTAAAGGGGTCTGAATACTTTCCGTACCCACTGTATATCTGCGAGTCTGCCCGTCTCACTCAGTGACAATTGGGGTATGTATTCCATGATCACCTCCCATTTATCCTCCTCTATCCTTCCCAACTCTTCCTTTCATTTTTCTTTTGCACCTTAAGGCCATTCTAACCCCTCCAGCTTAATATAGGGCATGATGGACAGTGCTATCCATGCCATGTTTCATATCTATACCCAAGTGAAATCGCGATAAGAAATATGACGACAATATCTACTATCTGGCACCTCCAGGGGTAAAGATATCCTGAAAGCTAATGATCTCATAAGATTCTAACAGAGCTAACACATCCCCAACCAGCCCTGATATGAGCTCACAAAGGGAGGTGTGTGTGTAACCTTGATCTAATTAAAATGAGAGTTTGGGTTTCTGTTTGTGTTCATTCTGGAAGACATAGTTCGCTGTGACAGTGTTCCACTTTTCTAATGACTCAGGATAAAAGCCAAACCAGAGTCTCTATTTGCAGACATGTGTTATGTTTCGGTAGTTGAGGAGAAATTGCAAAAATAGCAAAAGTAGTAATACACCAGAGAGGCTGGAAACTATTGGATTGCAGTACCCTAAACTAACCGCCACACTAGAAGTAGCCGTGGAGCGTACCTACGGTGATCCTAGACGCCTCGTCAAAGTCGGAGAGATAACTACACCTAAAGGCAGAAAGATGAAAGCTATCTTCCCCGGAGCAGAACTCCCAAAGAAATAGGAAGCCCCCAAACATGTAATGGCGGTTAGACAAGAAGAAAATACGGACACAGACAGAAAATAGAATGAGCAAATGCTGGGGCCCAATCTGTCTAGATAGAAAAGTATAGGAAAGAATTCTGACTTCAACCCAAAAAAACCCTGACAAAAATACCAACACTTCTGATTAACAAAAAACCTGAGATCACACGATCTCAACCACCTAAATCAGATCTCTGGTGTAACACACAGCAATTCAGCAAATAAAAAGTGACAAAGGAACAGAGCAAAAGTGCAAATACAAAATGAACACAATTGCAGCGCCAGACCCCAAAAGGGGACCAGGCTGAAGTCCACTACAAGCAGCAAACCAGCAAAGAATATCCAACCAGAGGAAAAAAAACAGCAAATCACTTATCTGAATGAGAGCAGGAATGCAAGCTGAGCTCCAAGCAAGACCAGGAAGAACAATTGATTACCGGCAAGGCTGGAGTTCAGGTCACTTATATCAAACCATTCAGAGCCAGCTGAAGGCCATTCGGCAATTAGTTCATTACCCTCAGCAACCACCGGAGGGAGCTCTTGCTCAGAAGTCGCCTCCAGATTATTCACAACAGACATGGTGCTTCAGGGCACTGCCTCTCATCAGCGCACAGTATTAGATCAGATTTGGTTAAGAGAAAGGCTCAAGACTGGGATCTAAGGGGTAACATTTCTCCTTGTGGAGAGTGACAAGTCAGCCTGGCATCTCAGAGTGAGAACACTTATACACCATGCATGCTCCTCTGGGAAATTAAATATGCATAGAAAAATGGTTGCAATTCTTAAACGTTTTATGGAATATTTTTGTTCAACCCCTTTACTTACAGTTGAAGTGGAGACTTCCAGGTTTATCTCAGTTGTTTCATTTTAAATTCAAAATAACGGCCTGCAGAGATGAAATCACAAAGATTCGGTATCTGTCCAAATACTTCTAGACCCAACTGTAGAATTTAGGACGATGGTCTTGTGACTAATGGGAGTCCAGTTGATGTGTCTTCCTGCAGGTCTTTGGCAGTGTAAGTGTAAATTTGTCCTATAACCCCCTGGGGCGATTCTATGAAGCTTTTCGCTCCTTGAGAAGATTCTTTCTGGAGCGTCAATCAATTTTTGTCTGACGATAATTGATTAAACCATGTTTGTCATCAGATACAATGTTCTTGTCACCTCCAAAGAATTTCTGTGTCTTGTATCACCGCAAGCGTCTGTTCATGTCCTTGTGCGCAATAATCGACTCAATGGAAACTTTACAGAGACGGAACATTCAAGACGATAACCTTGAGATCCATCTAAAACAACAAAAGAGTTGGGCTCAAAGCAGAGCTCTAGAAAATGGCTCTGAGTTAGTGTATTAAGTTTCTCCATATCAATGTCAGAAGCTCTCCATAAAGCTGGTTTGTGGAACACAAGAAGAGGGACAAAGTCAAATTGACCTGACCTCCATTACCAAAGGACAGGGCTACCACGTTTGAGGAGCCTATCTTGACATAATGAGGCATGATCCTGGTCTTATGTCACCATTGGTCCCCCTACTGCGTGATGAGGTTAGATGGACATTGGAAACAGACCCAGTGACGGACACATGAATAGCTCCAAATTTCTTCTTAATGCAACACATAAAGAATGACCATGATTATGGACAAGGCCAAAAAAGGTGACCATCAATCATTCAGTGTAGCAAGGTAATCCCATAATGTGACTGATCACTAGCACTAATTATTGGCCCAAGCAACCTCCAATTCTAACCCTCATGGGTGATAGGACCACAAATGCTGGGATGAAAAGTGCAAAAGATCTTGTAGGCCACGTATGGGGACCCAAGAGAAGACACATCATCCATGAGTCCACCTTTGACTTCTATCTATAGGAAGGATCCATGGACTAGATAATCAGCTCAGACTCCATGGATCATACATGCAGCACGGGGTGTTCCATGTGGATCTTCAGACATCAGTCTTGCATTATCTCCATGCATCCCTCCTTCAATACACAATAAATATATTAACCCATCATCTGTTTTGCCTCTCTCTTCTTTTATGAACTTGTTTACGGCTCCCATTAAATATGTCCTCAGGCCATAAAATGTTCATCTAGATTTATGACTCAGTAGAACCAAGGGTTCGGGCCATAAAATCCAGGAGTTGTTCGTTAGCACTTTTTCCAGAACAGTAAATTTTATGGTTCCTCTGCGCCTCATTCTGAGAAACACGTGTGGTCAGCTGGATTTTCTGAATGTCTCGCAGATTGTAAATAATGTAGATTTATGTAAATGTGACATTTTGGAACAATCACAGGGGTGGAGGCTCAACAGATGAGTTAAAGGGATTCATGGTAACACAGCCATCATGGTGGAGTCTGACAATCTGCAGCCATTTTGCAGGCGACATCGATACCTGGATCCAGGGGTGAGTGTGGATAAATTATTTTGTAACCCTCTATGATTGCCTTGGAGTGTCCAAATCTGTCAAACTCCACCCAGAAAGACACATCCCCTACAAAGGCATGAGGGTTTACTTTAGGGGACGGACACTCTGAATAGCACTAAATATGGGGGCTATCTCTAGCTGCTAATGTTTATCAGGACACTAGATGGTACTGCTTATGGGGGTTCTCTTGTCAAGGTTTACATGGGCACTCTTTATGGCTCAGATTATAGCGACTCGCTCTGTATGGCTCAGATTATAGCGGCTTGCTCTGTATGACTCAAATTATAGCGACTCACTCTGGCTAAGATTATAACAGCTCTCTGTATGGCTCAGATTATAGCGGCTCACTCTGTACAGTCATGGCCAAAAGTTTTGAGAATGACACAAATATTATATTTTCACATGATCTGCTACCCTCTGGTTTTTATGTGTGTTTGACAGATTTTTTTATCACAGACAGAAATATAATTGCAAACATATGAGTAACAAAAGCTTATATTGACAGTTAGAATGAGTTAATGCAGCAAGTCAATATTTGCAGTGTTGACCCTTCTTCTTCAGGACCTCTGCAATTCTCCCTGGCATGCTCTCAATCAACTTCTGGACTAAATCCTGACTGATAGCAGTCCATTCTTGCACAATCAATGCTTTCATTTTGTCAGAAATTTTAGGTTTTTGTTTGTCCACCCGTCTCTTGATGATTGACCACAAGTTCTCAATGGGATTAAGATCTGGGGAGTTTCCAGGCCATGGACCCAAAATCTCTATGTTTTGTTCCCTGAGCCATTTAGTTATCACCTTTGCTTTATGGCAAGGTGCTCCATCATGCTGGAAAAGGCATTGTTGATCGCCAAACTGCTCTTGGAGGTTGGGAGAAGTTGCTCTTGGAGGACATTCTGGTACCATTCTTTATTCATGGCTGTGTTTTTAGGCAAGACTGTGAGAGAGCCGATTCCCTTGGCTGAGAAGCAATGCCACACATGAATGGTTTCAGGATGCTTAACAGTTGGCATGAGACAAGACTGGTGGTAGCGCTCACCTTGTCTTCTCCGAATGAGGCGTTTTCCTGATGTCGCAAACAATCGAAAAGGGGATTCATCAGAGAAAATAACTTTACCCCAGTCCTCAGCAGTCCACTGCCTGTACCTTTTGCAGAATATCAGTCTGTCCATGATGTTTTTTCTGGAGAGAAGTGGCTTCTTTGCTGCCCTCCTTGAGACCAGGCCTTGCTCACAGAGTCTCCGCCTCACAGTGTGTGCAGATGCACTCACACCTGCCTGCCTGCCATTCCTGAGCAAGCTCTGCACTGGTGGTAGCCCGATCCCGCAGCTGAAACACTTTTAAGAGACGGTCCTGGCGCTTGCTGGTCTTTCTTGGGTGCCCTGGAGCCTTTTTGGCAACAATGGAACCTCTCTCCTTAAAGTTCTTGATAATGCAATAGATTGTTGACTGAGGTGCAATCTTTCTAGCTGCGATACTCTTCCCTGTTAGGCCATTTTTGTGCATTGCAATGATGACTGCACGTGTTTCTTTTGAGATAACCATGGTTAACAGAAGAGAAACAATGATGCCAAGCACCAGCCTCCTTTTAAAGTGTCCAGTGGTGTCATTCTTACTTAATCATGACAGATTGATCTCCAGCCATGTCCTCATCAACACCCATACCTGTGTTAATGGAGCAATCACTGAAAAGAGGTTAGCTGGTCCTTTTAAGGCATGGCTGCAATGATGTTGAAATGTGTTTTGGGGGATAAAGTTCATTTTCTAGCCAAATATTGACTTTGCAAGTAATTGCTGTTAAGCTGACCACTCTTTATAACATTCTGGAGTATATGCAAATTGCCATTAGAAAAAGTGAAGCAGTAGACTTTGTAAAAATTAATATTTGTGTCATTCTCAAAACTTTTGTCCATGACTGTATGGCTCAGATTATAGCGACTCACTCTGTATGACTCAGATTATAACAGCTCTCTCTGTATGGCTCATATTATAGCGGCTCACTCCGTATGGCTCAGATTATAGTGGCTCACTCTGTACAGCTCAGATTATAGCGGCTCACTCTGTACAGCTCAGATTATAGCGGCTCACTCTGTACGGCTGATTATAGCGACTCACTCTGTACGGCTCAGATTATAGCGGCTCACTCTGTATGGCTCCGATTATAGCGGCTCACTGTATGGCTCAGATTATAGCGGCTCACTCTGTAGGCTCAGATTATAGTGACTCACTCTGTATGGCTCAGATTATAGCGGCTCACTCTGTATGGCTCAGATTATAGCGGATAACTCTGGCTGTCGATATTTATAAAGACACTGGCACTGACTAATTATCAGGGCAATTTCTGTCTGGCAATCATACTATAGGCACTGTTTATGGAGACACTGACAGAAGTTTATGGGGGTCTTTGTATGATAATTATGGTGGCATTCTGTTGGATACGGTTTATAGGGACATACTCTGTGCCACTGTTTGCTAAGGCATGTTTTCCAATATTGTTTTTTACGGTTGTATTCTTACTGAGTTTGTCTATCAGTATCAGGACACTATTTGGCTGATACAGATTATGGGAACTGATAATATACCAACACTATCACTAAGGCCAGTTTCACACGTCCAGATATATTGTGTCCGTGTAAATAGGTGGCATATCCGTGTGGCACACGTGGTACAATAAGCGCTGTCCGCTGCCAGTGGTGCTGAAGCTCCCTGTCATTATTCTCCCTGCTATGCCGGCAACAGCGAGCAGGGAGAATGAATGAAAAACCCGACGTGGGGTCCCCCTTAGGTATTGAACCAATCTGGCAAAACTATACAGCTGCATGATGCTATTCTCAGGCTGGTAAGGGGCCATGATTATGGGCCCCCCCCCAGCCTAAAAACAGCAGCCTGCAGCTGCCCAAAAAAGGCACATCTCCCATTCATCCCCAGTAGTTTACAGTCGGAGTGGCTTAATGTCAACCTACAATAGAAAAGTGACATTAACCCTTTATTAACCCCACTTGCCACCGCTACAGGGGAAGTGGGAAGCCCTGCGACAAAGCTCCAGAATAGGCGCATCTAATAGATGCGCATTTTTTGGGCAGCTGCGGGCTGCTGTTTTTAGGCTGGGCGGGCCCATATTCATGGACCCTTTCCAGCCTGAGAATAGCAGCCCGCAGCTGTATAGTTTTGCCGGGTTGGTTCAAAACCTAAGAGGGACCCCACGACAGGTTTTCTTTCATTCATTCTCCCTGCTCGCTGTTGCCGGCAGAGCAGGGAGAATAATGACAGGGAGCTTCAACACCACAGGCGGGGACAGCACTTACTGTAGCTGTCCATGCCGTGCGCATGTGCGGAACGTGTTGCGTCCGTGCTGCCGGAGAAAAACAGACATGCATACGGACACACGGACCGTGAAAACACGCTGACATGTGCATAGACCCATTCATTTGAATAAGTCTACGTGTCAGTGTCTCCAGTACGTGAGAAAACTGTCACTACACGTTCCGGAGCCACTGACGTGTGAAAGAAGCCTAAGGTAGTGATGATGGGGGACCTCGCTGGCCTTGCTAATGAGTACAGTCTTTTCTGACACTGATTATGGGGATACTATTTGGATAGCACCAATTATGGGAACACAATCAGCATGGCACTGGTTATGGCAAGACTGCGTGACACTAATTTTGGGAACACTATGTGGATGGAATTGATTATGGAAAAGCTCTATGTATAGTACTGAATATGGAAACTCCCTCTATGGCACTAATCAAGGGAACACCTTCTGCATGGAGCTAATTATGGGGACACTTTGGCAATATGGAAACAGTATGTAGATAGCACTTATTATAAAGTCACTACCTGGATTACACTGATTATGGGAACGCTCTCTATATGGCACTAATTATGGGAACACTCTTGATGGTACTGATTATGGGAACACTCTATATGGCACTAATTATGGGAACACTCTTGATGGCACTGATTATGGGAACACTCTATATGGCACTAATTATGGGAACACTCTTGATGGCACTGATTATGGGAACACTCTATATGGCACTAATTATGGGAACCCTCTTGATGGCACTGATTATGGGAACACTCTATATTGCACTAGTTATGGGAACCCTCTTGATGGCACTGATTATGAGGCCACTAAGTAGATGCCAGGGATTATGAGAACACTCTCTGGATGGTACTGATTAAGAGATCATTACCCAGGTGGCATTCATTGTGCCATCAATACCTGTATGACACGGATTATGGGAACACTCTGGCTAATACTTCGTGGGCACTATGTTGATGTCACTGTTTTTCAGTGCATTTTTAGACTAGTAATATTTGTTGGGTAACTACAGCCCCATAAATAAGTTGACAGGTAATGTATGGGCACGTTGGCATCTGTGACCCCTTTCGTGCAGAATTTGAGCACTGGCTTCCATAATATACACAGGATATTTCTCTGTAATAAATAGTCTGGATTTATTTCATGTAACATATTTTTATCAGTAATTCACATATAATTACTTTTCTTTACTACAGTCATTGAAATAAAATAAAATGTATCAAAAAAAGTAAAGAATTTGTTAGGACCTTTATTTTTTTCTCTCTTTTGCTGGCAAAAAAACAAAATAACAGACATGAAGGGTATAACTAGGCAGAGATACCCTGGGGGGCATCTGTCACAATGGCCATACTGTAACAGCACTGATAATTGACCCACTGAGTGTCCTTAGAAGGTGCAGTTCAGCCCTTGGAAGTCTTTACTTATGGAGCAGCTTTAGTGCCTTGCGTGTAGAGAAAACCAACACAAAATGAGCCTCATGTAACGAATCAACATTGGATCAGACAAAACCAAGCCCCTGGGGCGACTACAAATTGTTTTTTTTTATTGGATCCTTAAAGCAGCAAATAAAAAAAACACAAAAAAACAACAAAATAAAACTGATCACAGTATTTCTACAGGAATTCTAAGTGCACTTTAATGGCGCCGAAGAAACGGCCGGCTCACGAGGAAAGTGACCATTTCCTATCTGGTGCGGCTTTACTGAATCTGGGGTACTACAGGTATATATTAGGATTTATTTTTCACACCTTAAAACTTCACTTCCTAAACTAAAACTTACCTTGTCACAAGATAGCACTGGGAATTGTGCAACGTAAATCGCCGTGTGGCCTCAGCTTAGTCAAGAAATATCATCAATAATCCTGTGACAGTTATATAATAGACTATAAATCATCTCTATGTCATTATAAGCTTATTACAACCTCTACAATATAGAAAATCTCATATTAGGGGGCATTTACACCATTACAACTGTCACTTTACGGGGTACCCCTTTCCATTAAGTAGGTCACTTTGAATCAAGAGAGGTATGCTCTGCCTGCATACACAGGTAAGAGGACCCCGGAAAAATCTCATACTGGCTATGAAAAACCCCCAGAAATAATCATTAGCAGTCCATTGAGTGCTTGTATTGGTTTTACCTTTGCACTATGGGTTAAGAGCCTTAATAATGTCTTGTTGGATTAGCATATCAATGGTTTTTATCTCAATTTTAGCAAAAAAAAATATTTGAAAAATAAACTTGGGGGAAATCCCAGGATCATTTACATTTGTATCAATAGAAAATTAGGCATAGAAATAGTGTATAAGATACAGGTATGTATACGCTGCGCGGTGCTCTGTATATACAGCTATATGTACAAAGCTGCTGCAATCTACCACAGGACACAATATGGCGCCAAGCCCTATCAATAACAACTTTTTATATCTGTTTCTGGGAAAACACAGAACCGTGACACCAGCGCTGACATCTGTGAAACGACAGCCGCAGCTATAAAGTATCCAGAACAACGCAGTGAACCAGGATTCGATCACTTTCTATCTGTGATTTCTTCTCTGTCGGTTCTAAGATCTTCGCTGTGGTTATGATCCGACGCTACTTCCTATTCTGAGCACATTTTACCACCATGATTTATAACCGCAGTCACCCTGTATCAGCTCTCTGATCTGTCACCTCCTCTGTACTCCATGTTCTAGATTTATCCACAGGACATCAATTAGGATTGATAAAACATGCACAGGTCAGAGAATGACAGGAATCCATCAGTATGACGGCTCCGGTGACAGCCAAAGCTGCAATGTATCAGTGAGGAATTAAAGGCAATGTGTCCATTACTGAGTACCATGTTCCAGGTTACATAAAAAACTATAAAATATAACCAGCAGAGTCACTGTGTACATACATTACCTATACAGTATTGTACTCCAGAGCTGCACTCACTATTCTGCTGGTGAAGTCATTGTGTACATACACTACATTGCTGATCCTGAGCTACATCCTGTATTATGCTCCACAGCTGCACTCAGTATTCTGCTGGTGCAGTCACTGTGCACATACATTACCTATACAGTATTATACTCCAGAGCTGCACTCACTATTCTGCTGGTGAAGTCATTGTGTACATACACTACATTACTGATCCTGAGTTACATCCTGTATCATGCTCAAGAGCTGCACTCACTATTCTGCTGGTGCAGTCACTGTGTACATACATTACTGATCCTGAGTTACATCTTATATTATACTCCAGAGCTGCACTCACTATTCTGCTGGTGCAGTCACTGTGTACATACATTACATTACTGATCCTGAGTTACATTCTATATTATACCTCAGAGCTGCACTCACTATTCTGCTGGTGCAGTCACTGAGTACATATATTACATTACTGATCCTGAACTGGTCGTGTTTTACAACCTGTACTACACCACAGAGCTGCATTTATTATTCTGCTAGTGGAGTACAACAGAATAATAGTGAGTGCAGCTTTGAAGTACAATGTGGATGTAATTCAAAACTGGTAAGATGTATAATGTCATGTGATTTAGATTATATTGAACATGGTGGTCAATAATGGAGGGGGTGCGAGTCCTTTTGCAAGCCTAATTACAATCACAAGCTGGGATGTCAGCAGCCTCTCATGCTCGGGTTGATAATGCTGCAGATCATGCACATAACAGACAATCTGGATCATTCTGTCAGCAGTCATTAACTTTCTTGATAATGACACCGGCACCACAGTGGTGATGTGATGGATCGGGTGAAGCAGATACGGCCGTGACTCCATCCGCTCCACTGTGACCTTTACAGATGAGATGACTCTGTGCGTCTTTGGTATGTATTATCAGACTGCAGAGCACTGCCCCTCTACATGGCTATGCTCCCCAAATCTACACAGCGGAGTGGCCCACACCTCTGCCACCTAATAAGTGTATGACATCTACTGAGGGCCCAGCACATCCCACTCCATCCCTGACCTGTCCTAACATCTATAAATACCATCTCACTCTGCAATATGGCATGCTCCTGAATATTTGACCCCTGAACTTGTGACCCCTCGGATCAGCAGCTGTCGTCACCGGGTGTCTACACATTACAGGGGATAGAACTGTGATGCAGCTTCCGACGACTGAATCTCCACTTGCGCCATTTTGAACTGTGTGCATTGCAGCCATTTCTTCAGGACCCCCGAGTTGTGGCTGAACTGGGCAGATCCTTGTAACATCCGCAGGTTCTGCTGGTTGGCGTTGTTCTGTATCGCCTGCAGGCGCAGCTGAAGCCCGCTGATAAATGCTGTAGAGAAGAGACGTATGTTAGCGTATATATCTACAGAGAATCAGAAGCTTGTCCAATCCTAGACTGAAAACATCTACAGCTTGCTAATATGCTGATCTCTGCATGCTGTCAGTAAATGGAAGCTCACAGAGCATTGTCTACACTGCATAGAAATGGCAAACCCTTGGCTGTAAGAAGTCCTACGTTTGTACAGATTTACACCCTGGCTTCCAATGTGTGCCTTTCCAACTGTTGCAAAACTACAACTTTCAGCATGCCTTGCTTGCAGCGAACTATAATTTTAGAGCTGTTAGAGGAGCACTGGTTGGGGACCTCTGCCATACAGAGAAGCAGACCACTACTTTGCTACAAGGCATAAGAAGAAGGGGCTTTCAAACCCAATTAAACCTTTTTGCCTCAATGGAGCATTGGCCCTTCTTTTTTAGGCACTGCAGGAGAATAAAACAAAAAAGGGTCTCCTGCCTTGAATTCTCATGGGCCGCTTTTCTAAGAGTTCAGTTCAGGTCTGGATTGGGGGTACACGAGGGTATTATCGGAAAGTCCCTAATATACCTATCTATTGCATAACATTCATGGGGGAAAGTGGGTAGAATCTAAAATTGCTCTTGAAAACAAACGGGCGCTCTGCAACCTGATATTAAACGTGTATGTATGTGAATAGTGACAGGAAAGTCAGAAGCAGCGATCACGCACCTTTATATTTGACTGGATCATCGGTAACCACATTGGTATCAACTGCAGAAAAAGATGCAAAACGTTACTAAAAAATGTATGCACGCTGCAAAAAAACTAGATCCGAGCGGCGGGAGATAAACCTGATAATTTTATCTGGAGATAAGCGGCAGCAGAAGTAACGTGAAGAAAACAGTGTGAAATGGGGACCAGGGCTCTGAGGCATGGGCTACGGGTTTGGTCAATTCCTAACACACATGATTCAGCGGCACACGAGGGTCTTTTTTGCTGTTCAGTCTTACGCGCCTGGTTATTTCCCTCTGCTATCTGCCCCATCCGCTTTATTTGGATTCTGCTGAGGCACCACGCAGGGCGAATGAATGTCTATTGCTTAATTAGACCTTGGCCGCTGCGTTTCGGATCCAGAATATGAATGCAATTACGTCCTTTTAACATTATCAAGGTCTGCAATTACACCTCTAAATCTGGAGGCCGGGGATAATTGGTATTGACTATCTGTGATGAGTCACCTCGTGCTCCGCTCTGGAGAAGCGGCGCGGCTTCCTATATATCATGTCACAGAACACAAAAAGCTTTCAGGGTAATTAGATTTTGTGCATCGTTACATCATACTCCCGGCTTTAAACTACAGATTCTGATTTTACACGAATAAACATTTAAATGCTGGATAGGGAGAGCAGGTGGTGCTGGTGCTTGTGGTTTTTATGTCATACCTCTACATCCTCATATATGGTTGTTAGGGCAGCGCTCACAAGCACCGGATCTGCCAGGAATAGGAGACCAAGCGCATTAGCTCTAGGGTTGTTCATGGTGCACCTTGTATCATGGCAGCTCTATGTATAAATGTCCCCTCTGTGTGCAGCCATGACAGTCCAATCTGACACACAGCAGGTATGGGCATCTTACCTTTACAAAAACTGTGGAGTTGCACTCCTGCAGCGCTTCCATTAAGCTGATCAAATGTAGACAGACCATCTCCACCATCTGCAAGAACAGGAAACATTACGGCGCTTGGCAGCAGTCATCTAGCAGAAGTTGCTATAACTTTTGCTTTCAGCACAGTCTCCACTCTTGCATGTGATGTCTAAACTAAGCAGAAAACGCTCTAGGGCAAATAAAACGATCCCCCACCTTCCGTCCTGCAACATCAGTACCCCCTTTGTTGCTTTTGCAACCTCACCAATCAAATTACAAAAGGCTGCAAAATATCTGCAATTGGGACAGGTAAAAGTAGGGGAATCTGCAAGGAAAATGGCCTACCCCAAAGCATTAAATTAGGAATCTGCAAGCAGGTCTCTCAGCCTGCCTCCTGCGTTCTCTAAATGCCACTCAGGGCTGGACAGAAAGCAGCCCGGTGATATTATCTGCATAATCAGATTTGCAGCGTGGAGATGTAATTAGTCGAGCTCTACAGGAACGCCAATTACCAGTGATTGACTGGATCATGCGGAGGAGTCTGGGGTCCATACTCACCACAGTATTGTGCGCCATGAGCTGCAGGATGCTGGGGTGACTCTGCTCCAGAACTCCAGAGCCGTCAGGATGGCCGTGAAGCTGAACTCGTTTTGGTTCTGAACGGTCGGAGCGATGGCTGCCTGCTCGCAGTACACAGTCCACAGCTGGGCAAAGATGAAGGCATGGAAGAGCGAGCACATGTGGAGCACGGAGGTCTGCAGAGATGAAATGTGCGTTATAGAGGCAGTCTGGATAACAAATACCATTATTCAATACTAGAGGTCCAGTATCTACGGCTACAGAGAGTGTCTCATTCTCTGGAGGACCCAGCATGACTGGGCATTACAAATACAAAAAGGAAACTGTACAGTCATGGCCAAAAGTTTTGAGAATGACACAAATATTATATTTTCACATGATCTGCTGCCCTCTGGTTTTTATGTGTGTTTGACAGATGTTATCACAGACAGAAATATAATTGCAAACATATGAGTAACAAAAGCTTACCGTATATACTCGTGTATAAGCCGACCCGTGTATAAGCCGACCCCCCTAATTTTGCCACAAAAAACTGGGAAAAATTATTGACTCATGTATAAGCCGGGTGTATAAACTGCCCTCCTGCTCTGTGCTGCCCCGTCCTGCTCCTTGCTCCCCATCCAGCTCTGTGCTCCCCCATTCTCCTCTGTACTCCCCCCTCCTGCTCCGTCCTCCGCTGTGCTCCCCCATTCCTTCTCCGTCCTCCTGTGCCCCCCCGTCCTGTCCGTGCTCCTCTGTGCCCTCCATCCTCCCCTGTCCTGCTCCGCGCTCATTGTCCTCCTCCATGCTTCCCCCGTCCACCGATCTCCCCCCCCCTCCTGCTCCATGCTTCCCCGTCTGCTCCAGCTTCCCCGTCCACCGATCTCCCCCCCTCCTGCTCCATGCTTCCCCGTCCTCCTCTATGCTTCCCCCGTCCACCGATCTCCCCCCCCTCCTGCTCCATGCTTCCCCCGTCCTGCTCCAGCTTCCCCCGTCCTCCTCTATGCTTCCCCCGTCCATCCGATCTCCCCCCCCTCCTGCTCCATGCTTCCCCCGTCCAGCTCCAGCTTCCCCCGTCCTGCTCCAGCTTCCCCGTCCTCCTCTATGCTTCCCCCGTCCACAGATCTCCCCCCCCTCCTGCTCCATGCTTCCCCCGTCCTGCTCCAGCTTCCCCCGTCCTCCTCTATGCTTCCCCCGTCCACCGATCTCCCCCCCTCCTGCTCCATGCTTCCCCCGTCCTGCTCTATGCTGCCCCCGTCCTCCGTTCTCCCCCCCTCCTGCTCCATGCTTCCCCGTCCTGCTCCAGCTTCCCCCGTCCTCCTCTATGCTTCCCCCGTCCACCGTTCTCCCCCCCGTCCTGCTCGTGCTCCTTGTCCTCTCCTCCATCATACTCACCCCTCCCCGTGCCATCGCTGAGCGTCCCTGCAATCCTGCAGCTCTCCCCGTCTTCTTGCAGCTCTCCAGCGCTGAGCGGTGACGTAATACCGCTCATTAAGGCCATGAATATGGAGGCCACGCCTATGGGAGTGGCGTCGCGTCCATATTACATGACCTTAATGAGCGGGTATTACATCACCGCTCAGTTTTGGAGAGCTGCAAGAAGACTGGGAGAACGCAGGATTGCAGGGATGCTCAGCGATGGCACGGGGAGGGGTGAGTATGATCCCAGCCACCGGCTCCTGCCGCGGCATCCCCTCCCCCGCTGGTTTCTGCCCTATGACTCGTGTATAAGCCGAGGGGCATTTTCAGCACGAAAAAAGGTGCTGAAAATCTCGGCTTATACACGAGTATATACGGTATATTGACAGTTAGAATGAGTTAATGCAGCAAGTCAATATTTGCAGTGTTGACCCTTCTTCTTCAGGACCTCTGCAATTCTCCCTGGCATGCTCTCAATCAACTTCTGGACCAAATTCTGACTGATAGCAGTCCATTCTTGCACAATCAATGCTTTCATTTTGTCAGAATTTTTAGGTTTTTGTTTGTCCACCCGTCTCTTGATGATTGACCACAAGTTCTCAATGGGATTAAGATCTGGGGAGTTTCCAGGCCATGGACCCAAAATCTCTATGTTTTGTTCCCTGAGCCATTTAGTTATCACCTTTGCTTTATGGCAAGGTGCTCCATCATGCTGGAAAAGGCATTGTTGATCGCCAAACTGCTCTTGGAGGGTTGGGAGAAGTTGCTCTTGGAGGACATTCTGGTACCATTCTTTATTCATGGCTGTGTTTTTAGGCAAGACTGTGAAAGAGCCGATTCCCTTGGCTGAAAAGCAACCCCACACATGAATGGTTTCAGGATGCTTAACAGTTGGCATGAGACAAGACTGGTGGTAGCGCTCACCTTGTCTTCTCCGAATGAGGCGTTTTCCTGATGTCCCAAAAAATCGAAAAGGGGATTCATCAGAGAAAATAACTTTACCCCAGTCCTCAGCAGTCCACTGCCTGTACCTTTTGCAGAATATCAGTCTGTCCATGATGTTTTTTCTGGAGAGAAGTGGCTTCTTTGCTTCCCTCCTTGAGACCAGGCCTTGCTCCAAGAGTCTCCGCCTCACAGTGCGTGCAGATGCACTCACACCTGCCTGCTGCCATTCCTGAGCAAGCTCTGCACTGCTGGTAGCCCGATCCCGCAGCTGAAACACTTTTAAGAGACGGTCCTGGCGCTTGCTGGTCTTTCTTGGGCGCCCTGGAGCCTTTTTGGCAACAATGGAACCTCTCTCCTTGAAGTTCTTGATGATGCGATAGATTGTTGACTGAGGTGCAATCTTTCTAGCTGCGATACTCTTCCCTGTTAGGCCATTTTTGTGCATTGCAATGATGACTGCACGTGTTTCTTTAGAGATAACCATGGTTAACAGAAGAGAAACAATGATGCCAAGCACCAGCCTCCTTAAAAAAGTGTCCAGTGGTGTCATTCTTACTTAATCATGACAGATTGATCTCCAGCCATGTCCTCATCAACACCCACACCTGTGTTAATGGAGCAATCACTGAAAAGAGGTTAGCTGGTCCTTTTAAGGCAGGGCTGCAATGATGTTGAAATGTGTTTTGGGGGATAAAGTTCATTTTCTAGCCAAATATTGACTTTGCAAGTAATTGCTGTTAAGCTGATCACTCTTTATAACATTCTGGAGTATATGCAAATTGCCATTAGAAAAAGTGAAGCAGTAGACTTTGTAAAAATTAATATTTGTGTCATTCTCAAAACTTTTGTCCATGACTGTACAATGCTTCATTTGCCCTGCACAAAATGTGACCACTTGCAGCTTCTGAAGGACCCTGGGACCAGGTTATTGACAAGGAACTTTAAAAAAAAAATATATATATATATATATTGGACAATCTAATTGGACAACCCCTTTAAATGATAACTTCAAACACAATACACTTTCCCTGCCCTTTAATATTCACACTTCCTGCGGTCCGATATGTCCTTATGCACTAAGACTGTCTATGTTCAAGAACAGAGCCGTCATGTTTTTTGCTTTGCTGCTGCGTTACCTTTGATTGCTCAGGAAATCCGATGAGAATGACGATCAGATGGTCAGCCACGTGAGAGCCGGCATCTAATGGGATTGGCATACAGGGTGAGGGTGAATTCACACAGACCACGCCATGCGTAAGAGACCCCAAGAGAAGCCACGATAGAAGTCGGATGTGAGTGACACATTCGATGAACTCTTTAGGACTGCGGGGCGAGATAGACAGAAGCGGACTTGTATCATGTAGATTAATTTACACATTTCCCAGAATGCTGTGCTCTTGTCCTCACCCCTGCTGCATGGCTGATGGCGGATGGTATAGCCAGGGCAGATAGCGTATCACCGCTTTATTGTCCCGATGGTTTCCGCGTGTTATTTCCATAGCAGCAATCTGGGCGAGACCAACCTTGAGATGTCCGCCGAATGTGTCCTCATGCAAAGGCTGTGAGCAGGTCTTCATGTGGCTCTATGGGAGCGAGGAAGTAGGCTCATCACATGAAATGCCAGACATAAGCGCCCCGCGGCGGCCTTCCAGGGTTTTAGAATTACCTTCAGCTTGGTCAGTGTGTGCATGTCTGCAATGAAATCCAAGATCTCCCCAATGTACTGTCTGGTGCACTCCATGGCTGCCGTGCCGCACTATAAAGGGGGACACAGGCAATGTCGTCAGACAGGAGACAGCCCTGACATTTACTTCACAAAACCTTGAAGTGACAGGACACAGACATGACACAGACCAGGACACAGACATGCGATCTTTCAAGCACTCTGCCCTCCTGGGCTATAATTTTGCAGAGCTATGACCCTTGGTGTAAAGCTTCTTCCAGACTCCATGTAGCTCACCTGGACATTATAAAGGCTCTTCCCTTTGCTTTTTGGTTTTCAGCTTGGAATCCTCTGTAGCTCCTCTGGGCACTCAACCCACTACTCACTGATCTCAGAAATTTCTAACACCTTGTGATCTTTTCACGTGGACATTTTTATTGGTTGAGCAAATACTAGGTCTCCTACAATTTCACCTGAAAGTTCTCTGGTGGTCTGGAGAGTGGTTCTTCTCATGGGTTCAAGCATGGGGATCTCTGGTCATCTGAGACAGGTTTATCATAAGGGGATATGCGGGTGGAGGGGCATTTACAGGGAATCTGTCAGCAGGTTTTTGTTTCCTCATCTGAGAGCAGCACGATGGGCCCCTGATTCCAGTGTTCCTAGTTGTTAAAAATCTGTTTACAGATTCTCTGCAAAATATCTGTTGTTTTAATTTTTTTTTTATAAATCAATAGCACACATGAAAATAAGAAACTTTGTAATATATCTCATCAGAACAACCTGCTTCTTTCTCCTCCAAGACTAATGCTTCATTCTCAATTCACCGGTAAAATGTGTCTTCGGTGAATACATAATTTCCCATTACTGAGATAAGAGATAACGGTTGGTGCCCATAAAGTTCTATGGAGAACTGTAACTATCATTTCATGGGAAATGTGCTGCAGAATGCCTGTCTCCTCCCTCTACATAGAATGTTATAAGCACCAACTGTCATCTCTTAATGTTTACATTTTTCGTCACTGATTTTACCCATAAAGTGAGAGAAAAACATCAGTCCGGGAGGTAAAAGAAGTAAATTTCTCTAATAAAGATATTACCAAGTTGCTGATTTTCATAAGTACTGCTGATTTATGACATAAGAATGGTAGTTACACTTTTAAATATTTTTCATATCTACAGCTTGCTTACTAAAGTGAACGTGTCAATTGAAAAAAAAAAATACTATTAACCTGCAGATATGGGGTTAATTTGCAGGTCAGTGGCATTGTGAATCTGCCCAGTAATGGCACTTAGACCCACAGTGCTGGAAGGAAATGAACCTTATTCCCCTAGCTAGGCTCCGATATCAGTCACAGGGATGGTGACGGCACAGGTTCAGTCACTGCTCAGGGTATAGATGGTCTGAGTGCCAGCGCTGCTGGGAGGTGTCCCTAATCACCTTTATGGTTTGCGCTGGCCACAGAGCCATTGGCTATACGAATCAGATCAGACCAAATTTATAGAGGAATAATTCACAAATCTGGGTAGGATGGTCTGACCTTGTGTGCAGATGATTTATTATTATTTGTATCATCACCAGATAAATCAATTCCAAGGGCCATAGACCTAATTAATCAATATGGGGGATATTCTGGTCTCTTAAACTGGAAGAAGTAATTCCTGCTATATCAAAGATCCAACTTACTAAATTCCGTGATATTAGCTCTAAGTGTGGTAAATCAATTCAAACACCTAGGTATTGTTACATCTAGTAAAGCCTCGGAGAAGATCGCTCTTAAATGTTTCCCCCCTTGATTCCATTATTTAAGGATAAATCGAAACTATGAGCTGCTTTCACTGTAGCGGCCAGAATTATTAAAATGGTTGCCCAACTTAAATGCTTATATATTTTACAACATATTTTTATATAGATATCAAAATCCTTTCACCAAACCCTCAAACCTATGATCATCTCCATTGTGTGGGGATCTGCTAGACCCGAGTTACAATTGTCAAAATTGCAAAGACCCAAAACATGCTGGAATGACACTCTCTAACACGTTTTTATATTATTTGTCAAGTCAGCTTAAATACTTAGAGCCTTGGGTTCAGGCCGATATGACTAAACCTCATGAAAGCGACTGGCGGACTTTCTGGATTCTAGTCACTTATGGCCTATATTCATATATCAAAACTGTCCAAGAAAAGAAAAAGCTCCTTCCCATTCATGAATTGTCCAGAAAACTATGGATGGAAGTTATAAAAGCAGGGATATCCCACTGGAAGCCCCACTATGGCATAACCCTGGACTACATCATTTTGAAATACTCCAGAATTTTGAATTGTGGGGGAAGAGAAGCATATTAACTGCTTCATGTCATGGCCATTTTCCGTTTTCCCGTTCCCTTCTTCCAACAGCCATAACATTTTTATTTGTCAATATAGCCATATGAGGGCTTGTTTTTTGCGAGAAGAGTTGTACTTTTGAATGACATGATTCATTTTACCATAAGTAATACTGTAAAACGGAAAAGTAATTCCAAGTGTGGTGACATTACAAAAAAAAGTGCAATTCCACAATTGATTTCTGTTTTTTTATTTACCATGTTCACTCTATGGTAAAACTGACCTGGCAGTATGATTCTCCAGTTCAGTACGAGTACACCGATACCAAACATGAATAGTTTATTTTGTATTCAAGTGGGGAAAAAAAATTCTGAAATTTTTATGAAAAAAAAAAAAATTTGAGTTTCTCGCCGTTTTCCAAGACCTCTAGTGTTTCCGTTGTTTGGGATCTGGGCTGGATGAGAGCTTATTGTGTGCACGTTGAGCTGACATTTTTAAGCATTCCATTTTGGGGTAGATACGATGTTCTGCATTTTAATGCACTGTTGCAGCAACCAAAAAAATTTAATTTGAGCTTTTCAATTTTTTTCCCATTACGCCGTTTACAGATTGGATAAATTCACTCTATATTTTGATAGAACATATAATTCTGAACGCAACAATACCAAATGTGTGTATTTTTTATTTTCTTAATTGTTTTATTTTCAATGGGGCTTTAATATTTTTTAAAATTTTTTTGCCCCTTTTACTTTATTTAATTGTTCCCTTTAGAGACTTGAAGCAGTGATCGGCAGGTCACTTGTGCTATACATAGCAGTGCTTCAGCCCTGCTGTGTATGGTAGAAATCACAATCTCCTATGAATGCCGATCACAGGCCAAAGTTCACAGGTGATTCACAATAACAGGCACGGGGATCTTCTGTACACCCCCAGCTGTCATGACAACCCATCGGCGCCCCCAATTACCTGACAGGGGTGCTGATGGGCAGGATCTATGATGCGCTTCCGACTGGCGCGTGTTAAAGGGGTACTCCCATCTCCAAGATCCTATCCCAATATGTAGTAGGTGTAATAATAATATTAGCAAATACCTCCAATTAGAAATGTAGTACAGTTTTTCTGATTCGCTATGTCTCTTTATTTGCAGGCATTGCAGGACCTTACGTATCCATGGTTACGACCACTGATAAGTGACGGTTAGCTAGTTCCCAGTGGTCGTGTATATATATCTACAGATACGACACGCATGTCATACACAGTTTTCTGGTAGAAATGTATTTTTATTTTCTTCTTTTCCTCTAATTGGGATTGTCAAAACTCAAGGCCTAGGTAGATTGATCTATTGTATATTCATGGCTCATACAGGCTTAATACACTTGATATATGGAAATCCAAGATTCCATCACCAAACGATGACTTAGGTGTCGATTTACTTGAATCCCATCTATATTTGTCTCCATATATACAGTACATAAGAAATTAATTCAATTATGTATCATACATCGGAGTTCTCTCACACTGGTTAGGTGGAGGAAGATGGGTAAAATTAGGGATGCCATGTGCCCAAAGTGTGGTTCATTCTTTTGGGAATAAATACTAGAATTTCTATCTATACAATATTTCTATATATTGATATTTCTAAAGAACCTTTGTTATATTTTCTGGTTTCTTGGATGAGGAAACGTGGCCTCATCATTCTCACATATTTCTTAGAGTCTTTATTCCTAGCTAGGAAAACAATAGCTATCTGATGGATGAATAGACGACCTCCAAATCATTCCATGTGGATAAAAATGATGAACTCATATAAACACTTTATATATAAAAATAGGAAATGCCCAGAAACGTTTCAAAAGGTGTTAGGGGATATTGGTTGGAACTCCTCAAGCTTTTATGGTCAACGTTCAAAACATGGCGAAAATAGTGGGTTAAGGTTATGATAATAATAAGGTTTAATATCAATTACATTCTGAAACTAGATCCTGAGTCAAGTAAGTCTCGTTCATCTATAAGCTGGTTATTTGTATGATTTATCGACATTTCACTCTGAGTGATGTTGTAATTGTATAACTTTTGAAATATGCAATGTATGAAGCCTGATTAATCTTAAACATGTTTTGTTACATGTCTGAATATTCAGAATTGAATGTTATAGTTTAAAATCCAAATCCAAAGAAAAAAAGAAGGGGTCCCCAGAGACCCCTTCTTTTTCTTTCTCTTTTTTTTCTTTGGATTTGGATTTATAGCACCAGTTGAACCGCACTGGACATCTCCTGGCATCAGACCGCTCATGAACTATATTGGACACTGATGTACGGTAGGCTGAATATTTTTTCCTCTTTTTGCTATAGTTTAAAATGTCATTATGTTGTTGCTCTTTGTCATATTATTACCTTTTCAATAAAATTAGCTAAAAAAAATAATGCCCAGAGGCACATAGGAGATCTGGATTGTGGTGGCAGAACACGTATATAGGTATCCGAAGTTTATTAGTTTGACAGAATATAAAGCAGCACACCACAGTAAATCCACCATTAAACCTACATTCTATTGTCTAATTCCCCCTTTATGCTGATTGATGTCTGAGACTTAATGAGACCTCATAGAGTTACTGTTTACAGTGAGAGAATCTGACATGTGAGCGCCCCCCACCTCATAAATCTGTAGCATTACCACAGACAAACAGCGCCAGCCTCATGGACTCTAACAGTGGCACCAGCGAGTCTCCCCGCCATCCATCCATCCATTTATTTTTTATCTACTTAATGAAAATTAAATATGTCAAATTTTAAAGGTGGAAGGAGAAGAGGCACAAAAAGTCTGATCATCCTCTTCACATAACCAGGGAAGATACCAGAAAAAAATGCACAAGTGAAGATTCCATTACATAGACAAATCTATCACCCTACGTATGAAATCTGCATCCAAACACACATACCAACATATCAGAAATACAAAGTCAGTTCACAGGCGGCAACCAGTATATTACATTATTACAGCCGTATTATAATAGTTATATTCTTGTACATAGGAGCAGTATTATAGTAGTTATATTCTTGTACATACAGAGCAGTATTATAGTAGTTATATTCTTGTACATAGGAGCAGTATTATACTAGTTATATTCTTGTACATAGGGGGCAGTATCATAGTAGTTACATTCTTATACGTAGGGGCAGTATTATGATAGTTATATTCTTGTACATAGGGCAGTATTATAGTAGTTATATTCTTGTACATAGGGGGCAGTATTAATAGTAGTTATATTCTTATACGTAGGGGCAGTATTATGATAGTTATATTTTTTGTACATAGGGCAGTATTATAGTAGTTATATTTTGTACATAGGGCAGTATTATAGTAGTTATATTCTTGTACATAGGGGCAGTATTATAGTAGTTATATTTTTGTACATAGGGGCAGTATTATAGTAGTTATATTCTTGTACATAGGAGCAGTATTATAGTAGTTATATTCTTGTACATAGGGGCAGTATTATAGGAGTTATATTCTTGTACATAGGAGCAGTATTATAGTAGTTATATTCTTCTACATAGGAGCAGTATTATAGTAGTTATATTCTTGTACATAGGGGCAGTATCATAGTAGTTATATTCTTGAAACACGGAGCAGTATTATAGTAGTTATGTTCTTGTACATAGGAGTAGTATTATAGTAGTTATATTCTTGTACATAGGGGCAGTATTATACCGTAGTATTATAGTAGTTATATTCTGGTAAATGGGGCAGTGTTATAGTAGTTATATTCTTGCACATAGGGGCAGTATTATAGGTATTATAGTAGTTATATTCTGGTACATGGGGGCAGTGTTATAGTAGTTATATTCTTGTACATAGGGGCAGTATTATAGGTATTATAGTAGTTATATTCTGGTACATGGGGCAGTGTCATAGTAGTTATATTCTTGTACATAGGAGCAGTTTTATAGGTATTATAGTAGTTATATTCTTGTACATAGGAGCAGTATTATAGTAGTTATATTCTTGTACATAGGAGCAGTATTATAGTAGTTATATTCTTGTACAGAGGGGCAGTGTTATAGTAGTTATATTCTTGCACATAGGGGCAGTATTATAGGTATTATAGTAGTTATATTCTTGTATATAGGGGCAGTATTATAGTAATTATATTCTTGTACATTTTGAGCTGTGTTGCAGAGTAACTAAACATTCAGAAAGCAGACTCTTTTTATTTTATTGTGTTGCTGATGAAAATTTAGTAGCAAGCTGTAAAGTAAGATGCCTGAACATGAGCCTAGCATGTTGTCCTAGCGATTGGAGATGGACTTCAAAAATTAAATAGGAGCAGTTTCTTTATGAACTGCTAAATTTTCTTTAAAAATTACTTTTGGCATTTTCCGGTGAGATCATCCATTTAAAAATTGCTGTTTTTATCCTGACATTATCAAAGTCCTGACTAATTTTTTATTAGCAAGAGAGGCGAGCAGGAATACCAACATTGACTTTTTATAATAACATTAGTGCAGTCTGCAGCAGAGTACCATAATTAATAGATATTGATTATCGTTCATATGAAAGCCACAGAGATTTTTCATGTAGAAAAGCAGTGATGCAGCAGAGGAGGGGTTAATGCAGCTTGTCTCCAGGCAGATAGGAAGAGGTTAAATGTGTATAAGGTCCCACCATGAGCAGACTTCCTGTGATATGATAATGTGGCAGATACTCATTGTTATGAACTGGACATGACTGTCTCACAGATTGATATGTCTGACAGCAACACAACACAGGAGTGAAGAGACGGACAGAGGTGCTGACCTGTACTGCCAGACTGACAGCAGTGGAGTCATGGAGGATGGAGATGATCTGTCCATCCATCTATATACAGTATCTCATAACTTTTTTTCTTTTTATCCATTTAATATTTTCGTTGCATCCTTTCCACCTTTCTCATATATTATCTATCTACACCACAGCACCCCATGTAGACGAAGAGCAGGACTGAGCTGATGCAGAACATCTTACTTCTGTTTCATTATCTATTTATTGCAGATCATCACTCACCGAGGGCAATGACGCGATCATCTGCTTGTGTATGATCGTCGACTCTGACAACTTCGTTCCAACGTCTGCGCAGATGAACTGACAACACAACAAGAGTCAATATCAAGAGAAAAAAAAAAGTTCAGGAAGGTTATTCTAAATATATAAGGCACAAGAAAAGAGCTACCTGGTGGCCAAAGTGCCATCAAAAATAGCAAGAAGCACAAAGCAGAGAATATCTGACGCCTGGCCTCGGCCTGTGTGATGGTGGCAAGTGCACTTTCATTCTCCTACTTCTTTTAAGTAGGTCACGTCTGCTTAGAAACGATCCCATGAGCTCAGATGCAAACACAGATCCTTAACGCTGGTCCTTTAATTTAATGAAAGGGCTCAGCACATAAAAGAGCTTCCGCTGGGGAGAGCTGCTGATGAAATGGCCCATTTAATTCTTACTATAATTATCATCCCCCCTCACAGGGGAAGCGTTTCATACCTGCACAAGAAGAAGGAGGTTGGTGTCTGGCAGGGGAGACTTTAATTTCAAGGCTTGCAGCAGGTCCAGGATCACACTGCGGGTCAGGTAGTACTTGTCCCGTTCCTGCAATTCAAGATTGCCCCGTAAAAATGTAAAGTGCCTGTCCCCCTTTACCATGGGCTCAGGCCTTACAGGTAGGAGGAGGTTTGTAGGGCTTCGGTGTTGCGACCATGTAATTCCACCATGGTCTCTGGATCAGGGTCTAGAGGGCACAAAGGGGCATCATTCATTTGTAGGTGGCACGGAGACATCATCTGCCTCCATCAATGGCAGAAACAACAAGTGGAACCATATCCTGTGCCCCTTCACAACAGGACAGACTTACATAAACGCAAAGATCAACCATATTGTCCTGCACAATCCCACGCAAGGTTGTGAATCATTGAGATGAAGACCCCTCTCTGCCCAGCTCCGATCAATACCATCGATCAGCTGCTGCATTAACATAATTTCCAATTAGTTAAGCCGGTTGTAAAGTCGCTGACCCTCGCAGTTCGTTCATTGATCTCACTTTTTCTTATTTGACTTCTTGCATGTCTTGCAATCACCGGCTCGCTGCCATTTTTGCACTCAAGCACAAATCCTGAAGCTGGATCCATGCAGAATGGAAGCTGGATGGAGAAAGACTGTCGGGAATATTGTAGCAAGGACACACGCAGTATTAGTGATGACTACTGCTACTCCCACCTGCGGCCAGACAGGAGGACTTATGCTCCATGTTTAATTGGAGGCTTGTATGTATGCTGCTGCTTTAGTTATTACCTAGCAGACACAGAGATCGAATCAATGGAGACTCAATGCAAGACTGCCGATCTCCAGTGATCAGATGCTTATCACCTCTCCTGTGCACGTGTTTAGTTGTAGTAGTATGGCAGGAGAGAAGGCAGCGACTCCCTGAGCTCAGCAGAGTGATTACATCACATGGGTCTGACCGCCTTCATCCACAGGCTTGCTGACGGTTTCCGACAACAACCAGAAGTAAATTTATAGACAAATTATATTGATCACTGCCACCCACCTTGGTGAACGCTCGGTAACAAAGCCCACAGAGCTCGACGAGGTACGCCAGGGTGAACAGCCCGTTCTGAATGACGAAACTCAGCAGCTTGGAGAACGGCTCTAGCAGACTCTGTAATAGGGAGATGATGATGTTTCATAAGCAGTCCACTCTATGCCCCACACTTACATAAAGACGTGAGACGAACATGGTGCACTGCACTTACTCTGGTGGCGTTAGATGTTGGGATCTTCAGAAGACAAATCATTATCCGCAGACTGGAATCTAAGGAACACTGGCAGTAAAGAACAGTCATAAGATTAGTCAGAATCTGAGAGGTCAACATGAATATCTAGGAATCCAGCCACAGAGCAGAACGTGGTGACAAATTTACTCAAAATCCAGGAATCTGGCCACAGAGCCGTACACAAAGGACACGTTCTGACACTAGCCATCTGGTGGCCATAAGCGCTTCTGCAATATGCAATGTAAACCACTGAGGAAAGAAAATGTCTTTACCTTTAGTGGAAGGACAGAAGGCAATTTTGTGAAAAAGGTTTGGAACTGGTTGCAGATGGTGGTCCACAGATTACTAGGGGAATCCATAGGCAAGGCTTCCATGAACGTGGCAATATTTTCCAAGCACCTCAGCATCGTTCCACCAGCCGGTAAATTCTTCTTGTTATTCAACCCCTGAAAAGTAATAGGACTCTGACAGTGATCATTGCTCTGTCTTTGTGCATAACAACGGCAGCAAATTTTCACATTTTTGGGATAAACCAACTAATACTAAAATCTATTATTTGAGCTTTGTGTATTTCTTGGGGGGCGGGCATTGCACATTTCCTTTTTTTATACTACACTTTCTCTTATTTTTATATTCATTTTATTACTATTTGCTTTTCTCTTTTTAATAAGACCTCAGTGGCTTCATTTTTTAATTAATTATATAGAGTAACTTTCTATTTTGTTCTTTTAATTTTAACTCAAACTCTATTTTTATTGCATTTTTCAAATGACTTATTTGCTGTTATTAATGTATAATTTGCACATCTTTCAGCATTTTCCTTAATTAATTTAAACCGGCATGTAATAATAGTCAGTCACCTAATAGATCTGTGGTTTTCACTTTCACTAGTATTTTTTAATATATTTTTGCATTGTTGTATGTGTGTACATTAAATGATGTTACTCTAAATTATAATGTTTTGCCAACAGGCCCAGGCTGGGGTAATAAAGAAATAAAATCCTGTACTCACCTCCTGAATTGGGGCCACTTCGCTGCATTCGCTTGTGTCATCCCAAGGGCTAGACCACTGACAATAATCCACAATTGCTGATTGGTTGCAGCGGTCATGTGAAACCCACTCAGAATGTGACAAAATGACACTATAGCGAAAGCAGAGTCTTGATGGTAAGTATAGGATGTTTTTTATTATCCCACCCTGTGATCATTGACATTTAAAGTACGGGGGCACCCTTAATATATTATGTCTCCCAACATCCGGGTTGCCGCTCTCTGATTGTCACTTACCTCCAGTAGTTGGCTCAAGGCGGCAAAAGAGCTGAGCTCACTGAAGTCCATCAGGGAAGCTGCTAATGTGCGTAAGAAGCTGCCGTCTGTAGAACAGAGAATAGGAGAGTGACTGGTGAGTGTTGCGAGAAAGGCGATGCGGATGAGTGCGCTCCGATCCCTCACCTTTGATATTGCTCTGGAACAGCTGTGAAAAGATACCGTTGGGAGCCAACTGATGGAAAACACAGCGCAGAAACTGCTTGGCCACCCCTGCCACGTTCCCCGGGATCATCATACTGTGGACGAAGCATAGAGGGATAATGAGATCAGTATCAAGCTTAGGCCGGGGCCAAACATGCAAGAAAATCGCACGAGTCTCGCATTTCAATACCCGGCACTGCCGCTGGCACTCGGACAGGAGCGTGCGGCTGCATGAGTTTCTCGCATGTCTGATCCCGGCCTTATAGGGAGAATTTTTTATTTTTTTCATGTATTTTTACATGTTTTTTGCATGTATTTGAGTTCCATTTAGAATTATGCATGTCTGCCTTCTGCAGCCTCTGTGTTGCCCTAAACACCCCTAGCTGCTGAATGAGTTAACTGAGAACCCATCAGTGAACTCCGGCTGACAGAGTTTGTACCTCGTTAATCTGTAATTTTCTGAGCTTTGAATATGCAGGGAAACAAAGAGCCTGTAAAAGCAAAAACAGTGCAAAAATTTTAATGAAACCCAACTGCATGTATTTAAGACGAATAAATTGTCCCCAAAAGGTGGACAAACCCTTTAAGAGCCGATTACATACTGTAAATACGTTGCACCTAATAATAAAGACGGTATGCAGCGAACTTCCCTTTTAGAAGCTTTTGTTTGTTACACGATAACAGCGATTAATTTCAGATCATTAGGAGAGAAGCACAAGCCTCCTCTCCTGACACTGACATAATCATGGAGGTGAATTACCGCCTCGTTTTAGTTGCCTTTCGTCACCCAGGTTAGAGGTCGCTTTGTTGTCTCGGCTGCCAGCGACATTCACATCTACAAATCTTTCACTGTGACTTAATTAAAAGGATGAAATCATTCTTCTCATTAGTGTGAAACTCTGCTGGGAGCCATTAATTACACTGGTCAACACAAAAAAATCAGCAAAGGTAATGTGTCTGTTTTATGGAGTTTGATGTGCTGATTCCAAAAATATGCTTAGTTTTGGTCTATCACATAAAGTTTCTGAGATAGAAGTATTTTTGTTATTGCGCTATTTCTGCATTTTCAATGTATGTGGTTTTTCCTATGTTATTCCCATTTCTTTGCTTGTCTTACTTAATTGTGAATTTTCTTACAGAGACAACATCAGTAAAGGTTTTAGTGAGTTTTATGGGAAGGAGTATTGACAGTGCAGTCAACCAATGACTGATTCTCGGAAAGTCACATGTTATGGGGAGGAGCTAACTGTTATGAGGCGGTAAGATTTAAGTCAGTCAGAAAAGGATGGTGATGGCAGCAAGGACTAGTATGTGAGACTGACAGGAGAGGCCTCTACAGGGATCTACTGTTTGATCTAATTTAAAGGAAAAAAATGCCCCGACAGTGTATCAATCATCCAAACAGATTCTGCTATGTGTGTGGTTCTTTTACACCAAAAAGCCAAGTACGGTCAATCACTCATGATATTAAAAAGATGTACCAGGTGTACTTTAACCCCTTCATGACCCAGCCTATTTTGACCTTAAAGACCTTGCCATTTTTTGCAATTCTGACCAGTGTCCCTTTATGAGGTAATAACTCAGGAACGCTTCAACGGATCCAAGCGATTCTGAGATTGTTTTTTCGTGACATATTGGGCTTCATGTTTGTGGTAAATTTAGGTCGATAATTTTTGCATTTATTTGTGAAAAAAATGGAAATTTGGCGAAAATTTTGAAAATTGCACAATTTTCAAATTTTTAATTTTTATTCTGTTAAACCAGAGAGTTATGTGACACAAAATAGTTAATTATTAATTTCCCACATGTCTACTTTACATCAGCACAATTTTGGAAACCAAATTTTTTTTTTGTTAGGAAGTTATAAGGGTTAAAAGTTGACCAGCGATTTCTCATTTTTACAACAAAATTTACAAAACCATTTTTTAGGGACCACCTCACATTTGAAGTCACTTTGAGGGGTCTATATGGCAGAAAATACCCAAATGTGACACCATTCTAAAACTGCACCCCTTAAGCTACTCAAAACTACATTCAAGAAGATTATTAACCCTTCAGGTGCTTCACAGGAACTAAAGCAACGTGGAAGGAAAAAATGAACATTTTAATTTTTCCAACAAAAATTTTCTCTTAGCATCAATTTTTTCATTTTTACATGGGCAACAGGATAAAATGGATCCTAAAATTTGTTGTGCAATTTCTCCGGAGTACACCGATACCTCATATGTGGTCATAAACCACTGTTTGGGCGCATGGCAGGGCTCAGAAGGGAAGGAGCACCATTTGACTTTTTGAATGGAAAATATGCTGGAATATTTAGCGGTTGCCATGTCGCATTTGGAGAGTCCCTGTGTGCCTAAACATTGGAGCTACCCCACAAGTGACCCCATTTTGGAAACTAGACCCCCCAAGGAACTTATCTAGATGCATAGTGAGCACTTTGAACTCCCAGGTGCTTCACAAATTGATCCGTAAAAAAAAAAAAAAAGTACTTTTTTTTCACAAAAATTTTCTTTTAGCCTCAGTTTTTTCATTTTCACATTGGCAACAGGATAAAATGGATCTTAAAATTTGTTGGGCAATTTGTCTTGAGTACACCGATACCTCATATGTGGTCATAAACCACTGTTTGCGCGCACGGCAGGGCCCAGAAGTGAAGTAGCGCCATTTGACTTTTTGAATGGAAAATTAGCTCCAATCGTTAGCGGACACCATGACGTGTTTGGAGAGCCCCTGTGTGCCTAAACAGTTAAAAAAAACCACAAATGACACCATTTTGGAAACTAGACCTGTTATGTTTCGGTAGCTGAGGAGAAATTGCAAAAATAGCCAAAATAGCAATACACCAGAGAGGCTGGAAACTATTGGATTGCAGTACCCTAAACTAACCGCCACACTAGAAGTAGCCGTGGAGCATACCTACGGTGATCCTAGACGCCTCGTCACAGCCGGAGAGATAGCTACACCTAAAGGCAGAAAGGTGAAAGCTATCTGCCTCGTAGCAGAACGCCCAAAGAAATAGGAAGCCCCCAAACATGTAATGGCGGTTAGACAAGAAGAAAATACGGACACAGACAGAAAATAGAATGAGCAAACGCTGGGGCCTAATCTGTCTAGATAGAAAAGTATAGAAAAGAATTCTGACTGCAACCCAAAAAAACCCTGACAAAAATACCAACACTTCTGATTAACAAAAAACCTGAGATCACATGATCTCTACCACCTAAATCAGATCTCTGGTGTAACACACAGCAATTCAGCAAATAAAAAGTGACAAAGGAACAGAGCAAAAGTGCAAATACAAAATGAGCACGCTTGCAGCGCCAGACCCCAAAAGGGGACCAGGTTGAAGTCCACTGCAAGAAGCAAACCAGCAAGGTAAATACACCCAGAGGAAAAAAAAAAACAAATCACTTATCTGAATGAGAGCAGGAATGCAAGCTGAGCTCCAAGCAAGACCAGGAAGAACAATTGATTACCGGCAAGGCTGAAGGGAGTTCAGGTCACTTATATCAGACCATTCAGAGCCAGCTGAAGGCCATTCAGCAATTAGTTCATTACCCTCAGCAACCACCGGAGGGAGCTCCAGCTCAGAAGTCGCCTCCAGAGTATTCACAACATAGACCTCTTAAGGAACTTATGTAGATGTGTTGTGAGCACTCTGAACCCCCAAGTGCTTCACAGAAGTTTATAACGCAAAGCAGTGAAAATAGAAAAATCATTTTTTCCTCAAAAATGATTTTTTTTAGCCCGTTATTTTTTATTTTCACAAGGGTAACAGGAGAAATTGGACCACAAAAGTTGTTGTGCAATTTGTCCTGAGTACGCCGATACCCCATACCACTGTTTTGGCGCATGGGAGAGCTCAGAAGGGAAGGAGTGCCATTTTGGAATGCAGACTTGATGGAATGTTCTACGGGCGTCATGTTGCGTTTACAGAGCCCCTGATGTGCCTAAACAGTAGAAACCCCCCACAAGTGACCCCATTTTGGAAACTAGACCCCCAAGGAGCTTATCTAGATGTGTAGTGAGCACTTTGAACCCCAAGTGCTTCACAGAAGTTTATAAACGCAGAGCAGTGAACATAAAAAAATCTTTCCCAAGGGTAACAGGATAAATTAGATCCCAAAAGTTGTTGTCCAGTTTGTCCTGAGCACGCTGGTACCCCATATGTGGGGGGGAACCACTGTTTGGGCGCACGGCAGGGCTCAGAAGGGAAGGAGCGCCATTTGACTTTTTGAATGGAAAATTAGCTCCAATCGTTAGCAGACACCATGTCGTGTTTGGAGAGTCCCTGTGTGCCTAAACTTTGGAGCTCCCCCACAAATGACCCCATTTTGGAAACGAGACCCCTAAGGAATTTATCTAGATGCATAGTGAGCACTTTGAACCCCCAGGTGCTTCACAGACGTTTATAACGCAGAGCCGTAAAAATAAAAAATATTTTTTTTTCCTCAAAAAATGATTTTTTTTAGCCCCCTATTTTTTATTTTCACAATGGTTACAGGAGAAATTGGACCCCAAAAGTTGTTGTACAGTTTGTCCTGAGTACGCTGGCACCCCATATGTGGGGGGAAACCACTGTTCGGGCACACGTCGGGGCTCGGAAACGAAGTAGTGATGTTTTGAAATGCTGACTTTGATGGAATGGTCTGCAGGCGTCATGTTACGTTTGCAGAGCACCTGATGTGCCTAAACAGTACAAACTCACCACAAGTGACCCCATTTTGGAAACTAGACCCCCCAAGGAACTTATCTATATGTGTGGTTAGCACTTTGAACCCTCAAGGGCTTCACAGAAGTTTATAACGCCTGGGCATGAAAATAAAAAAATCATATTTTTTCCACAAACATGATTTTTAGTTCCCAATTTTTTTAACCCTAACCCAGAGCCATGAAAATAAAAAATCATTTAATTTCCTCAAAAAATGATTTTTTAGCCCAAAATTTTTTATTTTCACAACGGTAACAGGAGAAATTGGACCCCAAAAGTTGTTGTCCTGTTTGTCCTGAGAACGCTGGTACCCCATATGTGGGGGCGAACCACTGTTTGGGCACACGTTGGGGCTCGGAAGGGAAGTAATGACGTTTTGAAATGCCGACTTGATGGAATGGTCTGCGGGCGTCATGTTACGTTTGCAGAGCCCCTGATGTGCCTAAACAGTAGAAACCCCCCACAAGTGACCCCATTTTGGACACTAGATCCCCAAGGAACTCATCTAGATGTGTGGTGAGCACTTTGAATCTCCAAGTTCTTCACAGAAGTTTATAACGCAGAGCAGTGAAAATAAAAAATCATTTTTTCCACAAAAATAATTTTTTTAGTCCCCAATTTTTTTATTTTCCCAAAAGTAACATGAAAATTAGATCCCCAAAGTTGATGTGCAATTTTTCCTGAGTACGCTGATACCCCATATGTGGGGGTAAACCACTGTTTGGGCGCATGTCGGGGCTCGGAATGGAGGGAGCACTGTTTGACTTTTTGAACGCAAAATTGACTGGAATAAATCGTGGCGCCATGTCGCGCTTGGAGAGCCCCTGATGTGCCTAAATAGTGGAAACCCCTCAATTCTAACTCCAACCCTAACCGCAACACACCCCTTACCACAACCCTAACCCCACACACCCCTAACCCCAGTGGGCTAGCAACTGTTTGTGGCGCCCGGGGCGGCAAATTTTAGGCCACACCCCTAGCCACACCCATTTCACTGGTCACACCCATATCCACGCCCTGACCACACCCACTTAGCACTGCTGATCACACTGTTTCATAAACAATAATTATAAACACATACCTCTCAACCGTCCCGGTTTCAGCGGGACAGTCCCGATTTCGGGACCCTGTCCGCTGTCCCGGCCAGGCGGTTTACTTTCCGCATTAGAATTGTACATACGGAAACCCCGGGGACCTCCCACACATTCTGGCAGCCACAAGTCACGTTCCATCGCTGACCTCATTTCCCCAGGATGTGGGGATCTCACCATGCTGAAAAGTTCACACAGTTTGCAGGAACAGCGACAGGAGACACAGCAGGCCAGAGTAACTTCAAGCACTACAGTAAATCTCCAAAGCAGGTTCAGGATCTCTTCTCTGTACCGTAATTCCTCTGCAAACATGGATTCACCAAACAGCAGGTTTCCAGAGTCCAAAAGTGTTCCAAGGTTCCTCAGTAGGAAATAGCTGGAGTACAAGTCCAAGGCTTCCAGGAGTCAGGTCACAGACTGACTGAGGCTTGATTCAGGAGCACTGATTGTTCAGCTGAGGCTGCTTAAGAAGCAAGAGGGAAGAATCAGGGCGGGAACATGAAAACTGGAAACTCCATATTAACTGAGGGCAAGAGCTGCAGAAAGACAGAAAGCAAAATGGCCGACGGAAAACTGAGTTTCAAGGAACATGTCAACAGAGACAAAGAACC
>JARQOD010000001.1:389159890-389266112 GCA_033576555.1 Oophaga sylvatica
AAAGTAAATTTTTCACTCTTTGTTTCATTTTTGCAAATTTATTAAAAAAGAAAATCTGAAATATCACAACCTGATGGAACTGGAGAGGATCTGCAAGGAGGAATGGCAGAGATCCCCAAATCCAGGTGTGAAAAACTTGCTGCATCATTCCCAAGAAGACTCATGGCTGTACTAGCTCAAAAGGGTGCTTCTACTGTATATTGAGCAAAGGGTCTGAATACTTATGACCATGTGATATTTCAGTTTTTCTTTTTAATAAATTTGCAAAAATTTCTATATATCAGTTTTTTTTGCAGTCAAAATGGGGTGCAGAGTGAACATTAATGAGAAAAAAATGAACTTTTTTGAATTTACCAAATGAAACAAAGAGTGAAAAAGTGAAAAATTTAAAGGTGTCTGAATACTTTCCGTACCCACTGTAGATTACTGTTTTCTTAATGTCGCCAGTATATTTTCTATACCATATAATAATGATGCTGCTCCATGGAAACTATACGTGCTACAGAAAAACTATATACATTTTTGAAATTAGGATAAAAAGATGATTCATGAAATTAGGATAAAAAGATGATTCAGAAAAGTACAGTCACCTGTGATGATTACAAAAAATATTTTTCATAGACCTGTGTTATTGTTGTGTCAAGTGATGTCCATAGCAAATCATAGTGCAGTAACTGAAGCTTTATTTAAAGAGAACTCTGCTTCTGATAGAAACTTTGCTTTACTTCTACGCTACTTCGTTACATGATGATTTCTCCTCCACTCACATTCCAAGCTAATTTCACAAGTCAGCAATGCATTGTGGGAGATGAGAAGACCATTATACAGTTAGCTAAAACAGGTCACATGTCTGACAGCGGGGGTGGAGCTAAAACAGGTCACATGTCTCACAGCAGGGGTGGCGCTAAAACAGGTCACATGTCTATAAGTGGGGATGGAGCTAAAACAGATCACATGTCAGACAGCGGGCTGGAGCTAAAACAGGTCACATATCAGACAACGGGGTGGACCTAAAACCGGTCACATGTCAGAGAGCAAGGGTGGGGCTAAAACAGGTCACAAGTCTGACAGCGGGGATGGAGCTAAAACAGGTCACACGTCTAACAGCGGGGATGCAGCTAAAACAGGTCACATGTTTTCTAGCAGAGATGGAGCTAAAACAGGTCCAATGTCTGACAGCAGGGGTGGAGCTAAAACAGGTCACATGTCTGACAGCGAGGATGGAGCTAAAAGACGGATTTTGGTAAGAACTTACCTGTAAAATCCTTTTCAGCGAAGGAAGGAAGAGAGACACAGTCATTACTAGTGGGTAGGCGGAGCCCAGATAGGATTGACACCTCAGATTAAAAAGTGTTGACCGGCCCCTCCAGCTCGGGCTCCTCCTACTCAGCTCTTCAGTCGTACCCAAGCTTAAGGAAGAACAATATCACCAGCGAAGCAACATAACCCCTTCTGAAGGACTTCAGAGAAAAAACATAAGAGTACAGGTTATGCATGCATTCGGCAAAAAAAAATCACACAGTTACAGGTACTACTCACTGAACCTGACTACTGCGATAAGCTGGCAATGCTGGAACAGAGCCGTAGCGCGTCGACCTCAGTCCAGATAATCGCTATCAGAGAAGGGTCACGCTGCATCTGTAAATACAACAACACACTTCTGCCATGGGAGGGAGCTGTGTCTCTCTTCCTTCCTTCGCTGAAAAGGATTTTACAGGTAAGTTCTTACCAAAATCCGTCTTTCAGCTGCAGATGGAAGGAAGAGAGCCACAGTCATTACTAGTGGGACGTCCCAAAGCAGTCCAAAAATTAGGGTGGGAAAAAACCAAAATAGGCAGAAACCCAACAACCTAGATAAATGCGCCACAGGCGCCAAATACAAGTTAACTAAAAACTTTAAATTACCGCTGCCTGCAGGACCCTACGTCCTAAGGCCGCATCAGCGGAAGCACTGACGTCCACCTTATAAAACTTTGTAAATGTGTGGACGAAACGCCAGGTCGCCGCTCGGCAGAGCTGAGCTGCCGAAGCCCTTGATGAAAGGCCCACGATGAAGTCACAGCCCTCGTGGAGCGAGCTCGAATCTTAATCGGGCAAGGTTCGCCATTAAGACGGTAAGCCTCCAAAATGGCCGACCGAATCCAACGAGCTATAGAGTCCTTGAAAACTCGTTGATCACGCCTACGACCTGCTGTAATCACAAACAGGGAATCTGACTTTCGAAAACCTTGAGTAATAGACAAAATAGAACTTCAAGACCCGCACTAAATCCAATTTGTGCAAGTTCCGTTCCTTTGCATTCCCTGGGCCCGGGCAAAGCGAGGGCAACACAATATCCTGGTTAACATGAAATTGCGACACCACCTTAGGTAGAAAATCGCCCCGTGTGCGAAGCACTACTCGATCCGGGTAAAACTCCAGGAAAGGAGGCGAGCAGGAAAAAGCTGCCAACTCAGAAACCCTTCTTAAAGAGGTTACCGCCACTAAGAAGGTAACCTTCCAAGAAATTAAAGAAAGGCTAGCAGAACCCATAGGCTCAAAAGGTATATGCTGAAGAGCCTCCAAGACAAGGTTGAGCCGCCAAGGAGACACAGGCGCCTTCCGCAGTGGAAACTGACGGGTTACTCCGCGAAAAAAGGAACATACGTCCCTACGCGAGGCGATAGCCTTCCGAAATAGCAAAGACAGGGCAGAAACCTGACCTTTCAGAGTGCTAACTGCCAAACCTTTTGTCCAGCCCGTACTGTAGCAAAGCCAACAAATTGGGAATGGAAAAAAAATCCTCGGATTCCTTGAAAAACCCGAAACCACGAAAAGACCAAGTCTTGTGATAAATCTTAGTAGTAGCCGGACCTCTGGCAGCTCGCAGAGTGGCAATGACTTCGGCTGAAAAACCTCTACGGGTCAAGGTTTCGGTCTCAAGAGCCACGCCGTCAAACGCAGAGACTTCAAGTCCGGATGACGAACGGGCCCCTGGGTTAACAGGTCCGGGCGAGGAGGAAGTGGGAATGGCGGTGCCGCCAAAAACGACACCAGTGTCGAGAACCACGTCCTCCTTGGCCAATCCGGGGCTATCAACATAGCCGGAATTCTCTTCCAGTCTGATCCGACGCAGCACCAGAGGAAGTAAAGATATCAGCGGAAACACATAGACTAGCTCGAAATGGTCCCACGGAGCCACCAGAGCAACCACCGCCACAGCCTTCGGGTCCTTGTACCTGGACATGAAGGTCGGTAGTTTGGCATTTGAACATGGATGCCATCAAATCCACTTGGGGAGTTCCCCAACGGAAGCACAGCAGCGCAAAAATTTTCGGATGAAGACTCCATTCTCCAGGATCCATCTTCTCGCGACTGAGGAAGTCCGCCGTGGTATTCTGGACTCCTGGAATGTGATCGCAGAGATGGCTGGAACCTTGGTCTCGGCGCATAGCAGGATCCGAGACACCTCCATCATGAGGCTGGAGCTCCTTGTCCCGCCTTGGTGGTTGATATACGCAACGCCGTCGCGTTGTCTGTCTGCACTCGGACTGGTAGACCGCTTAAAGGGACCGTCCAGTGTTGTAGGCAAAGGAAAAATTGCCCTCAACTCCAGGATGTTGATCGGTAGAACAGACTCTTCCGATGACCATACTCCCTGGATCCAAAGATCGTTCCAGACACCCCCCCCAGCCCGTCAGGCTGGCATCGGTGGTTATGACCGACCACCTCGGAGGGAGGAAAGATTTCCCCAGGAATAACGCTCCTGAACGTAACCACCATCCTAGGGATTCTCGCAGCCTGTGAGAGATGATGACGCTGCAATTCAGAGAAGCTTGCGATCGATCCCAACGACTCAGAATGAGCCTTTGGAGGGCCCTGGAATGAAATTGGGCAAACGGAAGTGCCTCCATGGACGTCAAACCCAGAAGGCGCATACACTTCCGAAAGGACATTGCTGCCGTAGACCTCATAATCTGTACATGTCGAAAGAGACATGCCCGCTTGTCTGGAGGAAGGGACACCACCGTCCGTACAGTGTCGAAATGCATTCCCAAAAACAGGATTGACTTCCAGAGACGACTTCTCCCAATTGACCAGCCACCCGAAATCCTCCAGGAGCTGAAGGGATAGATTGCGAGCCGTCCCCGCCTCCTCCTTTGAGGACGCCACAATCAGAAGGTCGTCCAGGTAGGTAAATCGTAACCCCCTGTCTTCGAAGAATTGCCATGAGGGGCGCTAGAATTTTTGTAAAAACTCTGGGCGCCGAGGCCAAGCCAAATGGCAGAGCCACAAACTGGCAATGGTCCTGACCTATGGCAAAACGAAGGGAGCGCCGGTGAGCCCTTCCGACGGGAACATGCAAATAAACGTCGCGAATGTCGATTGACCAAAAAGACGTTCTGCGACAGGGCTGCCACAACGGAGCGAAGCGACTCCATGCGGAATTTTCGGGATGTAAACATGCCGATTCAATCTTTGAAATCCAAAATAGGGCGAAATTTGTCCTCCTTTTTGGGGACCACAAAGAGGTTGGAATAAGAATCCTCTTCCCCGGTCCTCTGCGGAACCGGTATCACCACACCCTTCTGCAGAAGGGAATCGACCTCTCGTAGTAGAGCGGCAAATAGCTCGGCTCTGACGGAATGCGAGATTGGCAAAACCTGTCCAGGGGTCGAGAAAGAAACTCTATGAAGTAGCCTGCCAACACAACCTGTGTTACCCAGGCGTCCGACACACGGGAAACCCAAGTCGGTTTGAATTGGAGTAAACGACCCTCCACTCGAGAGCGCTCGAGTGAGACCCAGACGTCAGACCGCTTTAGCGGGTTTTTTGCCAGCTTCTGTCTTAATGGAAGTTCTGTTTCCAGGGTATGCAGAATTTCTGAGAAATTCCCCCTTTTTTTTTTTAAAAAAAGAGAGGAACGACCCAAACCCCCATAGGGTTGACCGGATCATCCCCTGGACCGAAAGGACCGCCGACAACTACCGGCACTAGTCCTGCCAGACGCAGAAGTCACAGCTCTGCGCTGCGGTAAAGCTGTTTCTTTTGCCTCAGAAATCAGCTCTGTGAGGTCAGATTCAAATAGCTGACCACTTTGTAAGCTAAAGATAGCAAACCCTGCTTGGAAACCGCGTTCCACTGTCTAAGCCACAGTGCTCTTCTGACTGTGACTGCCGAGGATTGCGCCCTGGATAGCAGTGACGCAGAATCCTTCAACTTGAAAAGCCCATCTATCTCGATAGAGGGGACCCATCTTGTCACGCCGTCCGTAGACGGTCCAAACGGCTCAGGGAAACTTTACAAGTACACATAGATCCTTAATACTGAATCCATGACCCGCGGCCTCGCAGATGGATATTGTTGCCATCTCCATTTTTCTGTCCAGCAGGTCCTGCAGACTCGCCTTCCTTTACCAGGATAAAGGGACATTCACTTCAGGAGATCCAATTAACAATCAACTCCGTAGAAAACGGATACAGATTGTAAAGCCATCGCGACCTATGCGACTCCTGAAACATCCGGGCCGACTTACCAGGACGCCTAGTTACCTCTCTCTGGTAACTGTAACGCCCTCATGGCTCCAATAGTACGGTCCATGAGAGAGGCAGAGTGTCCCTGCCGATCCTCCTTGTCCGAAACGGACATCTTCGCTACGCGAGAAGGAAGGCACCGATTTGTGTCGCTTCCTTGAGAGGATCTAGCTGACACTCCATAACCTAGTAGGTCAGACAGGCCATCATAGAAACTAGCGAGGGCCTCCATTTTGACACCACTGGAACCTCCGACCGCTGCGCATGACGCTGTCGGGGTCTGCGTGTCAGATAGTCCGCATCTGACATGTCCTTGCACAGTATATGGCAGGTTAAACCTGTCAGTAACTAGAACAGTGTGTTTCTTAAAGTAAAAACAATCGCTGAAGGGTTAAAGCTCTTAAAGAGAGAGCTACCCCAGCATTAATAGTTAACCGCCTAAGAAGGGGTTAAAGTAGCAGACTCCCCACAATCTTGATAATGAAAAAGTTGTGCGAGCCCCAAGTGCCTCTTATAAGGCAGCAGCTGCAGGACAGCTTTTTATGCCACACTAACAGAAAAACGTTCCACAAGATCGCTAAAAATTGCGCTGTTTTGTATATCGCAATGACCGCCAAAGTTGTTAAGGAGATCGCTAACCGCTTATGCGATGTTAATGAGATCGCCCAGATTGGCAGCTACTAGCGACATTAAAAAATGATCACACAAACGATCGCATTAGTATGCGTCGTTATCAGGATCGTTAGTGGGAACGTATAGTGGCAGTATTAAAATCGCAGACTCCCCACAAACTCTTTATTATTATTGAAAAGAGTGTGCGAGCCCCTTATGCGATAACAGCCGCAGGACAGCGCAGTCTGTCACTCATTAGTGCCCCAGAAGGCGCCCGCGCTGTGGGGGTGAAGGGGTTAAGCTTCTGCCTGCGGGCTAGAAGCGACTCACCCAGCTGGTAACAGTGTAACATCTTGCCGGGAGGGGAGGAGGGAGAAGAGCCAGAAGAAGCTTTCAGCCTGCTTCTTTAATGGCCGCCGCGCTGTGCCTCCGTGTGCTCCATGAGGGAAGCCGGAAATGGAGACAGCAGTAAAGCGCGCGCTCAGAGCGGCGCGAAAATTCAAATAAAAAGGCGCGCACTCCTCTCCTATGTCCTGCAGGCATTAACCTGCGGACAAAAAACACAGTCACCGACATGTAATGTACAGCGGCTGCCGCAGCAGTCGCTTGAGCGCTCACACACACATTAATAAAAATGCGTGGTACTCACCAGCCGAAGCGCCACAGGGACCCCCAGGGGTTTCTGGCGCTATGCCCATGCTTCCCCCCAGGGCGGGGGACGCAGTGACCCCTGCAGCACGGTTTGCGCCCCCGCCAGGGAAGCCATCCTCATCCCCCGGGCCGGCAGGGTTCTGCAGGGACCACCATTAGGGTAATACAGATCCGCCAAGGGAGAGGTGGGAGTCCAGCAGCGCTGAGACTCCTGAGACCTCTAGACCACATTTGGTGATCCAAGTCTCTTGTCCGATAAAAAATAATAAAATCTTCTGAGGAGCTGCTTCCAGCAGCGACCATCCTCTGGGACCTCAAATTGTAAACTGAAGAGCTGAGTAGGAGGAGCCCGAGCTGGAGGGGCCGGTCAACACTTTTTAATCTGAGGTGTCAATCCTATCTGGGCTCCGCCTACCCACTAGTAATGACTGTGGCTCTCTTCCTTCCATCTGCAGCTGAAACAGGTCACATGTCTGACAGAGAGGGTGGAGCTAAAATAGGTCACGTCTCACAACGGGGATGGAGCTAAAACAGGTCACATGTCTGACAGCTGGGGTGAAGCTAAAACAAGTCACATCTCAGAGAGCAGGGGGTGGGGCTAAAACAGGTCACATCTCAGATAGCCGGGGAGGAGCTAAAACAGGTCACATGTCTGACAGCGGGGATGGAGCTAAAACAGGTCATATGTCTGACAGCGGGGGTGGAGCTAAAACAGGTCACATGTCTTATAGCGAGGATAGAACTAAAACAGGTCACATGTCTGACAGAGCGAGTGGAGCTAAAACAAGTCATGTCTGACAGCGAGGATGGAGCTAAAACAGGTCACATGTCTGACAGCTGGGGTGGAGCTAAAACAAGTCACATGTCTGACAGCAGGGGTGGAGCTAAAACAGGTAACAGGGTTAATTCCAGTATTGTGCTTTGCAGCAGTGAATTAAGTTAGTGTAGGGATGTCTGGTGGTCCAGGACAGTGAAGGGTTTGATGTAAGCATTTCAAAAAGTCTAGCTCAGACAAATGGTTAATTTTAATATCTGTAGTGCAGGGGTTAATGCCGTACAACTAGATTTTAGTGGTTCTGACCCTTCCAGGTTGTTTCAGTGTTCAGCGGTATCTGTAGATATGAACACTCCTCTGTATAATCAGGTAGAGTGACTGATCAATGCTCTACCCAATGATTAACCCCTTCATGACCTTGCGTTTCGTTCTTTCTTCTTTTCTTGGTAGAGTCATAACTGTTTTTATTTTTCAAAAATACAGCTGAAAAAGGGCAGCACCGCTTACCTGCCCAGGTTGACTGCATTCTGTAGTGCATTTGTTCAGAGACCTGAGCAGGTAAGCGGTGCTGCCCTTTTTCAGTTGTATTTTTGAATTTTTTGAGGATTTTTAGTCCTCTTCTGTGGCTTTGGTACTAAGTTTATTCTTAGGACTTGCAAGCGTGAGGACCCTTGACTTTGAGTTGCGAGCTTGCATATCTTGGCCAAAATATAGACCAGTACCTCACATATTTATATGTATCTTGTGCACTTAATTTTTAAGGGTGCAGTCAAGCCCAGCACGTTAGGTCTTGTATACAAAGGTGTCCACATGGGATGTGTCATGATCCAGTCCAGAGTTTGTTTTCTGCTGTCTTCTCTTTGGACTGGTTATGCGGGGGGGGGGGGGGGGGTTAATCCCCTCTGCCTCGTTTTGGAGCTGGCTAGGCTATTTCAGTCCTCTGCAGCCTGTGGGCCAGCATCAGCTATACTGCGAGCTTCCCAGCTAGTGCCTCTGACCTGTATTCGTTTAGTGTTTCTTCTGCCCTTGATTACCTGGACTTGTATATGACTCGGCTTGATCTCTGGACTCGGCTTCTGGTTTTCCGTTTCTGATACCACGCTTTCCGACTGGCTTTTTGACCCTCTGGCTTGCACCCTGACTTCTGTTGTGAATGTGCTAGAAATGAATTCTGAGCAGAAGCTCCCTCTGGTGGTTACAAACAGTACTGAACTATCCAATGAAGATTGTGAAGATTGGCGATCAGGTGTTACTGACTGGTCTTATATAAGGGAGGTTCCCTCCCATCAGGGTTGCGGTGATCAATTGTTCTGGTCTCATCTTTGATTCCTGTTCACTTTGTAGCTTGCTGTTTCGTGCCTGCATCTTCTGCTAACAGATAAGACATTTTCTTCTTTTAGTTTTTTTGTGCTTGCTTTTTGCATTTTGTCCTGCACTTCTGTGGGGGTCTGCCGGGTCCCCTCCGGGGGCTTGTGCTCCTCTCAGTTTAGTTCAGCCACTGTTTGTTCATTTGCCTTTTCCAGTTTTTTTTAGTGGCTGCTGTTTAGTTTTTGTTACACCAGAGAAATAATTTAGGTGGTAGAGGTCGTGTGATCTCAGGTGTTTTTGTAATTAGTAGAGTTGGTACTTTTCAGGGTTTTTTGGGATTGCAGTAAGTGTCCTTCCTATCCTTTTCTATTTAGGAAGTTTGGGCCCCAACGTTTGCTCATAGTATTTTCTGTCTGTGTCTGTATTTCATCTTGTCTAACCGCCATTACATGTTTGGGGGCTTTCTATGTTCTTTGGGGATCTGCTCCGGGGCAGATAGTTTTCCTCTTTCTGTCTTTAGGTGTAGTTAGCTTCTCAGGCTGTGACGAGGCGTCTAGGACCAACGTAGGTACGCTCCACGGCTGCCTTTAGTTGTGGTGGTTAGTCAGGGTACTGCAATCCCATAGATTCCAACCTCTCTGGTGTATTTCCTTTTTTGCTTGCTCTCCTCAGCTACCAAATCATAACAGACTTCGTCTTATGTCTTACGTTTCTGATACCACGTTCCCGGTAGGTCCTGAATTCTTTCTCGTCCCTGACTACGCACTTGCTGTCTCCCTTGGTACTTCTGCTCCTATCAGTTGCTGACTTCGGCTAGTCTGACCACTCTCTCTTTACTAGTGGCACCTGTGCGGCTGCTCTGTGTTATTACTCTGTGTGTGTGTAACCTCTCTTCCCTCACCAGCACCCCCTGGTGGTTACACTGTTATGCACTATAGCAGCTCATTACAGGATGCATTTAGAGAGTGTTGGCCAGCCCGCTTGTAAACAGGGGTGTCCACATGGTATGCATTTAGAAAGTGCTGGCCAGCCCGCCTAATTGAATAATATGGGCGTGACTAATAGGCTGACAACCAGACACTATGTATTACCTACATGTGAACAGCACCCTATAAAGGCCTTTATTGTGTAAATGTTTTCTAAGCAGTCCCCCCTCCATGAACTGGTAGGTTGTGAGTGGCTGTCTATTTAGTATTTTGCACCTGTGTTTTGCAACATTTTTGCTTTATGGGTTTGCTGCATCCTGTAGTGCATTTGTTCAGAGACCTGGGCAGACCTGCCCTTGTTCAACTGTATTTTTGGAGGATTTTTAATCCTCTTCTGTGGCTTTGCTACTAAGTTTTTTTATTTTGCAGTCAATATTACCATATGAGGGCTTGTTTTTGCAGGACGAGTTGTTCTTTTGAGTGGAGCCGTTGATTTTACCATACACTGTACTGGAAACTGCAGTAAAAATTCCAAGTGCAAAAGCAGTTCCACTATTTTTTTTAAATTTATTTACCTTGTTCACTATATCAGTAGATCAGTACAAGTGCGCAGATAGAAAAAAAACTATACACATTTGCTAAAAAAAGAAAAATTATCTTATTTTGACATTTTCCAACCAGTAGTGTTTTTATTTTTTGGGATCTGCGGCTGTGTGAGGGCTACCAATTTGGGGAGTGGATCCAATATTTTGATAGTCTCTTATTGCATTTTATTGCAATGTTGCAGCGACGAAAACACCGTAATTCTGGCTTTTTAAATTTTTTTCTTGTTATTCCTTTTAAAATTCGGATTGTTTTTAATATTTTGATAGATATGACTTTTCTGAAAGCGACAATACCAAATATGTGTATTTTTTATACTTTTTTGAATAGCTTTATTTTCAATGGGGCAAAAGGGAGTGTTTTTTCAAAAAACTTTTTTTCACGCTTTTACGGACTTCAGTAGTCCCGTTAGGAAACTTGAAGCTGCGATCGTTAGATCGCCTGTGCTACACATAGCAGGGCTTCTGCTGATCCTGGCTTTCATGACGACCCATCGGCACCCCGCGATTAAGTGACAGGGACGCTGATGGGCGGGATTTGTGACGCAATGCCGGCTGTTACTTGCTGAATCCCGCTGTCAGTGATTGACAGCGGGATTTAACTGCTTAATAGACACTGGTGAACAACTCCACTCCACCCATAGTTGTTAGAGGCACTTGGTGGCTGATTAAATCAGCCATCAATTGCAATCAAAAATGTGGGCTCTGCGTGCAAGCCCACATCAAAGGCAGGGACAAGATCTTAACATCAATGGTTGTGAGGGGCTGCTGCACATAGAGGGAACAGTGGCACCGACACTTGGAACTCTCACTGAGCTGATGCCTTTGCTCATTTTCTACTTTTTTAGAAATATAAATTGAAAAAGACACTGGATAATTTTACCTCTCTGCCTGGTTAGAGAAGCTGGTGCTGCACGCCAACCTAGGAGAGAAAAAACTGGGCCGTTAATGAAGCCACATAATCCCTCTACACTCCTTAGTGGTGGCTCTAGAAGGCACTGACCTCCCGACAGACTGGATGATATCAAGAAGCAGGGGAGCAGCCAAATCTGGGCTCAAGTGAATGAATGTCAGTAGAACCACGATCGCCAGGCCTAGGGTCTCTTCATCATATTCCTCCAGGATGGCCCCACAGTCATGACACCTGCAATAATACACCTCACTGATGATACCTGGGGGGTGCAGGTTGCTCAAGTCGGTCCTTTTCACAGTTAGGCACTTACTTGTCAGACATTACCGTAGGCTGCTCATCAGAAAAGTCTTCGGGTGCTGGGACAAACATGCTGACAATGCTGGGAGCGGACAGGAGGCTGGACTTAGTTGCCCCTAAAAAGAAAAAAGATGGTACAAAAAAAATTATAATGTGCTACTACATAGAAAAAGGGAATTTGGAGAGGAATATATCATGTGTCTGACAATCCTCAATGCTGGGCAATGGCAATGTAGATCCATGTCCTCTGGGGGGGAAATAAAGCACAGCAGGTTAATGGGGCATGTGGGCCGACCCCATGGCCAGTCCAAATGCCACACACCCCTTCTTTGTTCATTACTTATCACTCACCTATCTGAATATAAGGAATGCTGGTCCTTCCCATTGACACTTCTGAGATGCTTCCTAACACTTCATGTGCTGCTTTAGGATCATCTAAAGAACAAAAAGTGATCACAGATTAATTACAAATTGTTAATCATTTTCACACATGAGAAAAACAAAAAAAATACTACCTACAAGTAGAAAATGTCATGATTAATAACAATTATACCAGTCAGGTCTACTTTTATTTACTGTATTATTCTGCAGAGCTGCGCTCACTATTTTGCTGGTGGAATCAGTGTTTACATACATTACATTACTGATCCTGCACTGATCCCTGTTTACCTCCTGTATTATATTCCAGAGCTGCGCACACTATTCTGCTGGTGGAATCACTGTATACATACATTACAATACTTATCCTGTATATAGTAAGCAGTGCCGGTTTTAGACACAGTGGAGCCTTGGGCAAAAGTTAAAAGTGAACCCCAAATGCTAACATATTTCAACATCGCATAGAAACATTTACGTTACATTTACATGCGCTGAGATCAGGCTGTTAAACGAGTGCGATCGACAATATTTAAGTCCTTCGGTGTTTGTTTCCCGGCCTCTTTACAGCATCTGAGAATGAATGATGGGGACAGAACGATCACTAATAGATCACTCTGTCCCCATTCAGTATCAAGTTATCTGCAGCACATCTGCAGTTTATACCAGGCGATGTGTTGCTGAGAACAATGATTTTGGTCCCGGCATAAACAAGAGGCAGCATTTTGCTGGTTCGTTGGGAAATTGCTGATGTTTACACCTATGGACTCCCATCTGTGCTATGTGTATTTAACACACACATCATGTGACACACACACAGAGCACATACATACAGAAACATGTATTCACAGAGCGCATAAGTACAGGCACATATGTACATATAGATATGTGTATACAGAGCACCTACACACAGACACATGCATGGACGGAGCATATACATAAAGACACATGCATGGGAGGAGCATATACATACAGACACATGCATGGACAGAGCACATACATACAGACACATGCATGGACGGAGCACATACATACAGACCCATGCATGGATGGAGTACATACTGTGCATACCGACACATGCATGGACGTAGTACATACAAACAGAGACAGAGTATAGTGTACCAAACACAGAACTACAAAAAGTATAATTGGCCTCCACACTCCATTACAAACAGTATAATGGCTCCCACACAGCCCTCCACAGTATGATGAACCCCAGACAAACCTTTACACTGTACATTTGCTCTCATGCAGTGTATTGGCCCCCACATAGTCCTCCATATACTATAATGGCCCCCAAATAGCCCTTCAAATATTATAATGGCCTCCATAATGAACTCCAAATATTATAATGGTCCACATACAGCCCTCCATATAATGGACCCTATAGGGCTCTCCATATAGTATAATAGGCCCCAAAGTCCTCCATATAGTATAACGCACCCCCCATAGTCCTTCATACAGTGTAATGTATCCCCCATAGTGCTCCATAGAGTATAATGCACACCCCATAGTTCTCCATATAGTATAATGCACCTCCATAGTCCTTCATACAGTATAATGCACACCCTTTAGTCCTCCACACAGTATTATGGTCACCACAATGTACTCATTGGTTTAAAAAAATAAATACGGGCGTGGCTAAGTCTCATGCAGAGAAAGACGTGATTTTTGAGAGCTCCTGAGAGGGAATCTTATAAAGCTTCAAAAGCAACTAAAGCGCAAGCCTTCTGCTCACCTGGACTGGGATCGGTACCAGCACACTCTGTGGATCACGGGGAGACCTTTTGATCCGGGAAAATATCCATCCGGAGCTCCGGCCACCTGGGGCCTACTGAGGTCTAGTGGCGGCCTACACACGCGGCCACAGGCCTCACTGCGGCTCGGCGCCCCTCATCCACACCCTGCCTCACCAGCCCAAGAACCTCACCGCACCCATTGGTCACCGGAACGCGGGACCCGGAGCAACAGCCCACGTCGGGAGCCCTGCAATTAGCGGTGCGGTGAGTACAGGCCCACAGACAGCGGCGCACACAGAGCGGCCCGCTGCGTTCCCCGCTGCGTTCTCCGCTGCGTTCTCATCGGAAGCCTGCAGCAAAAGCTGAAGCCCATGTTCTGAGCCTCTACCCCTAAACGGCGATAGAGAAGGGCTTTGCCCTACAACATTCATCAGAGTCTCCAAAGACTTACTACTCGCCTCTCGCTTCCCTCTCCGGGCTGCATCATACACCTCCCTGGGCCCTGGTTCCGGAGATCGCGGTCCCTGGAGCGACCTAAAATGGGACGCTAGTGGCTCTCGCTGCTCCCGACTCCATTAAATCTGAACTTCCATCCTGCTGCGCGGCGGGGATCGACCCGGATTACTACCACCGCTGAAGACCGGACCGCGGCTGCGTCGCACGCTGCGTCGCTGGGTGTGCCGTGCGATCCGGACTGAAACGCTACCTCCACCAAAGACCGGGTCGTTACTACGCCGTGGAGAGAGTCGCAGCGGCCTAACAGATCATCATCGCTGCCGGGGGCCGGGCCGTGGATGCGTCGCGGTTGCGCCGCATAGTAGATCGTAAAGACCTAAACCGGGAAAGGAGTGGTCACAGTCTACGGGAGAGCAGAGCTACTTGATCGCTGATTGAGCCATGACCTCTGCTGATATTTGATCGTTGCCAGGGGTTGTCTGCGTGCCCAGTATCTTCATCTTCATCTGTGATCTTAAGAGTCTACCGAGAGGCGAAGCCAAGGTTTGGTCGCTTTTTAGTAAGGATTAAATACCTGGACGGGGGACTTACTTGTCAGGTCTGCCTCTCCAGGTTCCTCAGGAGGCTCCAGGCGCCAAGGACGCCGCACAACATGATACGGGCCGTGGAACAGCTGGGCTACACTTTCTAAAAAGGAACTGTATGCTACCAAGCAGATTCTAATGTAACGTTTCTTGTTGGAGACATCACCGTCATCTATTTTTTTTTACTAATGTCACTAAGCATGGATAAATTTGTGGGCAAGCAAACTAAAGGAGGTCGAGCTTCTACCCGAAATCAACAAGGATCATCATCGCCTAAACTCATCTCTGATACAAGTAGTGAGACCTCCCATTCAATAGTAGATGCCATCATGGAACGCCTTATGCCCGAAATAGACTCCAGATTTGCTACTCTTCAAACTTCAATGGATTCTATAATATCACAAGTTAATAGCCAAGGTACTCGTCTGGATGAGGCTGAACAACGTATCTCTGACTTGGAGGAGGTCACCAAGGAAATGGTAGAACGTTTAGAGGAAAAAGAGAAAACGGTCACAGAACTTCAATCCAAGGTGGACGACCTGGAAAATCGTTCCAGACGTAATAACTTGAAACTGATAGGTATACCTGAATCAGTACAGCCCTCTGAATTGCTTAAATTAACATCTGAGTGGTTGCCGGGTGCCTTGGACATTCATCTAACATCTGGATCAATAATGGTTGAGAGAGCACACAGAATAGGTCCACAGAGGGGAAAAGACAATGATAGACCCAGACCGGTGATTTTCAAGGTCCTTGACTTTCAAGATAAAAATCGTCTACTTACTGCCTACAGAAAGAAAGCGCATCTGTCCTATGAAGGGCACAAAGTTCTGATGTTCCAGGACTATTCGGCCTTGGTGACGACCAAACGCAGGGCCTTCAACCCGGTGTGTAAGATGCTGGCTGACAAAAACGTTAGGTTCGGCCTACAATACCCAGCAATACTACGCTTTAATCTATCTGGGAAAAACTGGGTCATTGACGACCCGGTGAAGGCTCTGGAGATCGTCCGAGAAATCTCCCAACCGCCGTGAGCAAGTTTCTGAATGGCTTACTGAGTGACACTTTTATAAATCACATAAGGTGATGTCAACTGACATTTATTTTTATGTTGGTATTCTTTGCTGTTTTTTTTACCTTTGCATCTAACGTTGAGATGCAGGTTTGAGAGAAATGTTGAATTTGGTACTTTGTTACAAATTTTGTGGGAGGGGAGGGTAAATTGGGGAGTAGATCTCTGCATTCGACTTCAATAATCATTAATCTAGGGATTCTAATGCCTACTCGCTGGGATAGGCTGGATTCCCACTATTGTGTAACAGTTGTGTCTTATCATTTTTCCCGCACTGGTGTGGGTTAATGGTGGATACTAACAGGCAAAAAATGTCCGCTATAACATCTCTCCTCTGGTGCTCTTGGAATGTCAATGGCCTGAATTCCCCGGTAAAGAGGAAAAAAATTTTACATTATTTACATCAAAAAAATTTTCACATTGTACTTTTGCAGGAGACACATTGGGTGAAGGGTAGCCATCCGGGGTTTTCTAGCAAAAAATTTACGGTGTGTGCGGAAGCCTCCTATACCAAAAAGCAGAGGGGTGTCGCCATCATGATAAACAGAAATGTTGACCGTGAAATAGTGGATGTGCTAGAAGATCCTTTGGGGAGGTTCGTTTGTATTAAGCTGGTTTTAGAGGGGACGACTTACAGTGTCATTAATATTTATGCACCAAATTCGTCGGATCCTTCTTTCCGGGCTAATATACTAAAGAAAATTACAGGATGGGACACCTCCAATATGATTATAGGCGGCGACTTTAATGAGGTACACGACTTTGAGATGGACAGGTCTAATTCTCAATCCCCCCATATAACTACACAGGGGAGACTAATACAATCTCTTTTAGATCACTTGGGTTTATTGGACATCTGGAGAGTACAACATCCTGTTGAGAGAGATTACTCTCACTTTTCACATGTTCATAACTCCCATGCTAGAATTGATTACTGGTTGTTGAACCCCTCACTTATGTCAAAAGTCACACAAACCAAAATTTTGGACATACATATCTCAGATCACGCACCAATAACGTTCAACCTAAAATTATCTAAGCCAATCTGTTTTCACAGGAAATGGAGGTTCCCGTCATACTTATATCAATCAGAGGACTTCAAAAAATTCGTACAATTCTCTTGGGACACGTACAAATCTGATAACCAAATACATTGTGAAACTCCAATTCTTTTCTGGGATACCTCTAAGGCGGTGTTGAGAGGGCAAATAATTGCATATATAAGTCATAAAAAAAAGCAGTTGCAGGAGCGGACCCTGGCAGCTCAGAAGACCTTAACTTTAGCATACAAAAATTTTAAATTTAATAATTCACCCCTCACGAAAAAACAATATCTTGAGGCAAGGGAATCGGCAGATACAATTGCTCATGAATGGGCCACATATAGTATTGACCTCCAAAAGCACAAATTTTTTAAGTGGGGTAACAAACCCGGTAAATTACTTGCATCTCTTACCAGACCATATAGAAAGGCCACAAGAATTCACAAGATTCGATCCAGAGAGGCAAAGTGGTGATAGAGAATGAGCAGATTGTAGAGGAATTTAGATCGTTTTTTGGTTCCCTATACAAAGCAGAGAAGAGAGAGGGGGATGATATTCTTAACTTTATGCAATCAGAGGTGGCACCTTTACTAACGGAGGAACATAGGGAAATCCTTAATGCTCCTATATCTCCTTCAGAAGTCATCCAAACTATCAGCTCTCTGAAGCTCTCTAAATCTCCTGGCCCTGATGGGTACAGTAATGAATTTTATAAGATTTTGGGAGGCAGTATAGGGACACATCTTTGTGAAGTTTTTAATCAGATGGTGCGTTCAGGGCGGCTCCCGGACCGATTCAATGAAGCAGACATAATAGTGCTCCCTAAACCGGGTAAAGATCCTTCTTTAGTGGAAGGATACAGACCAATCTCGCTTTTAAATTCAGACTTTAAAATTTTCACTAAAATCTTAGCTAATAGAGTGCAAAAAATAATCCCCAACCTGATATTGCCTCAACAAATTGGATTTGTCCATGGGAAATCCATAACATACAACATACGGACGGCTTTGGGTGCAATTTCTTACGGAAAATCTCATGGATGTCTGGAGTCTGTTGTGGTCAGCCTGGACGCCGACAAAGCATTTGACAGGGTTGCATGGGACTATCTCCTAGACATCCTGGAGTTTAGAAACTTTGGTCCATGGTTCTGTGATGCGATAAAGCTGTTATATAAGAACCCGGTGTCCAGGCTGGCCATAAATGGTATACTCTCTTCCACATTTGAAATCCAGAGAGGAACGCGTCAGGGCTGTCCCTTGTCTCCCTTACTTTTTAACATAGCTTTAGATCCTTTACTTAGAACCCTTCAAAATTCGGTAATATTCAGAGGTTTGGAGGTGGGCTCCACCTCTCTCAAAATGGCGGCATTTGCCGATGATATACTCCTTTTCATCTCCAACCCCAAGGAGGCAATACCGGTCATCATGGAGGCCCTGAATCAGTTCGGCAAATGCTCAGGCTTTAAAATAAATTATAACAAGTCAGAGGCCCTGGCTCTGAGCAAGGAAAATTAAATAACGCGACACTTCCTTTCCAATGGAGCACATCATCTATCAAATATTTGGGCGTCCACCTCCCTGCAGATCTGGCGTCTTTATACCAAATTAATATTAGACCCCTAATCACGTCCATATCTAATCTTTTAAACTCTTGGAAACATTTTACTTTGTCCTTTTCGGGAAAATGTCACTTAATCAAGATGATTATATTTCCAAAAATATTATACATTATCCAGTCACTTCCTATTTAGATGTCACGTACTGATGTTAATACCCTAAACACTGCTTTTAGGAATTTTATTTGGGGAGAAAAAAAGCGTACACGCATAGGTCTAATCAAATTACAAGCCCCAAAGGAGGAGGGTGGCATCAACTTCCCAGATATTGCAAAGTACAATCTAGCAGAAAATCTTAGATACGCCATTGACTGGTTGAGAGGTAGTTCACATTTCACAAACGTACTATTAGACCAACAATTAAGTCCCCATGTCTCTCTACCAGCATTATTACATATGACTAACGAGGACTTTATCGCAGAAATAAGAGATCACCCCACCTTATGGCAAACTATACAGACGTGGAGGAAATGTCGGAAACTGTTATGTTACGGTAGCTGAGGAGTGCAGGTAAAAAAGGAAATACACCAGAGCAGTTGGAATCTATGAGATTGCAGTACCCTGACTAACCACCGCAACTAGAGGCAGCCGTGGAGCGTTCCTACGTTGGTCCTAGACGCCTCGTCACAGCCTGAGAAACTAACTACACCTAAAGATAGAAATAGGAAAGCTATCTGCCACGGAGCAGAACCCCAAAGATAATAGAAAGCCCCCAAACATGTAATGGCGGTTAGACAAGAGGAAATACTGACACAGAAAGAAAATAGTATGAGCAAACGCTGGGGCCCAAACTATCTAAATAGAAAAGGATAGGAAGGGTACTTACTGCAATCTCAGAAAACCCTGAAAAAACACCAACTCTACTAATTTCAAAATCACCTGAGATCACACGACCTCTACCACCTAAATTAGTTCTCTGGTGTAACAAAAACAAAACAGCAGCCACTGAAAAAACTGGAAAAAGCAAAAGTACAAAACACAGTGGCTGGACTAAACTGAGAGGGCAAAAGCCCCCGGAGGGGACCCTGAAGGACCCCACAGAAGTGCAGGACAAAATGCAAAAATATAGCAAAAACACAAAATAAGAAATTGTCTTATCTGATAGCAGGAGATGCAGACACGACACAGCAGGCTACAAGGGAAACTGGAAAGAAGGATTCAGACCAGAACAATTGATCACCGGCAACCCTGATGGGAAAATGACTCCCTTACATAAGACCAATCAGTAACACCTGATTCCCAGTCCTCACAATCCTCACTAGTACCGCTTGTAACCACCAGAGGGAGCCTCTGCTCAGAACTCATCTCAAACCCATTCACAACAGTACCCCCCCCTTGAGGAGGGGTCACCGAACCCTCATTTGAGCAACCAGGTCGGTCAGGATGAGTTCTATGATACGCACGGATAAGTCTCCTAGCATGGATGTCCGAAGCAAACACCCAAGAATTGTCTTCCTGACCATAACCTCTCCATTTAACCAAATACTGGAGTCTTCGTCTAGAAAAACGAGAATCCAATATTTTCTCAACCACATACTCCAGATTGCCCTCAACCAAAACAGGGTCAGGAGGCACAGCAGCAGGAACCACTGGCTCAACAAACCTCTTCAACAAGGACTTGTGGAACACGTTATGGATCTTAAATGTCCCTGGAAGAAGCAAACGAAAAGAAACAGGATTAATAATCTCCATGATCTTATAAGGTCCAATGAACCTAGGCTTAAATTTAGGAGATGCTACTCTCATAGGAATATTCTTTGAGGACAACCAGACCAAGTCCCCCACTTTAAACCGAGGACCATCAGTCCTATGCCGGTTAGCAAACCGCTGGGCCTTCTCCTGAGAGAGGGACAACCTCTCCACTACCTGGTCCCAAATCTGCTGCATACGCTCAACAACAGAGTCAACACCTGGACAGACAGAAGCCTCCGTCTGTCCTGAAGAAAATCGAGGGTGAAACCCAGAATTACAGAAAAACGGAGACATCAAAGTGGCAGAGCTAGCCCTATTATTAAGAGCAAACTCAGCCAAAGGCAAAAAAGAGACCCAGTCATCCTGATCAGCAGACACAAAGCATCTTAGATAAGTCTCCAATGTCTGGTTTGTTCTCTCAGTTTGACCATTGGTCTGAGGATGAAATGCCGAGGAGAAAGACAATTGAACACCCAGTTTAGAACAAAAAGTCCTCCAAAATCTGGAAACAAACTGGACTCCTCTGTCAGACACAATGTTCTCAGGAATGCCGTGTAAACGAACCACGTGCTGAAGGAACAACGGCACCAATTCAGAGGAGGAAGGCAACTTAGGTAATGGCACAAGATGTATCATTTGGAAAACCTATCACAAATTACCCAGATGGTGGTCATTCTCTGAGAAACAGGAAGATCGGAAATGAAATCCATAGAGATATGGGTCCATGGTCTCTTGGGCACAGGCAATGGCATCAACAAACCACTAGAGCGAGAGCAAGGCTTGGAGCGAGAGCAAGTCCCGCAGGACTGCACAAATTCCCTGACATCGCGAGACAAGGTAGGCCACCAAAAGGACCGACTAACCAAGTCTCTGGTACCAAAAATTCCGGGATGCCCAGCCAATGCGGAACAATGAATCTCAGACATCACACTCTTTTTCCATTGGTCCGGGACAAACAATTTTCCAACAGGGCAGCGCTCGGGCCTATCCTCCTGACACCCCTCCAGAGCAAGTCTCAAATTGGGCGAGATGGCGGAAAGAACTACACCCTCCTTCAAAATAACAGAGGGATCAGATAGCTCAGGAGAGTCCGCAAGGAAACTCCTCGAGAGGGCATCCGCCTTAACATTCTTAGTGCCAGGAAGAAAGGAAACCACAAAATTAAAACGTGTGAAAAACAAGGCCCACCTGGCCTGTCTAGGATTGAGTCGCTTGGCAGATTCCAGATAGACCAGATTCTTATGGTCCGTAAGGACCACCACCTGATGTTTGGCTCCCTCCAGCCAATGTCTCCACTCTTCAAAAGTCCACTTCATGGCCAATAACTCCCGATTACCCACGTCATAATTACGTTCAGTAGGAGAAAATTTTCGAGAGAAAAAGGCACAAGGGTTACTTTTAGAGGTCTCTGGATCTTTTTGGGACAAAACGGCACCTGCCCCAATTTCAGAGGCATCAACCTCCACCTGAAATGGCAGAGAAACATCAGGCTGCCGTAGAACAGGAGCAGAAGTGAATCTCTGCTTAAGTTCCTGAAACGCAGAGACTGCCTCAGGAGGCCAATTCACCACATCAGAACCCTTTCTGGTCAAATCAGTTAATGGTTTAACAATAACCGAGAAATTACCAATAAATTTACGATAAAAATTGGCAAAACCCAAAAATCTCTGAAGAGCCTTTAATGAAGTAGGTTGACCCAATCACAGATGGCCTGAACCTTGACCGGGTCCATTTCAATAACAGATGGGGACAAAATGAATCCCAGAAATGAGATCTTCTGTACGCCAAAAAGACACTTTGATCCCTTCACATACAGAGCATTCTCTCTCAAAATCTGGAATACAGTTCGAACATGTTTCACATGAGAGTCCCAGTCATTAGAAAAAATCAAGATATCATCCAAATAAACAATCAGAAACTTGTCCACAAAATCCCTGAAAATGTCATTCATGAAGGACTGGAAGACGGAAGGAGCATTAGTGAGCCCAAAGGGCATCACAAGGTACTCAAAATGCCCTTCAGGGGTGTTAAATGCCGTCTTCCATTCATCCCCGTGCTTAATGCGAATAAGGTTATACGCCCCCCTGAGGTCAAGCTTGGTAAACCAAGTAGCGTTTTTCACCCTGGAAAACAGGTCAGAAATCAAGGGTAACGGGTATTGATATTTCACAGTAATATTGTTCAAGAGACGATAATCAATACACGGCCTTAATGAACCATCTTTTTTGGCCACAAAGAAAAAACCGGCACCTAAGGGTGAAGAGGATGGTCTGATATGACCCTTCTCCAATGATTCCTTGATATAAGACCGCATAGCGTCATGTTCAGGTACAGACAAGTTAAAAAGGCGACCTTTAGGGAATTTACTACCTGGCACTAATTCAATAGCGCAGTCATAGCTCCTATGGGGAGGTAAGGATGCAGATTTACTTTCGCTAAACACATCAGAAAAATCAAACAAAAAGTCAGGAACATCCTCAGCCTGGGGGGAGGCAGAAAAAACAGGAGTGTTGGTATTAACACATTGGCAGCCCCAACTGGTTACAGACACAGATTTCCAATCCAAAACAGGATTATGAGACTGTAACCAAGGAAACCCAGCACTATAATGTCATGCAGATTATATAGAACCAAAAATTTGCAGCACTCCTGGTGATCAGGTTCAACCCTCATTATCACCTGAGTAGAAAACTGGGGTTTATTCTCAGCCAAAGGGGTAGAATCGATCCCCAGTAAAGGAATAGACTTCTGTAGGGGTATCAAGGGAAACCCACAACGTTTAGCAAAATCATAATCCATCAGGTTAATAGCTGCTCCAGAATCAACGAAAGCCTGAGCAGAAAATGAGGACAGAGAGCATATCAGAGTGACAGTTAATAAAAACTTAGTCTGAACACTACCCAAGACAACCGAGCGTGCAAAACGTCTTCCCCGCTTAGGGCAGACTGAAATAGCATGAGAGGCATCACCACAGTAGAAACATAACCCATTGCGCTTTCGAAACTCATGACGCTGTGCCCCAGACACCACTCCATCACACTGCATGGGCTCAGCAGCTGGCTCACAAGGCAACACCACTCCACGCATACTTCTCCGCTCACGCAAACGTCTGTCAATTTGAATCGCTAATGACATAGAATCATTGAGACCAGAGGGGACAGGGAATCCCACCATAACATCCTTTACATTATCCGACAGACCCTTCCGGAAAAGGGCCGCCAAAGCGTCGTCATTCCACTTGGTCAGGACTGCCCACCTACGGAATCTCTGACAGTATAACTCAGCGTCATCAAGCCCCTGATTTAATGCCAACAAGGCTTTTTCAGCTTGATCAGTGACATTAGGCTCATCGTACAATAACCCCAAAGCCTGAAAAAATGCATCAACATCACTCAAAACAGGATCCCCAGGTATCAGGGAAAAAGCCCAATCCTGAGGATCGCCGCGCAGGAGAGAGATGATAATTTGAACCTGCTGCGCTGCGTTTCCTGAGGACTTAGATTTTAAGGCAAGAAACAATTTACAATTATTTTTGAAATTCTGAAACTTAGCTCGATCCCCTAAAAACAAATCTGGCATGGGGATCCTAGGTTCCACAACAGGCAACCTAGCAAGATATGCAGCAATACTCTGAACCTCAGTGGCAAGCTGATCCACACGGCCAGACAACTGTGCAAACTCCATTGGGAGAAAAGATCCTCCCCAGCACCCAGAGATACAGAGGGAAAAAAAAAAATGCAACAAACAGAAAAATATCTCTGACAACTTTTCTTCCTTCAAAATATTTTTTCCCTTCTGTGAGTACCATACAATTTTTATGGCCGGTGATACTGTTATGTTACGGTAGCTGAGGAGTGCAGGTAAAAAAGGAAATACACCAGAGCAGTTGGAATCTATGAGATTGCAGTACCCTGACTAACCACCGCAACTAGAGGCAGCCGTGGAGCGTTCCTACGTTGGTCCTAGACGCCTCGTCACAGCCTGAGAAACTAACTACACCTAAAGATAGAAATAGGAAAGCTATCTGCTCCGGAGCAGAACCCCAAAGATAATAGAAAGCCCCCAAACATGTAATGGCGGTTAGACAAGAGGAAATACTGACACAGAAAGAAAATAGTATGAGCAAACGCTGGGGCCCAAACTATCTAAATAGAAAAGGATAGGAAGGGTACTTACTGCAATCTCAGAAAACCCTGAAAAAACACCAACTCTACTAATTTCAAAATCACCTGAGATCACACGACCTCTACCACCTAAATTAGTTCTCTGGTGTAACAAAAACAAAACAGCAGCCACTGAAAAAACTGGAAAAAGCAAAAGTACAAAACACAGTGGCTGGACTAAACTGAGAGGGCAAAAGCCCCCGGAGGGGACCCTGAAGGACCCCACAGAAGTGCAGGACAAAATGCAAAAATATAGCAAAAACACAAAATAAGAAATTGTCTTATCTGATAGCAGGAGATGCAGACACGACACAGCAGGCTACAAGGGAAACTGGAAAGAAGGATTCAGACCAGAACAATTGATCACCGGCAACCCTGATGGGAAAATGACTCCCTTACATAAGACCAATCAGTAACACCTGATTCCCAGTCCTCACAATCCTCACTAGTACCGCTTGTAACCACCAGAGGGAGCCTCTGCTCAGAACTCATCTCAAACCCATTCACAACAGGAAACTATGTCATTTGAGAGGTGATCTCTCTCCCTTTATGCCCTTTCTAGGTAACCCGGACTTTATAGGAGGTAGACCGCCCTCATCCTTTATTGAGTTGGCTGGGCAGGGTTGCATCCTGGCGGCTGACCTATTGGATGATAGCTTTTCTATGCTCACATTTGACATGGCAGCACGGCGCTTCTCAGCATTTGTGAACAGGCCTTTCCTTTTTCTTCAAGCAAGGAGCTTAATCCTGAAAGGCATGGCTGCTGGGGGAAGTGTAAGAGGGAAGAACGCTTTAGATGGCTTTCTTAGAACCGCCAGGGTGCAGATAGCCTCAACAAGTAGTATTTATATACTATTGCGTAAGCAGTGGTCATAGGAGGGTAAGAAGACAGGTCCAGCACGATGGGTTAATGATATACAGAACATCACAGTTGGGGAAATCTTAGACGCCACTTTAATGCAACGGAAGGTGATACCCTCCAGCAGTTATGCAGACATGTCTTTATTGCTCCTCCATAGAGCTTATATTACCACACATATTAAGTCTAGAATGTCTCCAGAGGGCACTTTCACCTGTTCCAAATGCGGGATAGGAAATACAGACATATTTCATCACATGTGGGGTTGTCCCAAAGTACAAAAATTATGGCAATCTATTCATACTGAGCTACAGAATCTTGGCGGGATAGTGTTCCCTCTGACTCCGCAATGGGCAATATTTAATATACTTGATAGCTCTCAACATAAACTCCCCAAACATGTTAAGGCCATGTTGATAATTTGGGCCTCGGCTGCCAGGAAAAGTCTATTGCAGCACTGGCTGGATCCTTTGCCACCACCCAAATCTCTCATTTATTCCAAAATATTGTATATTTTTCGAATGGACTGGCTGGATACCCTAACAAATAAAGAGAAATTGACCGGGAAATTTTTAACCACATGGTCATTTTTCATCCCATCTCTGACTCAAGACACTAGGGACAAATTAAGGTCAAATTTTGAAAATACTCAATGGTATCTTCTCAGAAAATTAGTGGACATGATCCTATTCCTTAAAATTTTGATGATTGTCAATTGAATGCAGGGAAATTATTGAGGTTTACATGTTGGGGGGATGGGAGGGTGGAGGGCAGTGGGGGGGACATTTATGATTATTATGATTATTATACTTTTGTGACAAGTTTGACATCTTTGAATTCGCATGACTTACTTTGTGGTAATGTTCCATATTTCATCACATCAAGTTTTAAACATGTCATTTCAGATTGTTATTTTATGACTTGTACAAGAAAACATTTATTGTAATACTTTTAAAATCAATAAATCATATTGGAAAAAAAAATAAATAAATAAATACATATTCGCCTCTACCCATTCCCCCACTGCTTCAGTCTCCACAGCGAGTCTCCTCAACAGCTCCAATGCCTGGCACAACGTGGCGTGATGAAGTGACGTCATCGCACCCGCTGGCTGAGACGTCAGATACCGAGGAAGAATGATGGGAGAGGCAGTGGACGGCTTCCCTTCATCACTGCTTTCAAATGTATCGGCATGCCGATACAGTTGTATGTGAGATGTTGGGGGGTGGGTGCCCGAAGCCGGCATCGGGCACTCCCGAACCATGGGCCTCATAGAGGCCGTTGTTATGATTTGGTAGCTGAGGAGAGCAGGCAAAAACGGCAATACACCAGAGAGGTTGGAATCTACTGGATTGCAGTACCCTGACTAACCACCACAACTAAAGGCAGCCGTGGAGCGATCCTAAGTTGGTCCTAGACGCCTCGTCACAGCCCTGAGAGGTTAACTACACCTAAAGATAGAAAGAGGAAAGCTATCTGCCCTGGAGCAGATCCCCAAAGAACATAGGAAGCCCCCAAACATGTAATGGCGGTTAGACAAGAGGAAATACAGACACAGACAGAAAATAGTATGAGCAAACGTTGGGGCCCAATCTTCCTAGACAGAAAAGGATAGGAAGGACACTTACTGCAATCCAAAAAAACCCTCAAAAATACCAACTCTACTAATTGCAAAAACACCTGAGATCACACGACCTCTACCACCTAAATTAGTTCTCTGGTGTAACAAAACTAAGCCGCAGCCACTGAAAAAACTGGAAAAGGCAAATGAACAAATAACAGTGGCTCAGATAAACTGAGAGGAGCACAAGCCCCCGGAGGGGACCTGGCTGACCTCCACAGAAGTGCAGGGAACAATGCAAAAAGCAAGCACAAAAATAAAAACAGAAAATATCTTATCTGAGAGCAGGAGAAGAGGCAAGACTCAGCAAGCTTCCAAGTGAACCAGGAACCACAGTTGAGACAAGAACAATTGATCACCGACAACCATGATGGGAGGGAACCTCCCTTATATAAGACCAGTCTGTAACTCCTGATTGCCAATCTTCATTGAATGGTTCAGTACTGTTTGTAACCACCAGAGGGAGCTTCTGCTCAGAATTCATTTCTAACACATTCACAACAGTACGCCCCCCTTGAGGAGGGGTCACCGAACCCTCATTTGGGCAACCAGGTCGGTCAGGATGAGCTCTGTGATACGCACGGATCAGTCTCCTAGCATGGATGTCCGAAGCAAACACCCAAGAATTGTCCTCCTGACCATAACCTCTCCACTTAACCAAATACTGGAGTTTCCGTCTAGAAAAACGAGAATCCAATATTTTCTCAACCACATACTCCAGATTGCCCTCAACCAAAACAGGGTCAGGAGGCGCAGCCATAGGAACCACTGGCTCGACAAACCTCTTCAATAAGGACTTGTGGAACACGTTATGGGTCTTAAATGTCCCTGGAAGAAGTAAACGAAAGGAAACAGGATTAAGAATCTCCATGATCTTATAAGGTCCAATGAACCTAGGCTTAAACTTAGGAGATGCAACTCTCATAGGGATATTTCTTGAGGACAACCAGACCAAGTCCCCCACTTCAAACCGAGGACCATCAGTTCTATGCCGGTTGGCAAACCGCTGGGCCCTCTCCTGAGAGAGGGACAGCCTCTCCACTACCTGGTCCCAAATCTGCTGCATACGCTCCACAACAGAGTCAACACCTGGACAGACAGAAGCCTCCGTCTGTCCCGAAGAAAATCAAGGGTGAAACCCAAAATTGCAGAAAAATGGAGACATCAAAGTGGCAGAGCTAGCCCTATTATTAAGAGCAAACTCAGCCAAAGGCAAAAAAGAGACCCAGTCATCTTGATCAGCAGACACAAAGCATCTCAGATAGGTCTCCAATGTCTGGTTTGTTCTCTCAGTTTGTCCATTGGTCTGAGGATGAAAAGCCGAGAAAGACAATTGAACACCAAGTTTAGAACAAAAAGTCCTCCAAAATCTGGAAACAAACTGGACTCCTCTGTCAGACACAATGTTCTCAGGAATGCCGTGTAACCGAACCACGTGCTGAAGGAACAAAGGCACCAATTCGGAGGAGGAAGGCAACTTAGGTAATGGCACAAGATATATCATCTTGGAAAACCTACCACAAATCACCCAGATAACGGTCATTCTCTGAGAAACAGGGAGGTCGGAAATGAAATCCATAGAGATATGGGTCCATGGTCTCTTGGGCACAGGCAATGGCATCAACAAACCACTAGAGCGAGAGCAAGGCTTGGAGCGAGAGCAAGTCCCGCAGGACTGCACAAATTCCCTGACGTCACGAGACAAAGTAGCCCACCAAAAGGACCGACTAACCAAGTCTCTGGTACCAAAAATTCCGGGATGACCGGCCAACGCGGAACAATGAATCTCAGACATCACACTCTTCTTCCACCGGTCTGGGACAAACAATTTACCAATAGGGCAGCGCTCGGGTTTATCCTCCTGACACCCTTCCAGAGCCAGTCTCAAATTGGGCGAGATGGCGGAAAGAACTACACCTTCTTTCAAAATAACAGAAGGATCAGATAACTCAGGAGAGTCCGCAAGGAAACTCCTCGAGAGGGCATCCGCCTTAACATTCTTAGTGCCAGGAAGAAAGGAAACCACAAAATTAAAACGTGTGAAAAACAAGGCCCACCTGGCCTGTCTAGGATTAAGTCGCTTGGCTGATTCCAGATAAACCAGATTCTTATGGTCCCTGAGGACCACCACCTGATGTTTGGCTCCCTCCAGCCAATGTCTCCACTCTTCAAAAGCCCACTTCATGGCCAATAACTCCCGATTACCCACGTCATAATTACGTTCAGTTGGAGAAAATTTTCGAGAGAAAAAGGCACAAGGGTTACTTTTAGAGGTCTCTGGATCTCTTTGGGACAAAACGGCATCTGCCCCAATTTCAGAGGCATCAACCTCCACCTGAAATGGCAGAGAAACATCAGGCTGCCGTAGAACAGGAGCAGAAGTCAATCTCTGCTTAAGTTCCTGAAACGCAGAGACTGCCTCAGGAGGCCAATTCACCACATCAGAACCCTTTTTGGTCAAATCAGTCAATGGTTTAACAATAACAGAGAAATTACCAATAAATTTACGATAAAAATTGGCAAAACCCAAGAATCTCTGAAGAGCCTTTAATGAAGTAGGTTGGACCCAATCACAGATGGCCTGAACCTTGACCGGGTCCATTTCAATAACAGATGGGGACAAAATGAATCCCAGAAATGAGATCCTCTGTACGCCAAAAAGACACTTTGATCCTTTCACATACAGAGCATTCTCTCTCAAAATCTGGAACACAGTCCGAACATGTTTCACATGAGAGTCCCAGTCATTGGAAAAAATCAAGATATCATCCAAATAAACAATCAGAAATTTATCCACAAAATCCCTGAAAATGTCATTCATGAAGGACTGGAAGACGGAAGGAGCATTAGTGAGCCCAAAGGGCATCACTAGGTACTCGAAATGCCCCTCTGGGGTATTAAACGCCGTCTTCCATTCATCCCCGTGCTTAATGCGAATAAGGTTATAAGCCCCCCTGAGGTCAAGCTTGGTAAACCAAGTAGCACTTTTCACCCTGGAAAACAGGTCAGAAATCAAGGGTAACGGATATTGATATTTCACAGTGATATTGTTCAAGAGACGATAATCAATACACGGCCTTAATGAACCATCCTTTTTGGCCACAAAGAAAAAAACGGCACCCAAGGGTGAAGAGGATGGTCTGATATAACCCATCTCCAATGACTCCTTGATATAAGACCGCATAGCGTCATGTTCAGGTACAGACAAGTTAAAAAGGCGACCTTTAGGGAATTTACTACCAGGCACTAATTCAATAGCGCAGTCATAGCTCCTATGGGGGGCAAGGATGCAGATTTACTTTCGCTAAACACATCAGAAAAATCAGTCAAAAAGTCAGGAACATCCTGAGCCTGGGGAGAGGCAGAAAAAACAGAGTGTTGGCATTAACACATTGGCAGCCCCAACTGGTTACAGACACAGATTTCCAATCCAAAACAGGATTATGAGACTGTAACCAAGGGAAACAGTACAATTATGTCATGCAGATTATACAGCACCAAAAATTTGCAACTCTCCTGATGATCAGGTTCAACCCTCATTATCACCTGAGTAGAGAACTGGGGTTCATTCTCAGCCAAAGGGGTAGAATCAATCCCCAGTAGGGGAATAGACTTCCGTAGGGGTATCAAGGGAAACCCACAACATTTAGCAAAATCAAAATCCATCAGGTTAATAGCTGCTCCCGAATCAACAAAATCCTGAGCAGAAAATGTGGACAGGGAGCAAATCAGGGTAACAGTCAACAGAAATTTAGTCTGAACACTACCCAAGACAACTGAGCGTGCAAAACGTCTTCGCCGCTTAGGGCAGACTGAAATAGCATGAGAGGCGTCACCACAGTAGAAACATAACCCATTGCGTTTTCGAAACTCATGACGCTGTGCCCCAGAAGCCACTCTATCACACTGCATGGGTTCAGAAGCTGGTTCACAAGGCAACACTATTCCACGCATACCTCTACGCTCACGCAAACGTCTGTCAATTTGAATCGCTAATGACATAGAATCATTGAGACCAGAGGGAGCAGGGAAACCCACCATAACATCTTTTATATTCTCTGACAGACCCTTCCGAAAAAGGGCTGCCAAAGCATCGTCATTCCATTTGGTCAGGACTGCCCACTTTCGGAATTTCTGACAGTACAACTCAGCGTCCTCAAGCCCCTGATTTAATGCCAACAAGGTTTTTTCAGCTTGATCAGTGACATTAGGTTCATCGTACAATAACCCCAGAGCCAGAAAAAATGCATCAACATTACTCAAAACAGGGTCCTGTTATGTTTCGGTAGCCGAGGAGTGCAGGCAAAAAAGGCAATACACCAGAGCAGTTGGAATCTATGAGATTGCAGTACCCTGACTAACCACAACAACTAGAGGCAGCCGTGGAGCGTTCCTACGTTGGTCCTAGACGCCTCGTCACAGCCTGAGAAACTAACTACACCTAAAGATAGATATAGGAAAGCTATCTGCCCCGGAGCAGAACCCCAAAGATAATAGAAAGCCCCCAAACATGTAATGGCGGTTAGACAAGAAGAAATACTGACACAGACAGAAAATAGTATGAGCAAACGTTGGGGCCCAAACTAACTAAATAGAAAAGGATAGGAAGGGTACTTACTGCAATCCCAGAAAACCCTGAAAAGCACCAACTCTACTAATTTCAAAAACACCTGAGATCACACGACCTCTACCACCTAAATTAGTTCTCTGGTGTAACAAAATCAAAACAACAGCCACTGAAAAAACTGGAAAAAGCAAAAGTACAAACATCAGTGGCTGAACTAAACTGAGAGGGCAAAAGCCCCCAGAGGGGACCCTGAAGGCCCCCACAGAAGTGCAGGACAAAATGCAAAAATCAAGCACAAAAACAAAAAGAAGAAAATGTCTTATCTGTTAGCAGGAGATGCAGACACGACACAGCAGGCTACAAGGGAAACAGGAATCACGGATAGAGACCAGAACAATTGATCACCGGCAACCCTGATGGGAAGGTGACTCCCTTATATAAGACCAGTCAGTAACACCTGATTCCCAATCCTCACAATCTTCACTGGACAGACCAGTACCGCTTGTAACCACCAGAGGGAGCCTCTGCTCAGAACTCATCTCAAGCCCATTCACAACAGTACCCCCCCCTTGAGAAGGGGCCACCGAACCCTCATTTGAGCAACCAGGTCAGTCAGGATGAGTTCTATGGTACGCACGGATGAGTCTCCTAGCATGGATGTCCGAAGCAAACACCCAAGAATTGTTTTCCTGACCATAACCTCTCCACTTAACCAAATACTGGAGTTTCCGTCTAGAAAAACGAGAATCTAATATTTTCTCAACCACATACTCCAGATTGCCCTCAACCAAAACAGGGTCAGGAGGCACAGCAGCAGGAACCACTGGCTCAACAAACCTCTTCAACAAGGACTTGTGGAACACGTTATGGATCTTAAATGTCCCTGGAAGAAGCAAACGAAAAGAAACAGGATTACGAATCTCCATGATCTTATAAGGTCCAATGAACCTAGGCTTAAATTTAGGAGATGCTACTCTCATAGGAATATTTTTTGAGGACAACCAGACCAAGTCCCCTACTTTAAACCGAGGACCATCAGTCCTATGCCGGTTAGCAAACCGCTGGGCCCTCTCCTGAGAGAGGGACAACCTCTCCACTACCTGGTCCCAAATCTGTTGCATACGCTCCACAACAGAGTCAACACCTGGACAGACAGAAGCCTCCGTCTGTCCCGAAGAAAATCGAGGGTGAAACCCAGAATTACAGAAAAATGGAGACATCAAAGTGGCAGAGCTAGCCCTATTATTAAGAGCAAACTCAGCCAAAGGCAAAAAAGAGACCCAGTCATCCTGATCAGCAGACACAAAGCATCTTAGATAAGTCTCCAATGTCTGGTTTGTTCTCTCAGTTTGACCATTGGTCTGAGGATGAACTGCCGAGGAGAAAGACAATTGAACACCCAGTTTAGAACAAAAAGTCCTCCAAAATCTGGAAACAAACTGGACTCCTCTGTCAGACACTATGTTCTCAGGAATGCCGTGTAAACGAACCACGTGCTGAAGGAACAGCGGCACCAATTCAGAGGAGGAAGGCAACTTAGGTAATGGCACAAGATGTATCATCTTGGAAAACCTATCACAAATCACCCAGATGGCGGTCATTCTCTGAGAAAAAGGAAGGTCGGAAATGAAATCCATAGAGATATGGGTCCATGGTCTCTTGGGCACAGGCAATGGCATCAACAAACCACTAGAGCGAGAGCAAGGCTTGGAGCGAGAGCAAGTCCTGCAGGACTGCACAAATTCCCTGACATCACGAGACAAGGTAGGCCACCAAAAGGACCGACTAACCAAGTCTCTGGTACCAAAAATTCCGGGATGCCCAGCCAACGCGGAACAATGAATCTCAGACATCACACTCTTTTTCCACTGGTCCGGGACAAACAATTTTCCAACAGGGCAGCGCTCGGGCCTATCCTCCTGACACCCCTCCAGAGCAAGTCTCAAATTAGGTGAGATGGCGGAAAGAACTACAAATATAAGAACGCTAACCAGCTCACCGGTTTGTAGAAGCACGGATCCTCCGCTTGATCAAACGTGAAGATACATGAGAAAATGAAGGAAAAAGGGATCCAGCTTCAATAAAATCTTCATCTTTATTGATTCATAAAAACATGAATAATGGCATGCTCCTGGACAAGCTCAGGACAAGGCTACGCGTTTCGATCACAGGGATCTTTATCACAGCTGACATATTCAGACAAAGGCACATATTTAAGACAAAGGAAGACCAATCACGATCAGAAAAAATGTCATGTGATTTTTGACAAGTCCTTTAACAATTTTCACATAACGAATAAAGAAAAAAAAAAAACACAATATTTGCACAAATAAAATCAATGCAAAGAAATAAAATTAATAATGGAACATCAATTCGTTTCTTTTGTTGAGACCAAATGGATGTCTGGTATGTAGATTAAAGATCCAGAAAGCTTCACGTGTGAGGAGTCGCTGACGTGCATCTCCACCTCGGGCAGACAGGTTAACACTTTCAATACCTGTGACTTGGAAGGAAGAAACATTGCGAGCATGCTGAAAAATAAAATGTTTAGCAGCAGCAGAAATATTGCGATTCGAAGAAACATTCTTTACATCCTGCAAATGTTCAGCGATCCTGATTTTTAGTTTCCTAGTAGTGCAGCCTATATAAGATAAGTTGCAAGTAGTGCACATAATTTTATATACCACATAGCATGAATTACAATTGATATATTTGTTAATGGTATAAATCGCAGTGCTGTCATTATTTTCAAAGGTTTTCGTTACACAAACATATTTGCAAAGTGCACATCTATTGTGGCCACATTTATAAAAACCTTTATGTTCTAACCATGATGTTTTATGAGAAGAGAAATTATTACTGAACATGCTTGGAGAAACTTTGTTACCAATAGATGGCGCTTTCCTTGAAACAACATTAATACCTGATGAAAGAATGTCAGCAAGAGAGGGATCTTCATATAAAATAGGCAGCGATCTCAAAATGATTTTTTGATGTCCCCAAATTGAGGACTATATTGAGCACAAAAATATGGTTTCACTGCAAGATCATTTTTTTGTTGTCGCCCTCCACTAATGAGATCCTCTCTGTTTTTATTACTTACAATTGTTCGTGCTCTTTTTAATGACCATTTAGGATAATTTCTGTTTTTTAATTTTGTATCCACACAATTAAATTCCGTTTCCAAAGCTGTAGGATCGCTGCAGTTTCTCAAAATTCTGGTATATTCACCCAAAGGAATCGATTTAATAGTATGTTTGGGGTGACTGCTTGCTGCATGCAAGATAGAATTACCAGCACAAGATTTGCTGAACGTTTTAGTAATAATAACAGAGTCATGTACCCCATATAAATCAAGATCCAAAAAAGAAATTTTGTTATGATGAAATTTATGAGTAAAATGTATGTTGAATGAATTAGAATTGATATAATCAATAAATCCAGATATGGCAGGTACATCACCACTCCAAATGATGAGTAAATCATCAATATATCTACCATACCAAGCAATCGAGTCAATAAATGGATTAGTAGCTGAAAAAATAAAAAAATATTCCCAATATGACATTACAAGATTAGCTAGGGATGGCGCGAATTTCGCACCCATCGCCACGCCAGATTTTTGTAAAAAAAATTTATTGTCAAATGAGAAAAAATTGTGGGTTAATAAAAATTGAATAACTTGTAAAATATAATTAATGAGATCCTGGGAATAATTACTGAATTTCGTTAAGACAAACTGCAGCGCTGTCATGGCAACATTGTAAGGTATACAGGTATATAAAGAAGTCACATCACAACATAACCAAGTATATTCTTTAGACCAGATTTTCTTGGAAAACATTCTCAACACTTCTTTAGAATCTTTAATATAACCAGGAGTGATTTGTACTAGTGGTTGAAGTAGTGAGTCAACCCATTCACCCAGATGTTCATTTAAAGATCCAATCCCTGAGACAATGGGTCTCATGGGGGGATTTTCATATCCTTGTGAATTTTTGGGAGACCATGCATGATAGGGATAATAGGATGAGACACTGTGAGATAATCAATTTGTTTTTTGGTTAGAATGCCAAGGCTGAAACCCTCATTGATAATTTGGATAATCTCACTTTTAAATTTATCAGTGGGATTTGTATGGAGTTTTTCATATACATCACTGTCAGACAAGAGAGACATAATTTGAGAATGATAATCCTCTTTATTCAGGATAACTACCATGCCACCCTTGTCCGACATTTTAATTATTATATCTGACATACTTTTGATCTCATCTAATGCAGTTTTCTGGGCTTTTGTTAAATTGGAATGATTTCTGCTGCTGCCCATTTTAACCCTATCATGAAGGATTTTTAAATCCCTCTCTATCACCTCCTGGTATTTAGTCATGCAATCAGGCCTGGATTGAATGGGATAAAAAGAGGGATTTTTTGTTTTAAACACAGGTGCATGAATGGTATCAGATTCATTATCATAGGAATGAGTAGACAAACTAAACAAAGTGTTGAGAGATACCTGTTCTCTGAAAGACAAGTCAGTAAATTCATTGTTATATGTCAGCGACTCCTGCAAAGGGGTCTCATCAGAATGATTTTGAAAATGCTTTTTGATGGTAAGGTCTCGCATAAATTTATTGACGTCCAAAATAGTAGAAAAAAGATTGAAATTCTGATCGGGCACAAAATTCAGACCTAAGGACAAAACATCTAATTGCGTTTTGGTAAAGTCTGGTCTAAAGAATATACTTGGTTATGTTGTGATGTGACTTCTTTATATACCTGTATACCTTACAATGTTGCCATGACAGCGCTGCAGTTTGTCTTAACGAAATTCAGTAATTATTCCCAGGATCTCATTAATTATATTTTACAAGTTATTCAATTTTTATTAACCCACAATTTTTTCTCATTTGACAATAAATTTTTTTTACAAAAATCTGGCGTGGCGATGGGTGCGAAATTCGCGCCATCCCTAGCTAATCTTGTTATGTCATATTGGGAATATTTTTTATTTTTTCAGCTACTAATCCATTTATTGACTCGATTGCTTGGTATGGTAGATATATTGATGATTGACTCATCATTTGGAGTGGTGATGTACCTGCCATATCCGGATTTATTGATTATATCAATTCTAATTCATTCAACATACATTTTACTCATAAATTTCATCATAACAAAATTTCTTTTTTGGATCTTGATTTATATGGGGTACATGACTCTGTTATTATTACTAAAACGTTCAGCAAACCTTGTGCTGGTAATTCTATCTTGCATGCAGCAAGCAGTCACCCCAAACATACTATTAAATCGATCTCTTTGGGTGAATATACCAGAATTTTGAGAAACTGCAGCGATCCTACAGCTTTGGAAACGGAATTTAATTGTGTGGATACAAAATTAAAAAACAGAAATTATCCTAAATGGTCATTAAAAAGAGCACGAACAATTGTAAGTAATAAAAACAGAGAGGATCTCATTAGTGGAGGGCGACAACAAAAAATGATCTTGCAGTGAAACCATATTTTTGTGCTCAATATAGTCCTCAATTTGGGGACATCAAAAAATCATTTTGAGATCGCTGCCTATTTTATATGAAGATCCCTCTCTTGCTGACATTCTTTCATCAGGTATTAATGTTGTTTCAAGGAAAGCGCCATCTATTGGTAACAAAGTTTCTCCAAGCATGTTCAGTAATAATTTCTCTTCTCATAAAACATCATGGTTAGAACATAAAGGTTTTTATAAATGTGGCCACAATAGATGTGCACTTTGCAAATATGTTTGTGTAACGAAAACCTTTGAAAATAATGACAGCACTGCGATTTATACCATTAACAAATATATCAATTGTAATTCATGCTATGTGGTATATAAAATTATGTGCACTACTTGCAATTTATCTTATATAGGCTGCACTACTAGGAAACTAAAAATCAGGATCGCTGAACATTTGCAGGATGTAAAGAATGTTTCTTCGAATCGCAATATTTCTGCTGCTGCTAAACATTTTATTTTTCAGCATGCTCGCAATGTTTCTTCCTTCCAAGTCACAGGTATTGAAAGTGTTAACCTGTCTGCCCGAGGTGGAGATGCACGTCAGCGACTCCTCACACGTGAAGCTTTCTGGATCTTTAATCTACATACCAGACATCCATTTGGTCTCAACAAAAGAAACGAATTGATGTTCCATTATTAATTTTATTTCTTTGCATTGATTTTATTTGTGCAAATATTGTGTTTTTTTTTTTTTTTTTCTTTATTCGTTATGTGAAAATTGTTAAAGGACTTGTCAAAAATCACATGACATTTTTTCTGATCGTGATTGGTCTTCCTTTGTCTTAAATATGTGCCTTTGTCTGAATATGTCAGCTGTGATAAAGATCCCTGTGATCGAAACGCGTAGCCTTGTCCTGAGCTTGTCCAGGAGCATGCCATTATTCATGTTTTTATGAATCAATAAAGATGAAGATTTTATTGAAGCTGGATCCCTTTTTCCTTCATTTTCTCATGTATCTTCACGTTTGATCAAGCGGAGGATCCGTGCTTCTACAAACCGGTGAGCTGGTTAGCGTTCTTATATTTGTACTTTTGATTACCGTGCCCCCGGTTTCATGCTCAATATTTTCAAGTATTTTGAAAGTGGACTCAGTCATTAAGCTCAGGCACCAGCTTTATTATGGCATCTATTTTTGTTCAAGACAGATCTGTCAAAGCGGCACAAGTGTTTTCTGGTGATATTAACGAAATTCCAGACATGCCTGATCTGAATGAAAATATCAACAAAATGGAAAAACTTTTGCTTCAAGAAACAAAGTTGTGGTGGGATCATACTACCCTCCAAAATTATCTAGCTAAGGATATGATTCCAAGGGGGCTTCGTATTAAAAAAATCCCCACTACAATTTTTTCTGACATTTTCATTGAAGAGTGGAATCAGATACTCAGTAATTGTTCTTCCAAACTAATGCAACTCATAGTCAAATATGAGAGTAATAAATTGGAGGATATTCAGAAACAAATGAATGATGCAGATACTGCGCTCACTGAATTTAAATCGTTGACTCAGTATGACTCACTTGTGGCTAAAATGCAAGATAATGTCTCTAGCCTAGAAAAGGATATCATGGACCGGAAAAAAAGAAAATTTTCTCGTGATCTAAGAGACTATTCAACCAAGAAAGTCTATGACTGGGGCCATTGGGAGCGGGGTCATAGAACTCCTAAATCTATTTTAAAACGCAACCATGCTCTCAATGAACCGGTATCTAAACCACATGTCTGTTTACATCCTCTGAGTTGGATTCATCTGACAATAATCTGAGTGTTTCCTCTAATGACAGTGTTCACACCACAAAGTTTTTTCGTCATTCAAAAAACGTAAAAGGCGGGGTGGCAGAAAACACCGACAAAGATCATGTCATGATTACACGCCGCAGGAAGAATTATCGCAAATAATAAACCATGATAATGTCTTGAATTTATCTGCACAAGACTTTACCAAAACGCAATTAGATGTTTTGTCCTTAGGTCTGAATTTTGTGCCCGATCAGAATTTCAATCTTTTTTCTACTATTTTGGACGTCAATAAGTTTATGCGAGACCTTACCATCAAAAAGCATTTTCTAAATCATTCTGATGAGACCCCTTTGCAGGAGTCGCTGACATATAATAATGAATTTACTGACTTGTCTTTCAGAGAACAGGTATCTCTCAACACTTTGTTTAGTTTGTCTACTCATTCCTATGATAATGAATCTGATACCATTCATGCACCTGTGTTTAAAACAAAAAATCCCTCTTTTTATCCCATTCAATCCAGGCCTGATTGCATGACTAAATACCAGGAGGTGATAGAGAGGGATTTAAAAATCCTTCATGATAGGGTTAAAATGGGCAGCAGCAGAAATCATTCCAATATAACAAAAGCCCAGAAAACTGCATTAGATGAGATCAAAAGTATGTCAGATATAATAATTAAAATGTCGGACAAGGGTGGCATGGTAGTTATCCTGAATAAAGAGGATTATCATTCTCAAATTATGTCTCTCTTGTCTGACAGTGATGTATATGAAAAACTCCATACAAATCCCACTGATAAATTTAAAAGTGAGATTATCCAAATTATCAATGAGGGTTTCAGCCTTGGCATTCTAACCAAAAAACAAATTGATTATCTCACAGTGTCTCCAGTGGCGTAGCAACTGTTTGTGGCGCCCGGGCGGTCGAAAAATTTGCCGCCCCTTTGGTCGTTGATAATCCGGAAGCATCCATCTGGAGTCCACTTTCCTGAAAACCCCATTAACCACATTTCGCAACATCAAGGGGCGTATCAACAATAATGAAACAGTGCGAGAGGACAGCGCACGGGCGGATGCGAGAGGGCAGCGCACGGGCGGATGCGAGAGGGCAGCGCACGGGCGGAGGCGAGAGGGCAGCGCACGGGCGGAGGCGAGAGGGCAGCGCACGGGCGGAATATCCGGGGGCAGCACATTTAGGCTGTATTTCCACCATCAGGAAACACAGCGTATATGACGGAGCGGAAACTCCGCTCCGTCTAAGCCCCGCCCCCTTTCTGACGCGCGTTATTTCCGGAGGTGTTCAGGACACCTCCGGAACACCTCCGGAAATAACGCAGGGCTACATAGCCCTGTGTTAAATTCCGTTGCGGCGACGCACCGTCGCCGCAATACGCTAGGACATGCTGCGGTCTGAAAAGACGCGCCGCATGTCCGTAAACGCAGGTCTGCCGCCTGCGTATTGTTACGCATAGTGGAGACGGGATTTCTTGAAATCCCCTCCACTATGCTGTAACATCTGGACGCTGCGTGTTTGGTGCTGCGCCAGCGCACAGCGCCAAACACGCAGTGTTTCCTGATCGTGGAAACTCACCCTCAGTGTGAAATAGGTAACAGTTTCCCATAGCAACCAATCAGCTGACTTTTCATTTTCCAAGAACTACAATCTGGTTGGTTGCTATGGGAAACTGCTCCAATAATTAGACCTCTCCCCTCACATTCTCACTAGCTAAATAACCTGTCAGAGATCAGCAGGAATCAGCGCCTAGCTCTGGACACCGTAAGCAGGATGCAGCATGAGCCACAGGCAGAGATGGAGGACGGGACGGCCTCCCCTCCATCACATGACCCCGCGCCTCTCACCGCAGTCTCCGTCCTATAACAACAGCAGCGCTTCCTTACCGGCTCCTCAGCACAGCGGCGTCCACAACCGAAGTGTCCGAGCAGGTCCTTCTTATACAGATTCCTGCAGGCCTGCAGCCTCCGCCGTTGTAAGTCCTCCTTCAGCAGCGGGTCCCATGTAGGCGCGGGCTGCTGAATTGTGCCTCCACGCTTCTCCCACAGAGGATAGGAAGGAAATGCTGCTGCGCTGTGCCGCCCCCACACATGTGCCGCCTGGGGCGGACCGCCCCCCCCGCCCCCCCCACGCTACGCCACTGAGTGTCTCATCCTATTATCCCTATCATGCATGGTCTCCCAAAAATTCACAAGGATATGAAAATCCCCCCCATGAGACCCATTGTCTCAGGGATTGGATCTTTAAATGAACATCTGGGTGAATGGGTTGACTCACTACTTCAACCACTAGTACAAATCACTCCTGGTTATATTAAAGATTCTAAAGAAGTGTTGAGAATGTTTTCCAAGAAAATCTGGTCTAAAGAATATACTTGGTTATGTTGTGATGTGACTTCTTTATATACCTGTATACCTTACAATGTTGCCATGACAGCGCTGCAGTTTGTCTTAACGAAATTCAGTAATTATTCCCAGGATCTCATTAATTATATTTTACAAGTTATTCAATTTTTATTAACCCACAATTTTTTCTCATTTGACAATAAATTTTTTTTACAAAAATCTGGCGTGGCGATGGGTGCGAAATTCGCGCCATCCCTAGCTAATCTTGTTATGTCATATTGGGAATATTTTTTTATTTTTTCAGCTACTAATCCATTTATTGACTCGATTGCTTGGTATGGTAGATATATTGATGATTGACTCATCATTTGGAGTGGTGATGTACCTGCCATATCCGGATTTATTGATTATATCAATTCTAATTCATTCAACATACATTTTACTCATAAATTTCATCATAACAAAATTTCTTTTTTGGATCTTGATTTATATGGGGTACATGACTCTGTTATTATTACTAAAACGTTCAGCAAACCTTGTGCTGGTAATTCTATCTTGCATGCAGCAAGCAGTCACCCCAAACATACTATTAAATCGATTCCTTTGGGTGAATATACCAGAATTTTGAGAAACTGCAGCGATCCTACAGCTTTGGAAACGGAATTTAATTGTGTGGATACAAAATTAAAAAACAGAAATTATCCTAAATGGTCATTAAAAAGAGCACGAACAATTGTAAGTAATAAAAACAGAGAGGATCTCATTAGTGGAGGGCGACAACAAAAAAATGATCTTGCAGTGAAACCATATTTTTGTGCTCAATATAGTCCTCAATTTGGGGACATCAAAAAAATCATTTTGAGATCGCTGCCTATTTTATATGAAGATCCCTCTCTTGCTGACATTCTTTCATCAGGTATTAATGTTGTTTCAAGGAAAGCGCCATCTATTGGTAACAAAGTTTCTCCAAGCATGTTCAGTAATAATTTCTCTTCTCATAAAACATCGTGGTTAGAACATAAAGGTTTTTATAAATGTGGCCACAATAGATGTGCACTTTGCAAATATGTTTGTGTAACGAAAACCTTTGAAAATAATGACAGCACTGCGATTTATACCATTAACAAATATATCAATTGTAATTCATGCTATGTGGTATATAAAATTATGTGCACTACTTGCAATTTATCTTATATAGGCTGCACTACTAGGAAACTAAAAATCAGGATCGCTGAACATTTGCAGGATGTAAAGAATGTTTCTTCGAATCGCAATATTTCTGCTGCTGCTAAACATTTTATTTTTCAGCATGCTCGCAATGTTTCTTCCTTCCAAGTCACAGGTATTGAAAGTGTTAACCTGTCTGCCCGAGGTGGAGATGCACGTCAGCGACTCCTCACACGTGAAGCTTTCTGGATCTTTAATCTACATACCAGACATCCATTTGGTCTCAACAAAAGAAACGAATTGATGTTCCATTATTAATTTTATTTCTTTGCATTGATTTTATTTGTGCAAATATTGTGTTTTTTTTTTTTTTCTTTATTCGTTATGTGAAAATTGTTTAAAGGACTTGTCAAAAATCACATGACATTTTTTCTGATCGTGATTGGTCTTCCTTTGTCTTAAATATGTGCCTTTGTCTGAATATGTCAGCTGTGATAAAGATCCCTGTGATCGAAACGCGTAGCCTTGTCCTGAGCTTGTCCAGGAGCATGCCATTATTCATGTTTTTATGAATCAATAAAGATGAAGATTTTATTGAAGCTGGATCCCTTTTTCCTTCATTTTCTCATGGAAAGAACTACACCCTCTTTCAAAATAACAGAAGGATCAGATAACTCAGGAGAGTCCGCAAGGAAGCTCCTCGAGAGGGCATCCGCCTTAACATTCTTAGTGCCAGGAAGAAAGGAAACCACAAAATTAAAACGTGTGAAAAACAAGGCCCACCTGGCCTGTCTAGGATTGAGTCGCTTGGCAGATTCCAGATAAACCAAATTCTTATGGTCAGTAAGGACCACCACCTGATGTTTGGCTCCCTCCAGCCAATGTCTCCACTCTTCAAAAGCCCACTTCATGGCCAATAACTCCCGATTACCCACATCATAATTACGTTCAGTAGGAGAAAATTTTCGAGAGAAAAAGGCACAAGGGTTACTTTTAGAGGTCTCTGGATCTTTTTGGGACAAAACGGCACCTGCCCCAATTTCAGAGGCATCAACCTCCACCTGAAATGGCAGAGAAACATCACGCTGCCGTAGAACAGGAGCAGAAGTGAATCTCTGCTTAAGTTCCTGAAATGCAGAGACTGCCTCAGGAGGCCAATTCACCACATCAGAACCCTTTTTGGTCAAATCAGTTAATGGTTTAACAATAACCGAGAAATTACCAATAAATTTACGATAAAAATTGGCAAAACCCAAAAATCTTTGAAGAGCCTTTAATGAAGTAGGTTGAACCCAATCACAGATGGCCTGAACCTTGACCGGGTCCATTTCAATAACAGATGGGGACAAAATGAATCCCAGAAATGAGATCCTCTGTACGCCAAAAAGACACTTTGATCCCTTCACATACAGAGCATTCTCTCTCAAAATCTGGAATACAGTTCGAACATGTTTCACATGAGAGTCCCAGTCATTAGAAAAAATCAAGATATCATCCAAATAAACAATCAGAAATTTATCCACAAAATCCCTGAAAATGTCATTCATGAAGGACTGGAAGACAGAAGGAGCATTAGTGAGCCCAAAGGGCATCACAAGGTACTCAAAATGCCCCTCCGGGGTATTGAATGCCGTCTTCCATTCATCCCCGTGCTTAATGCGAATAAGGTTATATGCCCCCCTGAGGTCAAGCTTGGTAAACTAAGTAGCGTTTTTCACCCTGGAAAACAGGTCAGAAATCAAGGGTAACGGGTATTGATATTTCACAGTAATATTGTTCAAAAGACGATAATCAATACACGGCCTTAATGAACCATCCTTTTTGGCCACAAAGAAAAAACCGGCACCTAAGGGTGAAGAGGATGGTCTGATATGACCCTTCTCCAATGACTCCTTGATATAAGACCGCATAGCGTCATGTTCAGGTACAGACAAGTTAAAAAGGCGACCTTTAGGGAATTTACTACCAGGCACTAATTCAATAGCACAGTCATAGCTCCTATGGGGAGGCAAGGATGCAGATTTACTTTCGCTAAGTACATCAGAAAAATCAATCAAAAAGTCAGGAACATCCTGAGCCTGGGGGGAGGCAGAAAAAACAGGAGTGTTGGTATTAACACATTGGCAGCCCCAACTGGTTACAGACACAGATTTCCAATCCAAAACAGGATTATGAGACTGTAACCAAGGGAAACCCAGTACGATAATATCATGCAGATTATACAGAACCAAAAATTTGCAGCACTCTTGATGATCAGGTTCAACCCTCATTATCACCTGAGTAGAGAACTGAGGTTTATTCTCAGCCAAAGGGGTAGAATCGATCCCCAGTAGGGGAATAGACTTCTGTAGGGGTATCAAGGGAAACCCACAACGTTTAGCAAAATCATAATCCATCAGGTTAATAGCTGCTCCAGAATCAACGAAAGCCTGAGCAGAAAATGAGGACAGAGAGCATATCAGAGTGACAGTTAATAAAAACTTAGTCTGAACACTACCCAAGACAACTGAGCGTGCAAAACGTCTTCCCCGCTTAGGGCAGACTGAAATAGCATGAGAGGCATCACCACAGTAGAAACATAACCCATTGCGCTTTCGAAACTCATGACGCTGTGCCCCAGACACCACTCTATCACACTGCATGGATTCAGAAGCAGGTTCACAAGGCAACACTATTCCACGCATACTTCTCCGCTCACGCAAACGTCTGTCAATTTGAATCGCTAATGACATAGAATCATTGAGACCAGAGGGGACAGGGAATCCCACCATAACATCCTTTACATTATCTGACAGACCCTTAGAAAAAGGGCCGCCAAAGCGTCGTCATTCCACTTGGTCAGGACTGCCCACCTACGGAATCTCTGACAGTATAACTCAGCGTCATCAAGCCCCTGATTTAATGCCAACAAGGCTTTTTCAGCTTGATCAGTGACATTAGGCTCTTAGTACAATAACCCCAAAGCCTGAAAAAATGCATCAACATCACTCAAAACAGGATCCCCAGGTGTCAGGGAAAAAGCCCAATCCTGAGGATCGCCGCGCAGGAGAGAGATGACAATTTGAACCTGCTGCGCTGCGTTCCCTGAGGACTTTTTAAGGCAAAAAACAATTTACAATTATTTTTGAAATTCTGAAACTTAGCTCGATCCCCTAAAAACAAATCTGGCATGGGAATCCTAGGTTCCACAAAAGGCAACCTAGCAAGATATGCAGCAATACTCTGAACCTCAGTGGCAAGCTGATCCACACGGCCAGACAACTGTGCAAACTCCATTAAGAGAAAAATCCTCCCCAGCACCCAGAGATACAGAGGGAAAAAAAAAAATGCAACAAACAGAAAAATATCTCTGACAACTCTGACAACCGTTTTTTCTTTCACAAATTTTTTCCCTTCTGTGAGTACCATACAATTTTAAATTTTGGGCCGGTGATACTGTTATGTTTCGGTAGCCGAGGAGTGCAGGCAAAAAAGGAAATACACCAGAGCAGTTGGAATCTATGAGATTGCAGTACCCTGACTAACCACAACAACTAGAGGCAGCCGTGGAGCGTTCCTACGTTGGTCCTAGACGCCTCGTCACAGCCTGAGAAACTAACTACACCTAAAGATAGATATAGGAAAGCTATCTGCCCCGGAGCAGAACCCCAAAGATAATAGAAAGCCCCCAAACATGTAATGGCGGTTAGACAAGAAGAAATACTGACACAGACAGAAAATAGTATGAGCAAACGTTGGGGCCCAAACTAACTAAACAGAAAAGGATAGGATGGGTACTTACTGCAATCCCAGAAAACCCTGAAAAGCACCAACTCTACTAATTTCAAAAACACCTGAGATCACACGACCTCTACCACCTAAATTAGTTCTCTGGTGTAACAAAATCAAAACAACAGCCACTGAAAAAACTGGAAAAAGCAAAAGTACAAACATCAGTGGCTGAACTAAACTGAGAGGGCAAAAGCCCCCGAGGGGACCCTGAAGGCCCCCACAGAAGTGCAGGACAAAATGCAAAAATCAAGCACAAAAACAAAAAGAAGAAAATGTCTTATCTGTTAGCAGGAGATGCAGACACGACACAGCAGGCTACAAGGGAAACAGGAATCAAGGATAGAGACCAGAACAATTGATCACCGGCAACCCTGATGGAAGGTGACTCCCTTATATAAGACCAGTCAGTAACACCTGATTCCCAATCTCACATCTTCACAATCTTCACTGGACAGACCAGTACCGCTTGTAACCACCAGAGGGAGCCTCTGCTCAGAACTCATCTCAAGCCCATTCACAACAGGGTCCCCAGGTGTCAGGGAAAAAGCCCAATCCTGAGGATCGCCGCGCAGGAGAGAGATGACAATTTGAACCTGCTGTGCTGCGTTCCCTGAGGACTTAGGTTTTAAGGCAAAAAACAACTTACAGTTATTTTTGAAATTCAGAAATTTAGCTCGATCCCCCAAAAATAAATCTGGCATGGGGATCCTAGGTTCCACAACCGGCAACCCTGCAAGATAGGTAGCAATACTCCGAACTTCAGTGGCAAGCTGATCCACACGGCCAGACAACTGTGCAAACTCCATTGAGAGAAAAAAATAAAAATTCTCCTCAGCACCCAGAGAAAAAGAGGAAAAAAATGCAACAAGAGAAAAAAAAAAAATTCTGACAACTTCCCTTTTTCTTTTTCTTTTACTATTTTTCCCTTCTGTTGAGTACCATATAATTTTCAGTATGGCTGATTTGGTAGCTGAGGAGAGCAGGCAAAAGACGGATTTTGGTAAGAACTTACCTGTAAAATCCTTTTCAGCGAAGAAGGAAGGGAGACACACTAGACATTACTAGTGGGGGTAGGCGGAGCCAAGACGAGATAAACACCTCAGATTAAAAAGAGTGTTGACCGGCCCTCCAGCTCGGGCTCCTCCTACTCAGCTCTCCAGTTGTACCAAGCTTAAGGAAGAGCAATATCACCAGCGGAGCAACATAACCCCTACTGAAGGACTTCAGAGAATAAAACACAAAAATACAGGTTATGCATGCATGTAGGCAAAAATCACACAGTTCCAGGTACTACTCACTGGACCTGACCACTGCGATGAGCTGGCGATGCTGGAACAGAGCCTTAGCGCGTCGACCTCAGCCCAGATAATCGCTATCAGAGAAGGGTACGCCGCATCTGAAAAACAACAACACACTTCTGCCATGGGAGGGATGTGTGTCTCCCTTCCTTCTTCGCTGAAAAGGATTTTACAGGTAAGTTCTTACCAAAATCCGTCTTTCAGCTGCAGATGAAGGAAGGGAGACACACTAGACATTACTAGTGGGACGTCCCAAAGCATCCAAAAACTAGGGTGGGAAAAAAAACAAAAAAGGCAGAATCCCAAAATGTAAGGTTCTTTGTCTCTGTTGACATGTTCCTTGAAACTCAGTTTTTCGTCGGCCATTTTGCTTTCTGTCTTTCTGCAGCTCTTGCCCTCAGTTAATATGGAGTTTCTAGTTTTCATGTTCCCGCCCTGATTCTTCCCTCTTGCTTCTTAAGCAGCCTCAGCTGAACAATCAGTGCTCCTGAATCAAGCCTCAGTCAGTCTGTGACCTGACTCCTGGAAGCCTTGGACTTGTACTCCAGCTATTCCCTACTGAGGAACCTTGGAACACTTTTGGACTCTGGAAACCTGCTGTTTGGTGAATCCATGTTTGCAGAGGAATTACGGTACAGAGAAGAGATCCTGAACCTGCTTTGGAGATTTATTGTAGTGCTTGAAGTTACTCTGGCCTGCTGTGTCTCCTGTCGCTGTTCCTGCAAACTGTGTGAACTTTTCAGCATGCTTGTATGAAGTAATACAAGTCATTTCATTTCAACCTATGTCTCCTGTGTTTTCCTCGCACCCAAGCACAAGACGCTATAGGAACTGTACACTATACTTGACAAGATTCAGGAGCCAATGTTTAGTGTCTGCTGGGTCTGGGAAAGCCGTGTCTGCTGTGACTGTGAATATCAGATGTCCGTTTAATACCTTATGTGATGACAGTGGTTGTGACTTCTCACAACCATTCCAGGTGAGCGCATTCCCTTAAAATTTTACTCTGGAGTGTTACCACAGGTAAACACTATTGTTTTTTTTTTTTTTCCTTTCCTCTTCCCCTTCCAGCACTCTGCCTTAAAAGATCTGGAAGATGGAGGCCCGCATAAAGGAACTTTGCGGAGTGACTGATACAATCCTTTCAGATGTACAGACTTTAAAAATCCGTTTTGCAAGCCTACAGGACCTCACTAATCATAATTTGCAAGTGTTTGGACAGACTACCCAGGAATTGCGAGCCAGGATTATTGAGGAACGAGCCCAGGCTCCTGCTATAACCCCGAGTTCTGGGATCCCCAAATTACCTCCTTTTCGTTTTGGCGGTGAACGTGAGAAATTCAGGGGATTTATTAATCAATGCAATTTATTTTTCTCTGCACATGCTTCACAATTTCCCACTGAACGATCCAAAGTGCTTACTATAATCATGTTGCTTACCAATAAGGCTTTGATTGGGCAAACCCTCTGATTGAGACTGAGGATGATTGTTGAATCACCTTGATGCTTTTATTTCAGCCATGGGGCAGGTGTTTGATGACCCCAATCGAGGTGCAACAGCTGAAGCAGCCATGTTAACTTTGCGCCAAGGTAAGCGTTCAGTAGCCGAATATGCCCTGGATTTCAGGAGATGGGCTCTTGATACCACTTGGGACACTTCCGCTAAAAAATCTATTTTTCGGAAAGGGTTGTCTCCACTGATTAAGGATAAACTTGCTCGTGCCGACCCTCCCACTGCGTTAGGTGACTTTATTAACTATTGTATCCGTATTGATGCTCGTCTGACTGAACGCAGACAAGAGAGATGGTTCGAAAATAATCGCACTAACCTTTTACTACCTCCCTCCTCAGCTAAGGAACCTTTGAGTAGGATCACAAGGGAACCAGAACCTGAACCCATGCAGGTGGACTCTTTACAAAGACGGGTTAGTGATGCACGCAAAGAACATCGTATAAAGGAAAATCTATGTTTCTACTGTGGTAAGTCAGGGCACTTCATTATAAACTGCCCCAGCCGTTCTCGTAAGACTACTGCAGCAGTCATTCACTGTGAGTGTTGCGAGAGGAGCTCTGTCATGTCCGAGCCTCAGGCTCCAGAGAGATCTGCTGCAAGAGATCTTGATTTCTCGGACTTAAACTCTGTTAGTTCTGGGGACGATGACGGTATAAACGCTGCAATTTTTCAAGTTTCCTCAGCGGTGTCCCAGCTGAGTTGTAAAAGAAACAATTCTCATTGCTTCCTTTCCATCAAACTCTGGGTTGACTCAGTCTGGGTGTCTAGCTCTGCTATGATCGACTCAGGAGCAAGTGGAAATTTCATGGATATCTCCTTTGCTCTGAAACAGGGATACGTTCAGTGAAGAAGGCTACTCCAGTACAGATGGAGACTGTGGATGGCTCTCTACTGACTACTGGACCAGTGGATCAAGAAACAGAGCCTTTGAGGGTCCTTATGGGTAAAGATCATCAGGAGAAAATGTCTTTTTTGCTTATCTCTTCTCCCCACTTTCCCATTATTCTAGGGCTACCATGGCTGCAGGCGCAGAATCCTACGATTAACTGGGAGACCAAGGAATTACACTTTCCGGAGAAACAGATGAGTCAAGGAGTTTCAGCTTGCTCTGTTCCTAAAGGAACCATGTCAGTCCCTGAACTACCAGCTGTATACCAGGACTATGTGGATTTATGTGACAAGAAGAACGCTGATCAGCTTCCTCCTCACCGTCCATATGATTGTCCAATTGAATTATTGCCTGGAGCCGAGATACCTTTTGGTAAGATCTACCCCCTAGCGGGGCCCGAGCTAAAAGCTTTGAAGGATTATATAGACGAAAATTTAGCCAAGGGCTTCATACGCCCCTCTTCATCTCCCGCAGGTGCACCCATCTTCTTTGTGAAGAAGAAAGATGGATCTCTGAGACCCTGCATAGACTATAGGGAACTCAATAAGGTTACTATTAGAAACCGTTATCCATTGCCTTTAATCCCTGAGTTGTTGGAGAGAGTGCGGCATGCCAAAATTTTCTCTAAATTGGATCTCCGTGGGGCCTATAACTTGGTCCGTATTAGACCTGGGATGAATGGAAGACTGCTTTCAGGTCACGCTATGGACACTTTGAATATCTAGTTATGCCTTTTGGTCTGAGTACCGCCCCAGCCACTTTCCAAAACTTCGTGAATGATATCTTCAGGATCTCCTAGATACATTTGTGGTGATTTATCTGGATGATATTCTAATTTTTTCTAACTCCACAGAGGAACATCATGGACATGTGAGAATGGTCTTAGAATGCCTAAGACAAAACCATCTCTACATCAAACTTGAAAAATGTGAATTCCATAGGACCGAAATTCAATTTCTGGGTATGTACTATCTACGCAAGGGATTAGTATGGATGGAAGCAAGACCCAAGCCATCAAGGATTGGCCAATTCCTAGAAATGTGAAGGAGGTGCAGCGTTTCATCGGGTTTGCCAACTTCTATAGACGTTTCATTAAGAATTTTTCTGAGGTAGTGTCACCTATCACCCAACTTACCCGGAAACAGTCTAGGTTCTCCTGGACCCCGTAAGCTCAGGAAGCATTTTCCTGTTTAAAGGATAAATTTACCACCGCACCTATCTTAGTACATCCCAACCCCGAGCTTGCCTTCATAATAGAGGTGGATGCTTCAGACTGTGCCGTTGGAGCTATACTCTCTCAGAGAACAGGTGAGAAGAATGTCTTGCATCCCTGTGCCTTCTTTTCCCAGCAGTTGTCTTCGGCTGAGAGGAACTACGATGTGGGCAATAGAGAATTGTTGGCCATTATTGCCGCCTTGAAGGAATGGAGACACCTTCTTCAGGGAGCTGCACAGCAAATAGTCGTCCTGACAGACCATCGTAACCTTGAATTTATCAGGTCGGCTAAGTGCCTGACTCCGTCGCCAGGCTCGCTGGAATCTTTTCCTAAACCAATTTAATTTTGTCATTTCTTATAGACCAGGATCGCGCAATGGAAAGGCTGATGCACTCTCTAGGATTCATTCAGCAGAGACACGTCCACTTACTCCTCCTAAGACTATTCTTCCTGACTCTAGATTCCTGGGAGTGATTCATAATCAAGACCTACTTAAGGACATTAAGGAAGCATACCATGCGGATTCTTTGTTGGCTCAACCCCCAAGGGACGTAAGTCTTGTCTTTAAGAATGGTGTGTGGATTCAGGGACAACGTCTGTATATACCTGAAACAGTCAGATTGAGAGTATTGCAACTCATCCATGATTCCAAGATAGCCGGGCATAGGGGAATTCTAAAGACACAAGAATTTCTTTCTCGTTTCTTTTGGTGGCCCACTTACAGGAAAGATGTCTTAAACTATGTCACTTCATGTGAAGTCTGTGCAAGATGCAAAACACCTCGCTCCTCACCAACTGGTCTGTTGCAACCTCTTCCCACCCCGTCCCGCCCGTGGGGATCCATTTCTATGGACTTCATTGTGGAGTTACCAACCTCTCAAGGGAAGAACACCATTCTAGTGGTGGTTGACCGTCTAACAAAGGCAGCTCATTTTATCCCTTGTGTCGGCTTACCCACTGCAAAACAGACATCAGACTTGATGATTAAGAATGTGTTTCGCTTACATGGAGTACCGGATGAGGTCATTTCGGATCGAGGGGTGCAATTCACTTCAAGGTTTTGGCAAAATTTCTGTGCAGCATTGGACATTAAAGTAAACCTTTCTTCTGCTTTTCATCCCCAGACTAATGGACAGACAGAACGAACCAATCAGACCCTGGAGCAGTATCTCCGCTGTTTTATCTGCCACCTACAGGATGATTGGGTGGATCTACTTCCACTGGCTGAGTTCTCTTATAACAACTCTCAGAGCGCCTCCACTAAGCAGTCTCCTTTTTACTCCAATCTAGGTTATCATCCTAACATTCTTCCTCGATTTCCCATAGATACGCCCTTGCCGGCAGTGGCTGAAAGAATCACTTCTTTACAAAAGAATATGGATCTTCTAAAGGAAAATCTAGAATTGGCTCAGGAAAGGTACAAGAAAGCAGCAGATAAATTTCGTAAACCTGCACCAGCTTTCAAGGTAGGAGATTTGGTCTGGCTGTCAACCAGAAATCTTAAATTAAAGATTCCATCGTCTAAATTGGGACATAAGTACATTGGACCTTATAAGATCAATAAGATTATAAGTGCTGTTGCTTGTCGTCTTCAACTGCCCAGAACTATGAGAATCCACCCTGTCTTTCATGTATCCCTACTAAAGGCTGCAACACCCAATACGTTTCCTGGACGTTCTTCTCCTTGCCCTGACCCAGTGCTGGTCGATGGTCAGGAAGAATTTATGGTGGAAAGGATTCTAGATTCCAGGTTGTACAGAAATCAGTTGCAATATTTAATTAAATGGCAGGGCTACCCAGTGGAGGACAACTCATGGGAACCAGTCAATAATGTAAATGCTCCTCGCCTGCTCCGCCAGTTTCATCGGAGGTACCCTGACAAGCCTAGTCTGAGGTCATCGGAGGTTGTCCCTAAGGGGGAGTAATGTAAGGTTCTTTGTCTCTGTTGACATGTTCCTTGAAACTCAGTTTTTCGTCGGCCATTTTGCTTTCTGTCTTTCTGCAGCTCTTGCCCTCAGTTAATATGGAGTTTCTAGTTTTCATGTTCCCGCCCTGATTCTTTCCCTCTTGCTTCTTAAGCAGCCTCAGCTGAACAATCAGTGCTCCTGAATCAAGCCTCAGTCAGTCTGTGACCTGACTCCTGGAAGCCTTGGACTTGTACTCCAGCTATTCCCTACTGAGGAACCTTGGAACACTTTTGGACTCTGGAAACCTGCTGTTTGGTGAATCCATGTTTGCAGAGGAATTACGGTACAGAGAAGAGATCCTGAACCTGCTTTGGAGATTTATTGTAGTGCTTGAAGTTACTCTGGCCTGCTGTGTCTCCTGTCGCTGTTCTGCAAACTGTGTGAACTTTTCAGCATGCTTGTATGAAGTAATACAAGTCATTTCATTTCAACCTATGTCTCCTGTGTTTTCCTCGCACCCAAGCACAAGAGCTATAGGAACTGTACACTATACTTGACAACAACCTAGATAAATGCGCAACAGGGCCAAATACAAGTTAACTAGAACTTTAAACTACGGCCGCCTGCAGGACCCTACGTCCTAAGGCCGCATCAACAGAAACACTGACGTCCACCTTATAAAACCTTATAAACGTGTGGACAGAAAGCCAGGTCGCCGCTCGGCAGAGCTGAGCTGCCGAGGCCCCTTGATGAAAGGCCCACGAGGAAGCCACAGTCCTCGTGGAGTGAGCTCGAATCTTAATCGGGCAAGGTTCGCTTTTAAGTCGGTAAGCCTCCAAAAAGGCCGACGAATCCAACGAGCTATAGAGTCCTTGGAAGCTCGTTTACCACGCCAACGACCTGCTGGAATCACAAACAGAGAGTTTGACTTCCGAAAACCTTGAGTAACAGTCAAAAAGAACTTCAAAGCCCGCACCAAATCCAATGGTGCAAGGCCCGTTCCTTCGCATTCCTTGGCCTCGGACAAAGAGAGGGCAACACAATATCCTGGTTAACATGAGATTGGACACCACCTTAGGTAAGAAGTCGCTCCGTGTGCGTAGCACTACACGATCCGGGTGAAAACTCCAGGAAGGGAGGCGAGCAAGAAAGAGCCGCCAACTCAGGAACCCTTCTCAAAGAGGTGACCGCCACTAGGAAGACAACCTTCCAAGAGAGCAAAGAAAAACTAACAAAGTCCATAAGCTCAAAAGGCCCATGTTGAAGAGCCTCCAAAACAAGGTTGAGACGCCAAGGAGACACAGGCGCCTTCCGCGGTAGAAACTGGCGGTTACTCCGCGAAAAAAGGAATGCACGTCCCTACGCGAGGCGATAGCCTTTCGGAACCGCAAGGACAGAACAGAAACCTGACCCCTCAGGGTGCTCACTGCCAAACCCTTGTCCAGCCCGAATTGCAGGAAGCCAACAAATTGGGAATGGAAAAAAAAATCCTCGGATTCCTTGAAAGAACCCGAACACCACGAAAAGAAGGCTTCCCAAGTCTTGTGTAAATTCTATGTAGTAGCCGGACCTCTGGCCGCTCGCAAAGTGGCAATGACTTCGGCTGAAAAACCTCGACGAGTCAATATTTCAGGTCTCAAGAGCCACGCCGTCAAACGCAGAGACTTCAGGTCCGGATGACGAACGGGCCCTTGGGTTAACAGGTCCGGGCGAAGAAGAAGTGGAAATGACGGTGCCGCCAGGAGTGACACCAGTGTCGAGAACCACGTTCTCCTTGGCCAATCTGGGGCTATCACTATAGCCGAGATTCTCTCTAGTCTGATCCGACGAGTACCAGAGGTAACAAAGAAATCGGCGGGAACACATAGATTAGTGTGAATCAGTCCAACGGAGCCACTAGAGCATCCACCGCTACAGCCTTCGGATCCTTGTACCTGGACATGAATGTCGGTAACTTGGCATTGAACCTGATGCCATCAGATCCACTTGGGGAGTTCCCCAACGGGAGCACAGCAGTGCAAAAATTTCCGGAGGAAGACTCCATTCTCCGGGATCCAACTTCTCGCGACTTAGAAAGTCCGTCGTGATATTCTGAACTCCTGGCATGTGGATCGCAGAGATGGCTGGAACTCTGGTCTCTGCCCATATCAGGATCCGAGATACCTCCACCATGAGTCTGGAACTCCTTGTCCGCCTTGGTGATTGATATATGCGACCGCCGTCGCATTGTCTGTCTGCACTCGGACAGGCAGACCGCTTAAAGGGACCGTCCAGTGTTGGAGGCAAAAGAAAAATCGCCCTCAATTCGAGGATGTTGATCGGTAAGACAGACTCTTCCGACGACCATACTCCCTGAGTCCAGAGATCGTTCCAGACACCCCCCCAGCCTGTCAGGCTGGCATCGGAGGTTATGACCGACCACTTCGGAGGAAGGAAAAAAACTTCCCCAAGGATAACTCTTTCGGACGTATCCACCATCTTAGAGACTCTCGTACTTTGTGGGAGATGATAACACTGCAATCCAGTGAGGTCTGCGACCGATCCCAGCGGTTCAGAATGAACTTTTGGAGAGCCCTGGAATGAAATTGGGCAAACGGAAGTACCTCCATTGAAGCCACCATCAACCCCAGAAGACGCTTACATCTTCGAAGGGACATTGCTGTTGAAGTCTTCATCACCCGTGCATGTCGAAAGAGACATGCTTGCTTGTCTAGAGGCAGGGACACCACTGCTCGTACCGTGTCAAAATGCATCCCCAAAAACAGAATTGATTGTGACGATTCCAGAGACGACTTCTCCCAATTGACCAGCCACCCGAAGTCCTCCAGGAGCTGAAGGGATAGATTGCGAGCCGTCCACCGCCTCCTCCTTTGAGGACGCCACAATCCAAAGGTCGTCCCGGTAGGGAAGAATCGTGACCCCCTGTCTTCGTATTATCGCCCTGAGAGGCGCCAGAATTTTTGTAAAAACTCTGGGCGCTGAGGCCAAACCGAATGGCAGAGCCACAAACTGGTAATGGTCCTGACCTAGGGCAAAACAAAAATAACGTTGGTGAGCCCTTCCGATTGGAATGTGCAAATGAGCGTCTGCGAATGTCGATTGACACCAAAAAATCGTTCTGCGACAAGGCTGCCATAACGGAGCGAAGCGACTCCATGCAAAATTTTTGGGTGTGGACATGCCGATTCAATCTTTTGAAATCCAGGATGGGGCGAGATTTGTCCTCCTTTTTGGGGACCACAAAGAGGTTGAAATAAAACCCTCTTCCCCTGTCCTCTGGTGGGAACGGTACCATCACACCCTTTTGCAGAAAAGAGTCGACTTCTCGCAGCAGAGCGGCACATAGCTCGGGCTCTGACGGAAAGCGAGAATGGTAAAAAACTGTCCGGGGGTGAGAAGAAAACTCTATGAAGTGGCCTGCCGACACACCCCGCGTCACCCAGGTGTCCGGAACGCGGGAAACCCAAGTCAATTTGAATAGAAGCAGGCGACCCCCCACTCGAGAGCCCTCGAGTGGAAACCTGGCGTCAATCTGTTGTAGCGGTTTTTTTTTTTTTGTCAGATTCCCGCTTGTCTTGACGGAAACTTTGTTTCCAGGGAGTGCGAGATTTCTGAGGTCTTTTTTCCTGAAAAAGAGGGACGACCCGATCCCCAAGAGGGCTGACCGAAACGTCCCCTGGACCGAAAGGATTGCCGACACTACCGGCACTAGTCCTGCCAGATGCAGAAGTCACAGCTCTGCGCTGCGGTAAAACCGTTTCCTTTGCCTTTGCGATCAGCTCCGTGCGGTCAGGCTCAAATAACTGACCACCTTGTAAGTTAAAGATAGCAAACCCTGCTTGGAAACCGTGTCCCCGGTCCACTGTCTAAGCCACAGTGCTCTTCTGACTGTGACCGCCGAGGATTGCGCCTGGATAGCAGTGACGCAGTATCCTCCACAACTTGAAAAGCCCATCTACTTCGATAGAGGGGATCCATCTTGCCACGCCGTCCATAGACGGCCAACCGGCTCAGGGAAGCTTTACAAGCACATATGGACTCTAATACTGAATCCATGACCCGCGGCCTCGTAGATGGATTTTGCTGCCATCTACGTTTTTCTGTCCAGCGGATCCTGCAGACTCGCCTTCCCTTTAACGGGAAGATTTTGCTAAGCTGGGATAAAGGGACATTCACTTCAGGATAAGGAATTCAATTATCAATCAATCAACTCCGTAGAACACGGATACAGTGTCTCAAATATCTGGACACAGGCGTTCCTTCTCCACTGTCCCATTAAGCTCATCCAGTGATGGTAAAACTGATCGCGACTGAAAACATCCGGGCCGACTTACCAGGACGTCCAGATACCTCCTCCGGTAACTGTAACGCCTCCAATAAAAACCTCTTAACGGCCCAAAAGAGAGGCAGAGTGTCCCTTTGCCGATCCTCCTCTTATGCGGGAAGGAAGGCACCGGCTTGTGTCGCTTCCTTGAGAGGATCTAGCTGACACTCAATAATCTAGAAAGACAGACAGGCCATCCATAAAAACTAGCGAGGGCCTCCATTTTGACACCCTGGAACCTCGACCGCTGTGCTTGACGCCGTCGAGGTCTGCGTGTCAGATATGCGAGACTGATCCTGTAGCAGATCTGGAAGACGGTCTCTGACCTTGCACAGTATACGCAGGTTAAAGTGCGTTTCTTTAAAGAAAAAAAGAACGCTGAAGGGTTAAAGCTCTTAAGAGAGAGCTACCCCAGCTGTCCCTCATTAAGAGTTAACCGCCTAAGAAAGGGTTAAAGTCGCAGACTCCCCACACCTTGATAAAGAAAAGGGTGTGCGAGCCCCCAGTGCCTCTATAAGGCAGCACCAGCAGGACAGCTATGCCACACTAAAGAAAATTCAACAAGATCGCTAAAAAAAATTGCGCTGTTTTGTAGATCGCAATGAACGCCAAAGTCATTAAGGGGATCGCTAACCGCTTATGCGCTGTCAATGAGATCGCCCAGATTGGCAGCTACTAGCGACCTTAAAAATGATCACACAAACGATCGCATAATATGCGCCATTCTCGGGATCGTTTGGAAAAAATAGTGGCAATAATAATATCGCAGGCTCCCACAACCTTTTTATGAAAATGGTGTGCGAGCCCCCTGTGATAACAGCTGCAGGCAGCGCAGTCTGCCACCCATTTGTGCCTCAGAAAGGCGCCCGCGCTGTGGGGGTGAGGGGTTAAACTTCTGCCCTGCGGGTAGAAGCTACTCACCCAGCTGGTCGCGGTGCAGCGCTTGCCGGAGGGAGGGAGCGATGTCCGGGGAGCCTTCAGCCTGCTTATAATGGCCGCTGCGCTGTGTCTCCGTGTGCTTCATGAGAGAAGCCGGAAATGGAGACTGCCGTAAAGCACGCGCTCAGAGCGGCGCGAAATTCAAATAAAAAAGCGCGCACTCCTTCTCTCCCGTTCTCTATGTCCTGCAGGCATCCACCTGCGGACAAAAAACACAGTCACCGGCATGTATATTGTAACAGTGGCTGCCGCAGCAGTCGCTGCATCACTCACACACATCAATAAAAATGTGGAGTACTCACCAGCCGAAAGCGCCACAGGGACCCACAGGGGTTTCTGGCGCGTGCCCATGCTTCCCCCAGGGCGGGGATCGCAGTGACCCCTGCAGCGCGGTTTGCGTCCCCGCCAGGGAAGCCATCCTCATCCCCCCGGGCCGGCAGGGTTCTGCAGGGACCACCATATAGGGTAATACAGATCCGCCAAGGGAGAGGTTGGGGTCCAGCAGCGCTGAGACCCCTGAGACCTCTAGACCATATTTGGTGAGTCCAAGTCTCTTGTCCGATAAAAAATAATAAAATCTTCTGAGGAGCTGCTTCCAGCAGCGACTATCTTCTCTGACCTCAAATTGAAAACTGGAGAGCTGAGTAGGAAGAGCCCGAGCTGGAGGGGCCGGTCAACACTCTTTTTAATCTGAGGTGTCTATCTCGTCTGGGCTCCGCCTACCCCCACTAGTAATGTCTAGTGTGTCTCCCTTCCTTCATCTGCAGCTGAAAACGGCAATACACCAGAGAGGTTGGAATCTACTGGATTGCAGTACCCTGACTAACCACCACAACTAAAGGCAGTCGTGGAGCGATCCTAAGTTGGTCCTAGACGCCTCGTCACAGCCTGAGAGGTTAACTATACCTAAAGATAGAAAGAGGAAAGCTATCTGCCCCGGAGCAGATCCCCAAAGAACACAGGAAGCCCCCAAACATGTAATGGCGGTTAGACAAGAGGAAATACAGACACAGACAGAAAATAGTATGAGCAAACGTTGGGGCCCAATCTTCCTACACAGAAAAGGATAGGAAGGACACTTACTGCAATCCAAAAAAACCCTAAAAATACCAACTCTACTAATTGCAAAAACACCTGAGATCACACGACCTCTACCACCTAAATTAGTTCTCAGTTGTAACAAAACTAAGCCGCAGCCACTGAAAAAACTGGAAAAGGCAAATGAACAAATAACAGTGGCTCAGATAAACTGAGAGGAGCACAAGCCCCCGAGGGGACCTGGCTGACCTCCACAGAAGTGCAGGGAACAATGCAAAAAGGAAGCACAAAAATAAAAACAGAAAATATCTTATCTGAGAGCAGGAGAAGAGGCAAGACTCAGCAAGCTTCCAAGTGAACCAGGAACCACAGTTGAGACAAGAACAATTGATCACCGGCAACCATGATGGGAGGGAACCTCCCTTATATAAGACCAGTCTGTAACTCCTGATTGCCAATCTTCATTGAATGGTTCAGTACTGTTTTTAACCACCAGAGGGAGCTTCTGCTCAGAATTCATTTCTAACAAATTCACAACAGGCCGTGTGGTTCTCCTGCTAATAGGGGCACGCCACTTGCTGGGGGCCCCTGAATGATTGGGGCCCCTGGGCAATTATTCAGTTTGCCTCTGCCATAACGTCGGCTCTGATAAAATGTAATGCAGGCTGTAACTCAGGATCAGTATAGGATCTGTAATTTAAGGTATGTATACAGTGACTGCACCAGAACAGTGAGTGCAGCTCTGTAGTATAATACAGGAGGTAAATCAGGATCATTACAGGATCAGTAATGTAAAGTAGGTACACAGTGACTGCACCAGCTGAATAGTGAGTGTGGCTCTGGGGTATAATACAAGATGTAACTCAGATCAGTACAGGATCAGTAATGTAATGTATGTACACAGTTGACTGTACTAGCAGAATAGTGAGTGCAGCTCTGGAGTCTAATACAGGATGTAACTCAGGATCAGTATTGTAATGTATGTACACAGAGACTCCACCAGCAGAATAGTGAGTGCAGCTCTGGAGTATAATACAGGATGTAACTCAGGATCAGCACAGGATCAGTAATGTAATGTATGTACACTGACTGCACCACAGAATAGTGAGTGCAGCTCTTGGGTATAATATAGGATGTAACTCAGAATCAGTATGGTAATGTATGTACACAGTGGCTGTACTAGCAGAATAGTGATTGCAGCTCTGGAGTAAAACACAGGATATAAGTCAGGATCAGTACAGGAACAGTAATGTAATGTATGTACACAGCCACTGCATCAGCAGAATAGTGAGTGCAGCTCTGGAGTATAATACAGGATGTCACTCAGGATCACCAATATAGGAATTTTTGTGTACTCACCATAAAATCCTTTTCTCCGAGCCAATCATTGAGAGACACAGACCATGGGTGTTATGCTGCTGCCTCTAGGAGGACACTAAGTAAACTTAGAAAATATTAGCTCCTCCTCTGCAGTATACACCCTCTGCTGCTCTAGCCTGAACCAGTTCGGTGACAAAGCAGTAGGAGCTCATAACTAGCAAACAAGAGTACAATATGTTAAAACCAAAGAACAAACACAAGCCAACAGGCTAACAGGGTGGGTGCTGTATCCCCCAATGATTCGCTCGGAGAAAAGGATTTTAAGGTGAGTACACAAAAATTCCTATTTCTCCTTCGCCTCATTGGGGGACACAGACCATGGATGTCGTAAAGCAGTCCCTGGGTGGGGAACAACACAGCAGATAAGACCCTATGTACCAACAGGCTACGGATGTGTCACTGCCGTTAGCAGAATCTGTCTGCCAAGTGCCGCATCTGCACAAGCCTGAGTGTGAATATTGTAGGCAAAAGTGTGCAGGCTGGACCAAATCGCAGCTTTGCAAACTTGTTCCGCCGATGCCTGGTGCCGAATAGCCCAGGAAGCGCCCACTGCCCGAGTGGAGTGTGCCTTAATCCCCACAGGGATAGGCTTGTCTCTGACGCGGTAGGACTCCTGAATAGCCGAGCAAACCCACCTGGCTATAGTGGCCTTGGAATCAGCTAGACCCTTCCTGTGCCCCTTCGGAAGCACGAATAGGGCATCCGACTTGCTTAAAGATCCTGTCCGTGAAACGTACCACCTCAGAGCTCTCACCACATCCAGAGTGTGAAGAACCCTATCGATACGATGGACTGGTGCTGGGCAAAACTAAGGCAATACAATGTCTTCGTTCAGATGGAAGGAAGAGACAACCTTGGTCAGAAAAGACGGGGACGTCCTTAAATCCACCTTGTCCTGGTGGAAAATCAGAAAAAGGAGCTCGACAGGACAGGGCTACCAGCTCCGAGACCCGTCTGATTAACATTATTACAACCAGAAATGCTACTTTCCTAGAAAGATAGGTAAGCGACACGTCCCACAGCGGTTCGAAAGAAACCTGTAGCATACCCAGGACCAAACTGAGGTCCGATGATATCAACGGCATCTTATAGGGAGGTACCATGTGGGAAACCCCCTGAATGAAGGTCTTCACCTGTAATCTGGTAGCAATCCTGCGTTGGAACAGCACGAATAAGGATGAAATCTGACCTTTGAGCGAACTAACCGCGAGGCTTGACTCCAGATCGGTCTGGAGGAAATCCAAAATGGATGGAATGAATAAAACGAGAGGAGAACATCTGTGGCCTCTGCACCAAGAGAAAAAAGCCTTCCAGGTGCGATGATAAATGCGTACTAATGCGGGCTTCCGGGCACTTATCATGGTGGAGGCCACCTGTTGGGAGTACCATGGGTTAGGGCCCAGGATTCAACGGTCAAGCCATTAAACACAGGGCCCCTGAATTTTGGTGGCAAATTGGGCCCTGGGAGAGTAGATCTGGAAGATTCGGCAATTGCCAGGAAACGTCGGCGACGAATTGAACTAGCTCTGCGTACCACACCCGGCATGGGCAGTCCGAGCAACCAGGATCACTGGAACCCCTTCCGCTCTGATTTTCCTGATGACCCTCGGAAGTAACGGGAGCGGAGGAAAGACATACAGGAAACAAAATTGATTCCATGGAAGAACTAGTGCGTACGCCCTGATGGCTTCTGGGTCCCGAGACCGAGCTATGAAACCGGGAACATTGGTGTTCTGCCTTGAGGCCATAAGATCCACATCCGGCGTCCCCCAGCGATGACAGATCTGTTGAAAGACTTCCGGACGAAGAGACCACTCTCTCGAGGCGAGACCCTGATGGCTGTAGAAGTCTGCCACCAATTCTCCATGCCCGGGATGTGAACAGCTGAGTTTACCGAAAGGTTCCTCTCGGCCCAGCGGAGAATGTGACCTAATTTGTGCATGGCCGCCCCACTGTGGGTGCCCCCCTGATGGTTGATGCACGCCTCCGCTGTGGCATTGTCCATTGGATCCTGATGGGACAACCCGCCAGAAGATGATGGAACTGCAGAAGAGCAAATCTGATTGCTCTTATGTCCAGAACGCTGACCAGGAGACACGACTCTAGAGCAGACCTTCGTCCCTGGGCAGTGAGATGACGGAATACCGCTCCCCAGCCGAGAAGGCTGGCGTCGGTGGTCCCACTAGCCAACATACCGGGAGAAAGGATTTCCCCTGATTCAGGGAAGACCTCAGCGTCCACCGTCTGAGGGTCTGCCTGACCCTCTGAGACAAACGGAGCTGACAGTCGAGAGAGAACGGGCTCCTGTCTGAGGCTGTCAGAAGCGCATGTTGCAGAGGGCAGAGATGAAACTGGACGAATAGCAGCGCCTCCATTGCAGCTACCATCTTGTCCAGTACTCCCATGCTGTATGGAATGAGGAAAGTAGCGGGAAGCATCAGAGCTCTCTGTTGTAAGGCCAAGACTTTCTCTGGAGGGAGAATCACCAACCCTCAGGAAGTGTCTAGGATCATCCTAAGAAGGATATCTGCTAAGCTGGTACCGGAGAAGACTTGTTGAAGTGTTTTTCGCGAAAAGCGAAGGAATCTTTGGTAAGTGGGAAAAACTGGGATATGAAGGTAAGCATCCCGAATGTCGATGGATGCCAGGAAGGTGATGACCGAGCAGAGAGACTCCATTCTGAAGTGTCGAACTCTGACAAACTTGTTTAACAGTTTTAGGTCCAGTATGGGCCGCACCGTTCCGTCCTTCTTCGGAACCACAAATATATTTGAGTTAAACCCCTCGAATCTTTTGCTTTGCGAAACCGGAATAATGACTCCATCCTTGCGGAGTGAGTCTATGGCTCAGTAAAAGGATAACGCCCGTGCCTCTGTTTTAGGGGGGAGGAGATGGGAAAAACCGTGTTGGAGGACGAGAAGAAAGCTCTATCTTGTATCCGGAGGACCCCAAATCCCTGACCCACTCGTCGTGAATGACCGAGAGCCAGGCCTGATGGAACAAAATTAGACGGCCGCCTATTTTGTTGGCACCAACCGGATACAGCAACAAATCATTGTGCAGAGAGTCTGTGGGATCTGGATCCTTTGAATCTAGACTGTTTCGATCTACCCTTGCAGGAATGACTGGGTCTGTACGAGACCTGTGAGCCTTTGTCCCTACTTGAGGAGCGGCTCGGTCCGGACAAGGTGATCGTAGAGGACCAGCTTGGATTGGCACGAAAGTGCCGGAATCGAACTTGCTGTTGACTCTGAAAAGGTCTGATGGCCTTTTGTAGTGAAAGGAATTTACTTTTCCCTCCAGTAGCGTCGGAGATAAGTTGGTCCAGCTTTTTCTCCAAATAGGCGACCGCTCTGGTAAGGCAGAGAGGTCAAGGACTTTTTGGAAGCGGAATCCACTCGCCACTCTCTGAGCCACAGCTGCATTCCTGATGGTGATGGCGTTTGCGGCTGCCAAAGCTGCGCAGTTAGAAGCATTTAGAGAGGCTTGTATCACGTACTCTGAGCCCGAGATATCTGGATAGCCAGACCCGCTGCCTCAGGAGGATCCACTGAAGAAGACTCGATCCAATCTTTCCTTAGATCAGGAACAAAGGGGTATCTTGTCTCGAGAGGCCCTTGCCCTGTGAAACGTTTATCCGGCCGATCCCTGTGTCTCTGGACAATGTCCTTAAACTCGGGGTGATTGACACCCTATGATCTGGGATAGACGTTCCTCTTCCACCTTCAGAGTTTTGTTGACTGCCTCAGTGAGGGTATCCACCGTCTCCTGATACTCCTGCGAGTCCAGGTCTATAGACCCATCCGACTCATATTCTGAGACATGTTCGCTGCGAACCTCTGGAAAGGGGGAGCAAGAAAAGACGGATTTTGGTAAAAACTTACCTGTAAAATCCTTTTCAGCGAAGAAGGAAGGGAGACACACTAGGCATTACTAGTGGGTAGGCGGAGCCCCAGATAGGATTGACACCTCAGATTAAAAAGAGTGTTGACCGGCCCCTCCAGCTCAGGCTCCTCCTACTCAGCACTTCAGTCGTACCCAAGCTTAAGGAAGAAACAGTATCACCAGCGAAGCAACATAACCCCTTCTGAAGGACTTCAGAGAAAAATACAAAAGTACAGGTTATGCATGCATTTGGCAAAGAAAAAACCACACAGTTCCAGGTACTACTCACTGAACCTGACTACTGCGATAAGCTGGCAATGCTGGAACAGAGCCGTAGCGCGTCGACCTCAGCTCAGAAAATCGCTATCAGAGAAGGGCCACGCTGCATCTGTAAATACAACACACTTTCTGCCATGGGAGGGATGTGTGTCTCCCTTCCTTCTTCGCTGAAAAGGATTTTACAGGTAAGTTCTTACCAAAATCCGTCTTTCAGCTGCAGATGAAGGAAAGGAGACACACTAGGCATTACTAGTGGGACGTCCCAAAGCACTCCAAAAATTAGGGTGGGAAAAAACCAAAATAGGCAGAAACCCAACAACCTAGATAAATGCGCCACAGGCGTCAAATACAAGTTAACTAAAAACTTTAAATTACCGCTGCCTGTAGGACCCTACGTCTTAAGGCCGCATCAGCGGAAACACTGACGTCCACCTTATAAAACTTTGTAAATGTGTGGACGGAACGCCAGGTCGTCGCTCGGCAGAGCTGAACTGCCGAGGCCCCTTGGTGAAAGGCCCACGATGAAGCCACAGCCCTCGTGGAGTGAGCTCGAATCTTAATCGGGCAAGGTTCCCCTTTAAGTCGGTAAACCTCCAAAATGGCCGACCAAATCCAACGAGCTATAGAGTCCTTGGAGACTCGATGACCACGCCTACGACCTGCTGTAATCACAAACAGGGAATCTGACTTCCGAAAGCCTTGAATGACAGACAAATAGAACTTCAAGGCTCGCACTAAATCCAATTTGTGCAAGTCCCGTTCCTTTGCATTCCTTGGGCCCGGACAAAGCGAGGGCAACACAATATCCTGGTTAGCATGAAATTGCGACACCCCTTAGGTAGAAAGTCGCCCCGAGTGCGAAGCACTACTTGATCCGGGTAAAACTCCAGGAAAGGAGGCGAGCAGGAAAGAACTGCCAACTCAGAAACCCTTCTTAAAGAGGTTACCGCCAGTAAGAAGGCAACCTTCTAAGAAAGTAAAGAAAGTCTAGCAGACCCCATAGGCTCAAAAGGTACATGCTGAAGAGTCTCCAAGACAAGGTTGAGCCGCCAAGGAGACACAGGTGCCTTCCGCGGTGGAAACTGACGAGTTACTCCTTGAAAAAAGGAACGCACGTCCCTACGCGAGGCGATAGCTTTCCGAAACAGCAAGGACAGGGCAGAAACCTGACCTTCCAGAGTGCTAACTGCCAAACCTTTGTTCAGCCCGTACTGCAGCAAAGCCAACAAATTGGGAATGGAAAAAATCCTCGGATTCCTTGAAGAACCCGAACACCACTAAAAGAAGGCTTCCCAAGTATTGTGATAAATCTTAGTAGTAGCCGGACCTCTGGCAGCTCGCAGAGTGGCAATGACTTCGGCTGAAAAAACCTCTACGGGTCAATATTTCGGTCTCAAGAGCCACGCCGTCAAACGCAGAGACTTCAAGTCCGGATGACGAACGGCCCCTGGGTTAACAGGTCCGGGCGAGGAGGAAGTGGGAATGGCGGTGCCGCCAAAAGCGACACCAGTGTCGAGAACCACGTCCTCCTTGGCCAATCCAGGACTAACAACATAGCCGGAATTCTCTCCAGTCTGATCCGACGCAGCACCAGAGGAAGTAAAGATATCGGCGGAAACACATAGACTAGCTCGAAATGGTCCCACGGAGCCACCAGAGCAACCACCGCTATAGCCTTCGGGTCCTTGTACCTGGACATGAAGGTCGGTAGTTTGGCATTGAACCTGGATGCCATCAAATTCACTTGGGGAGTTCCCCAAGGAAGCACAGCAGTGCAAAAATTTTCGGATGAAGACTCCAGGATCCATCTTCTCGCGACTGAGGAAGTCCGCCGTGGTATTCTGGACTCCTGGAATGTGCATCGCAGAGATAGCTGGAACCTTGGTCTCGGCCCATAACAGAATCCGAGACACCTCCATCAAGAGCCTGGAGCTCCTTGTCCCGCCTTGGTGGTTGATATACGCAACCGCCGTCGCGTTGTCTGTCTGCACTCGGACTGGTAGACCGCTTAAAGGAACCGTCCAGTGATGGAGGCAAAGGAAAAATTGCCCTCAATTCCAGGATGTTGATCGGTAGAACAGACTCTCCCGATGACCATACTCCCTGGATCCAAAGATCGTTCCAGACACCCCCCCCAGCCCGTCAGGCTGGCATCAGTGGTTATGACCGACCACCTCGGAGGAAAGAAAGATTTCCCCAGGGATAACGCTCCTGGACGTAACCACCATCCTAGGGATTCTCGCACCCTGTGAGAGATGATGACGTTGCAATCCAGAGAAACTTGCGATCGATCCCAACGACTCAGAATGAGCCTTTGGAGGGCCTTGGAATGAAATTGGGCAAACGGAAGTGTCTCCATGAACGCCACCATCAACCCAGAAGGCGCATACACTTCCGAAGGGACATTGCTGTCGCAGACTTCATAATCTGTACATGTCGGAATAGATCTTTAAGCCCCGCCTGTGTCTGCATCCCCAAAAACAGGAATGACTGCGACGGTTCCAGAGACGACTTCTCCCAATTGAACCAGCCACCCGAAATCCTCCAGGAGCTGAAGGGATAGATTGCGAGCCGTCACCGCCTCCTCCTTTGAGGAGATCGTCCAGGTAGGGAAAAATCGTAACCCCCTGTCTTGAAGTATGGGGTACAGAATTTTTGTAAAAACTCTGGGCGCCGAGGCCAAGCCGAATGTCAGAGCCACAAATGGCAATGGTCCTGACCTATGGCAAAACGAAGGAAGCGCCGGTGAGCCCTTCCGACGGCGTTCTGCGACAGGGTGCCACAACGGAGCGAAACGACTCCATGTGAAATTGTCGGGTGTAGACATGTCGATTCAATCTTTGAGATCCGAATAGGGCGAAATTTGTCCTCCTTTTTGGGGACCACAAAGAGGTTGGAATAAAATTCCTCTTCCCCGGTCCTCTGCGGAACCGGTATCACCACACCCTTCTGCAGAAGGGAATCGACCTCTCGTAGTAGAACGGCAAAAGTTCGACTCTGACGGAATGCGAGATTGGCAAAAAACTGTCCGGGGGTCGAGAAAGAAACTCTATGAAGTAGCCTGCCAACACAACCTGTGTCATCCAGCGTCCGACACACGGGAAACCAAGTCGGTTTGAATTGGAAGTAAACGACCCCCCACTCGAGAGCGCTCGAATGAGACCCAGACGTCAGTGCGCCTTGGCGGGTTTTTTGCCAGCTTCTGTCTTAACAGAAGTTCTGTTTCCAGGGTTGCGGAATTTCTGAGAATTCCCCTTTTTTTTTTTTTTAAAAAAAAAAAAAAGAGAGAGACGACCCAAACCCCCAGAAGGTTGGCCGGATCATCCCTTGAACCGAAAGGACCGCCGACAACTACCGGCACTAGTCCTGCCAGACGCAGACGTCACAGGTCTGCGCTGGGTAAAGCTGTTTCTTTTGCCTTTGCCTTGGCAAATCAGCTCCGTGAGGTCAGATTCAAATAGCTGACCACTTCCTAAGCTAAAGATAGCAAACCCTGCTTGGAAACCGCGTCCACTGTCCAAGCCACAGAGTCTGACTGTGACTGCTGAGGATTGCGCCCTGGATAGCAGTGACGCAGTATTCTTCAACTTGAAAAGCCCATCTACCTGAAAGAGAGGATCCCGTCCTTAGACGGTCCAACCGGCTCAGGGAAACTTTACAAGTACATCCTTAATACCGAATCCATGACCTGCGGTCTCACAGATGGATATTGTTGCCATCTCCATTTTTCTGTCCAGCGGGTTGCAGACTCGCCTTCCCTTTACCAGGAAGATTTGCTAAGCTGGGGTAAAGGGACATTCACTTCAGGAGAAGGAGTCTAATTAACAATCAACTCCGTAAGAAAAAACGGAAACAGTTTGTAAAGCCGTCGCGACCCATGCGACTCCTGAAACATCCGGGCCGACTTACCAGGACGTCTAGTTACCTCCTCCGGTAACTGTAAGCCCACATGGAGAAATCTTAGTACGGCCCATGAGAGAGGCAGAGTGTCCCTGCCGATCTTCCTTGTCCGAATCGGACATCTTCGCTACGCGAGAAGGAAGGCACCGATTTGTGTCGCTTCCTTGAGAGGATGTAGCTGACACCCAATAACCTAGAAGGTCAGACAGGCCATCAATAAAAACTAGTGAGGACCTCCATTTTGACACCACTGGAACTTCCGACCGCTGCGCATGAGTCGAGGTCTGCGTGTCAGATACGCGAGACTGATCCTGTAGCGGATCTGGGAAATGGACTGCCCTTGCATAGTATACGGCAGGTTAAACCTGTCAGTAACCAGAACAGTATGTTTCTTAAAGAAAAAACAAACGCTGAAGGGTTAAAGCTCTTAAAGAGAGAGCTACCCCAGCTGTCCCCCATTAAGAGTTAACCGCCTAAGAAGGGGTTAAAGTAGCAGACTCCCCACAACCTTGATAATGAAAAGGGTGTGCGAGCCTCAAGCGCCTCTTATAAGGTCGCAGCTACAGGACAGTTATGCCAAACTATACAGAAAAACGTTCCACAAAATCGCTAAAAAATTGCGCTGTTTTGTATATCGCAATGACCGCCAAAGTCATTAAGGGGATCGCTAACCGCTTATGCGATGTTAATGAGATCGCTCAGATTGGCAGCTACTAGCGACATTAAAAAAGATCACACAAACGATCGCATTAGTATGCGTCGTTATCAGGATCGTTAGCGGAAACGTTAGTGGCATAATAATAATAATAATAATATCGCAGGCTCCCCACAACCTCTTTATTAATATTGAAAAGAGTGTGCGAGCCCCTTATGCGATAACAGCCGCAGGACAGCGCAATCTGCCACTCATTAGTGCCCCAGACGGCGCCCGCGCTGTGGGGGTGAAGGGGTTAAGCTTCTGCCCGCGGGCTAGAAGCGACTCACCCAGCTGGTCACGTTCTTGCCGGGAGGGGAGCGATTTCAGCCTGTCATGAAATGGCCGCCGCGCTCTGCCTCCGATGTGCTCCATGTAGAGGAGCCGAAAATGGAGGCTGCAGTAAAGCGCGTGCTCAGAGCGGCGCGAAATTCAAAAATAAAAAAGGGCGCACTCCTCTCTCTCTTTCCCCTCAGAGCGGCGCGAAATTCAAAAATAAAAAAGCGCGCACTCCTCTTCTCCTCAGAGTCACCGGCATGTATACTGTACAGCGGTTGCCGAGCAACCGCTAAGTCACTCACACACATCTTTAATAAAAATGTGGAGTACTCACCAGCCGAGCGCCACAGGGACCCCCAGGGGTTTCTGGCGCTTGCCCATGCTTCCCCCCAGGGCGGGGGACGCAGTGACCCCTGTGCGCGGTTTGCGCCCCCGCCAGGGAAGCCATCCTCATCCCCCCGGGCCGGCAGGGTTCTGCAGGGACCACCATTAGGGTAATACAGATCCGCCAAGGGAGAGGTTGGAGTCCAGCAGCGCTGAGACCCCTGAGACCTCTAGACCACTCTGGTGATCCAAGTCTCTTGTCCGATAAAAAATAATAAAATCTTCTGAGGAGCTGCTTCCAGCAGCGACCATCCTCTGAGACCTCAAATTTTAGACTGAAGTGCTGAGTAGGAGGAGCCCGAGCTGGAGGGGCCGGTCAACACTCTTTTTAATCTGAGGTGTCAATCCTATCTGGGGCTCCGCCTACCCACTAGTAATGCCTAGTGTGTCTCCCTTCCTTCATCTGCAGCTGAAACAGAACTCACGGACGCCGAAGCACGGGAGTGCCCGGGGATGTGCTAAGGGTCCGTTTTTTAGAGGCCTGTGCATTCTGGAATGGAGAAGGCCCCTGCTAGCTGATGGTTCCCGCACAGCTGAGGGACTCTCCATAGAAGGCAAATGGATGCTCTGACTTGAGGAAGGGCCCTGAAGAGACTCTATTGCCTTGGCCATAGAAGCCATAGACTGTGACACAAAATAGCCCACTCAGGGGGGTTAGGTCCACTAGGGTCGGGGGCGGATGAGGGCTCCTGGATGCATACAGGGTCACAGGTTGTGCAGAATAGGGTATTGTTGCCCCTGGCAGCAAAGTGCCCTATAAAATACTGTACTGGGGGAAAAAATGGCGGCAATACTGCAGAGAAGGAGGTAAGCTTAGCTATGCAGCTTACCCAGGTCCTGTGTCCCAAGGTTGGTGTCCCTCAGCGCAGCTCACAGTGCTCCTGTCAGTGCTATTCGTCAGGCAGATATCCCCCCTCAGCCACCGGTGACCGGGATCCCCTCCTTGTTAACTCAGGGAAGATGGCTGCAGAGAATAGGAAAGGGCATTCTCGTTGAGAACGAGAAGCGACTGAATCGTGGGTGGAGCCCCGGCCAGAGATTCAAGTTGTGGCCTAGTCCGGCTAGAAGCCGAAGACTAAATTTTCGGCCCAGAAGGTCCGACAAAAAACGGGGAATCACAGCTGGAGCCCGGAGCATCCCCTCCCATGGGACCAGGACCCTCTGCGCCCCCATACAGTGCTCTCATGCGCCACCCGACGTTGCACTCACTCGATGTGCCATCGCAGATGAAACAGAGCGGGATGCTGCAGGATGTGCCACCACAGGTGTAGCAGGGCTGGATGCTGCAGGATGTGCCACCGCAGGTATAACAGAGCTGGGTGCTGCAGATGTACCACCGTAGGTATAGCAGAGCTGGGTGCTGCAGGAGCGTGCCACAACAGATGTAGCAGAGCTGGCGCTGCGGGTTGCTGTCACATAGTTCACCCTCAATCCACCGTCCCTTTGATAGGGAGGTGGAGAGGGACTGTCCGCCTCCTTCCATCAACCGCTTTGTAACAGTGGTGATGAAGTGGGGATTGCACAGAAGCCATTGGGAGGCCTCTGTACATCCTATGCGTTCAATCCCTAATGATGGGACAGGGCTATTGTCCGGCTATAGGCCTGGCTCCAGAAAGGGTAGGTACGTGGAGGCGACACTCCATGTTCCCGTCTGTTGCTGGTGTGGAGAGATCGGAACCCTGAAGGGCTCCGTCGCCCCTAAAATGAGCCCAGGAATGGCATACAGACGTTGCAGGAGGGGGTACGGGGAGGCGACACTCCGCGTTCCCACCTGTTGATTCGGGGAGATCGGAATCCTGAAGGGATCCGTCGCCCCTTCGCTCGGTTGAGGAAAAATTAAAAATTAAAAAATAAAAATTTTAAATAATACCGACCAGACCAGACCCAAGTGCCTCCTACAGACAATAAGAAAGAACTGGTTCAGGCTACAGCCAGTAGAGGGTGTATACTGCAGAGGAGGAGCTAATCTTTTCATTGTTTATTTAGTGTCCTCCTAGTGGCAGCTGCATAACACCCATGGTGTGTGTCCATGGTCTGTGTCCCCCAATGAGGCGAAGGAGAAATAATGTATGTACACAGTGACTGTACTAGCAGAATAGTGAGTGCAGCTCTGGAGTATAATACAGGATGTAACTCAGGATCAGTACAAGGACAGTAATGTAATGTATGTACACAGTGACTGTACTAGCAGAATAGTGAGTGCAGGTCTGGAGTATAATAGAGGATGTAACTCAGTATCAGTAAAGTGTAAGTCATGTAATTGAAAAAAGAGGAAAAAACAGCTCACCTTAGTGGCATGTGGTGCGGGGAAGCATGGAGACCTTGGAGTCGTCACATGAACTAAATGAAGAGAAGAAAAAAAATCCAGCTTCCAAAAATCCAAATTTATTGCAGATAAAAACAGACTCAAGCAGGATACAGCTCACAGCTCACATGATAGTGAATAGAGCAAATTCTATTCACTATCACGTGATCTGTATCCTGCTTGACTCTGTTTTTATCTGCAATTATTTGGATTTTTTTTCATTAAGTAATGTAATGTATGTACACAGTGACTGCACCAGCAGAATAGTGAGTGCAGCTCTGGAGTATAATACAGGGTGCAGCTCTGGAGTATAATACAGGGTGTAACTCCGTATCAGTACAGGATAAGTAATGTAATGTATGTACACAGTGACTGCACCAGAAGAATAGTGAGTGCAGCGCTGTTCAGCCGCTGCTCATTGTGGTGATTGTGGGTGCGGTCGCCACTGATCCTACAGTGTGCTCCTGAGCTCCAGAGAACCACCACCTCTCCACCCAGGGACCTGCTCTCTCTCCTACTCAGGGGGGGGAGTGGGGTTCCTGGGATGAGTGAAGGAGCCAAGTCCCTGGCTTCTGTTTCCCGGGCCAGGCCGGCGGGGAGCAGGAGAAACCAGCAACCGGCCTGCACATCAGAGGACTCGGGGGTGAGACGCTCCACAGGAGTCGCAGCAATGTGGCTCCTACTCCCCCCAAGTCTGCAGAGACCCAAAGAAGCTGCAAGGCTTCCAACATGAAGGAGAAGCCTGCTAGCAGCGTGCAAAATGGCGGTCCTTCCCGGAGGAAAGCTGAGTGATCACGGAGGTGAGGCCGACCTCGCTGAAGAAGGTTGGGGGCTGCAGAGACCCCAGGAGTCCGTGTCCACCTATGGCTCCCGGGTCCTGAGCAACCTCCGTGAGTACGAAGATGCGAGTAAGACCCTGAGGAGGCTCCAGGAGGAGCTGTGCTGCACAAGCGCCAAAGCTGCAGGTTCCTCTAAGCCGAGGAAGAATCAGCTCCAGTCGGAGGTAAAAAGACTAAAGCTTGATATTAATGAGCTGGAGGTGAGGAAAGCCTTCATAAGAGAGAAGAGTGGTCCCTTTACGGAAAAACTGATGAACGAAGACAGATTTAGAGAAATGGCTGATAACAGAGAGCAAAGGCAGATGGGGCTACAGGCTGAAAGCCAGGTGGTTGATGATGATGATGAGGAGGAAGATGACCAGCAGAAAGCCACACCTGGCAGCCTGCAAAGTCACCTGCAGGCCACGTGCAGTGAGCTCCCAGCAGGGCAGGCGACATTGACATCTGGTCGCTGTTCTGCTGGCTCTGGGGAGGATAGTGATAACAGCGGCCAGGGAGGGGCGCTAATGGCAGAGATCAAGCTCCTGGAATCCCCTGTGTGCCTTCAGAATTTCCATCTTGGTGACGATTTACCAGAGGAGGCACCTGGGGGCCAGAAGAAAAAGGCAAAGAAGATCAAGCCGAAACTGCAGGAAGCGGTAAGCTATGTATATGCCCCCTCCATGTACCCCCTGAGTCGGCTGCAGTGTTAGCTCGCTGTATAAGTCCCGTTGCCCAGCCCAGCCAGGTTACGGCTGTGGATCCGGTGCAAAGGCGCGGGGAGAGTACAGAGCACGGTAGTGAGGCACAGAGCTCCGTCTCTGCTTGTAGTAGCAGGGACGTAGTAGAAGGTGCATCAGCCGAGAGGCTGGACAGTGAGGGCGGCCCGGAGGCGGGCGAACGGTCAGGCCACAATGCTGTGGTGCGCTCATCAGTGGGAGGGGGAGCGGCCCAGTGTCGGGGGCAGCTCCGGTAGCCTCGGCGCCCCTGAATACTGTTGCCGCTGATCACTTAGTAGAGAAGCAGCGGCAGTGTGAAGGGTTTACCGGGGCTGGGCATTCCGATCCTCCCAAAGTCCTATTCTGTGTTAGCGCCGCTGGTCAGCAAGATCCTGATATAAAGGATCAGCGGCGAAAGATCAGCGGCGCCTGATATCAACAATAAAGCAGCGGAAAATTTCAACTGATGATGCGGAGGGCACACGTAAGTCCAGGGGTGAGGTTGCCTCCAGTTCTGTGAAGGAGACTGAGCCCCTTGTGCCTGATGATGCGGAGGTCAAAATGTCACCCCCTGTGGTCACTGGTCCAGCAGGAGTGAATGTGTTGGGAGGTATGAATGAGGAAAATTCTTTGTCTAGTAGTGTGGTTGCTGGTTTGGTGGAGAGTGAGGGTGTTATGGAGGTGAGTAATAGTGATACTGTTGGTGTTGATGTGGTCACTGGTCTGGTTGCCCCCCCAATTGTGGCAGAACCCGTCAGGAGTTATGCCGCTGTCACCTCCGGGGGAAATAGGGCATCCTCCTCGTCTCCGGGCTCTAAAGAAGGGGAAGAGATCACTAATGGTAGAGGGTCGAGAAGTTGATCTATCCTTCTGGATAGGGAGGCATGGCCTTGGGGACTTCCAAGAGCAAAACGGTGGGGATACAGTGTGGTCCCTCCTAACAACCGGGCCGGGTACAGTGCGTAGGACTGTGGTCCGTCTTCGGTGGAAGGGCAGTGATGCGTGTCCTCCAAGGTCTAAGGTTGTGAAGCTCCTGCTGAAGATGGGCTTCAAGGCAATTGACATCTAAGCCTTGATACATCCCTACTCCATGCCTGAGTTTGATGTCTGTATTGTTACGCCAGAGGGACTTGAGCTCTTCTGGTCGAATTATGAGTTGGCAAAAAATGAGCCCGGGTGTGAGACTTTGCCATACAGGCGGTGTCTCGCCAAAATCAAGTCAAGAAAGTGACAGTAATAACTTGTAACGAGTCACTTTCTTGTTATGACATCATGATGTGGCTTGGCCGATATGGAGTGGTGGTGGAATGCAAAAGAAGAACCGTGACAAGTTTGGTATTTTGGTCAGGGGCTGGACATTTATGGTAACACTTAAGCGTTCAGGTGGTATGGTCAGGGTTGGCATCAGCACCCGGCACACCCGGGCAAGTGCCGGGGCCCTGAGCAGGCGGGGGGGCCCACTCACCGTCTGGCACCCCGGCGCCCGTTAGCGGTGTCAGCGCCGCCACTGGGCCCCCCCCGCTTGCTCAGGGCCCCGGCTGCAGCCGGCTCAATACTCACCTCTCCCCGTGCCTCCGCTGCGCAGCTCCGCCTCCGGGCTCCAGGGGGCGCCTGCAGGACGCCGGCGCTTCCTCTCACAGCAGCGCCGCTGAATGACGTCATCATTCAGCGCCTGCTGTGGCAGTGAGCGCGCGGACGTCGGACAGGTGAGATGTTTGTGTATGTGTCTGTGCATGTGTCTCTGTGTGTATGTAGTGCGATGCTTTGTGTGTGTGTGTGTGTCTGCTGTATGTGTGATGCTGGTGGGGGGAGGGCAGTGATGATGATGATGGGGAGGAAATGATGATTGATGATGATGGGCAGGCAATTATATTGCTGTGGAGACAATGATGATTATGGGCAGGCAATTATATTGCTATGGAGACAATGATGATTATGGGCAGGCATTGATGATGATGGGCAGGCATTGATGATGATGGGCAGGCATTGATGATGATGGGCAGGCAGTGATGATGATGGGCAGGCAATGATATTGATGGGGAGGCAATGATGATTATGGGCAGACATTGATGTGATGGCAGCATGATGATGAGGGCAGGCAGTGATGATGATAATGGGCAGGCAATGATGATGATAGGAGTCTTTCCACGGCGCCCTTTCCTGAGCCGTAACAGTGCAGAACGCAGCACAGTGCAGAGGAGAGCTCCATATTTTGTATGGAGCTTTATATGGGGACCAGTATCCTGTATGGAGCATTATAGGGGGATGGAGGGGTGACATCCTGCATGGGGTATTATATGGGTGATGAGGGGAAACTATGTGGTGCCCATAATATTGTATGGAGGACTGTACTGTCCAGTCTGTACTGTGTGCTGTGAGGATTTGGCGGTTTTTGATCTATTGTACAATTTACAATAGCTATCAGTCGTAATGGAAGAAGTGAAGTGTTTGGCGTTGTGGTATACCCATATTTCTCTGCAGTATCTGTGCATCATGAATCGTGGTCTGTGTTTAGGGGGCCCACTGAGACTCTTTCGCCGGGGCCCATGAAAACCTGGAGCCGGCCCTGGGTATGGTTGCCCACATTCCACCATCTGCCTTCCTGGGTAGGGATTGTATCCAGGTCTTCTACCAGGGGCAACCGAAGCTCTGTCACAGGTGCGGCGACCCCACACACTTCAGTGCAAACTGCACTGTGCAGAAATGTGCATTGTGTGGGGATGTCGGCCATCTTGCTGCATCTTGTGTTGAGATTAGGTGCCACCTGTGTGGTGACTTAGGTAACCCATTCAGCCGTTGTCCTCGCTCCTTTGCTAATGCAGTCGTGACTCCGGTGGGAGAAAGCCGTGAGGCTGATTCTGCTGGGGAAGGGACTAGAAGGGATGAGGGAGCTGAGGGGCCAAGGAGGAAAAGCAATAAAAAGACGCCTGCCCAGCTGAGGCGTCTAGACAAGCACAGACAGGAGAGGGACTGGGCGAGCCCTGGGCTACTGGGGAGGCCCCTGTTCTTGACGCCAGTCTTGCTACTGAGGCCCCGAGGGATGATGAGTTGGATGTGGAGGTGAGGAGGATCTGCAGGGAGGAAAGCGCCACTGCCTCCGAATCCTCCTATTATGAAAGTATGGATGAGGATAATAGGCAGTGGCTAGAGGACAAGCGTAAGCTCGGCACCAAAAAGAAAAGAAAGAAGGGAGATAAAACATCTTCTCCCGCTCTGACCAAGGTACTTAAGGAAGAACAACTGACTCCCATCTGGTTGGTCTTTCTAAAGGCTGGGTCTCACATGACGATACACCAGCGATCCCGACAACGATATGCACTTGTCAGGATCGCTGGTGTATCGCTACATGATCGCTGCTGAGCTGCCAAACAGGCAGCTCAGGCAGCGATCTGGGACAGCGACACTGCGGGTAACATCGCTTAGTTACCCGCAGTGTACCTTGGATACCAGCGCGCTGATGCAGGGAGCTGGTATCCAAGGTACACAGCGGGTTTCCAAGCGCTGCGCGGTGCCTGGAAACCCGTTGTGTACCTTGGATACCAGCTCCCTGCTTCAGGGCGCTGGTATGCAAGGTACACAGCGGGTTTCTAGGCACAGCCCCGCGCCTGGAAACCCGCTGTGTACCTTGGTTACCAGCGGATCGCTGGTCTCCCGCCTGTCACACGCAGCGATGCGTGCCTGTCAGCGGGAGACCAGCGATCAAAAAAATGTCCTGACATTTCAGCGACGATCAGCGATACCCAGCAGGGGCGCTGATCGTCGCTGAATGTCACACACAGCGATATCGCTGGTGAGCTCGGTGCTGCGTCACAAAACTAGTGACTCAGCACGATCTCGGTAGCGATATCGCTATGTGAGACGGGCCCTTAACTGGTTCCAAGCCCTTGATAACATCTTTCCTCTAAGGAGGAAGCTGATGGTGAGGTTCCGGCTTAGGCGGGGCTTACAGGGGGTGCCGAGTCTCCTTCTTCTAGAGATGTAAGGTCCTTGGAGGGAGAGACTGGCCCCGAGTCCAGAGACGAGGACGTAAAAAGAAAAGACATGTGGGAGGAACGATTCCTCCTCTGAGGTGGAGGATAAGGGGAGCAGGAAGAAGAACGCAACCTAACTCTATCAACAATGATGGCGGTAACCAATCCGTTTACGCTGGCGTCTATTAATGTCGCCCGCATAAAGTCAAATACAGCTAGATTTGCTTTGATTTTCTCAGCAGGGTTAAAGCTGACATTTTCAATTTGCAAGAGACCAGGCTGCCAAACATGGCCGACGTGTTTAAAGCTAAGAGGGAGTGGAGACTCGGGCCCTCCTATTGGTCTCTTGCGGCCGAGCAGTATAGCGGAGTGGCGGTCCTTTTTACCACATCGGTGGAATGCCGACGGGTCATTGAGTTAGAAATAGGAAGGTGCCTGATCTTAGATGTTCTCATGAAGGGGCAAGAGCTCCGGCTCATTAATATCTATGGTCCCAAATCTAAGTGGGACTGGAAATGTCTCTTTATGAGGATCAAGCCCTACCTTTTTACAAGTTGGCAAGTTGTCTTTGGAGGGACTTCAATGCTGTCATGAGGCCCTGAGATAGAGGAGGTTCCAGAGACAAGCTGACTTATGATAGCATCGCCCTTAATGGTATAGCTAGTGAGGCTCGTCTGGTGGATGTCCACATTAGGCACACCCCAGGCCACGAGGGGTTCACCTATCATAGAGGTAACTGTAGGTCCAGAATAGATAGGTTTTATTTAAAGGAGGAAGCTGTCTCTTCAGCAGTGTCTGTTGTTGAGGTGGAGTTCTTCAACCACTGTTTAATTTTGTTTTCTCTGAATGTTACAGAGACCCTCCGGACTGGGGAAGAGGCTTTTGCAGGCTCAATTCGTCTCTCTTGGAAGAAGCGGAGATAAGACAGTCCTTAGAGGGTTTTCTTCAGAGCCAGGTTCCCTTACTGGATCTTTGTAGTACAAAGTCAGAGTGGTGGGAGATATTCAAGAAAAGGGTGGCGAGATTCTTACGCCAGCTCTCGAGCCTCAGGAGTCTGAGCAGGTACCACCTGTATCAGGGTCTGAGGAGTAAACTTGAGCATCTTGTCTCAACTGGAGGTAGCCGCGAGGAGATCTCCAGAGTGAAACCTTTGCTTATGAGGTGTCAGTACGATAGACACGCATCTTTGGTTTTTGAGAGGGATTAAGGGAAGTACCGCTCGCCCGACTCTTACAGAAACTGCAAGATGTCAGTGAATAGTAAAGTGGTTACAGGACTGCTCGACACTCACGGGGTCCCTGAGGCGATCCAGATCAGGTGACTCTGGAGGTTGTCAGATCCTTCTATTCGCACGTCTTGGGGAAGAGGGATCTTGATTGGGATGAGATGTCGGCTTTCCTGCCCGAAGTCATCCCCGAACAAGGGAAAGACCCCTCTCTTGACGTTTTGACAGAGATGATCAGGGAAGAAGAAGATAAGTTGGCGATTGAATGGCTTAACATCTGAATTCTATAAGACCTTTAAGGACGCTTTGGTTCCCCTCTTGATTGAGGTATTCAATGAGTGTCTTTCCTCGGGCGCTCTGCCGAAGTCAATGAGGAAGTCTGCCCTGATCATCTTATCAAAGGGTAAGGACCCATCTTGCATTGAGAATTGGCATCCCATAGTGCTTCTCAATGCAGACAGGAAGGTTCTGGCAAAGGTGCTGTTTAATCGGCTGGTGAAATTTGCACCCCGACTCCTTTCGGAGGCCCAGCATTGCTCTGTTCCAGGTTACAGCATATTTAGTGCTGTGCTCTGTGTTTGAGAGGCAGTGGAGCAGGGTAGGGCAGGGTCACTGGAAGGGGTACATGCGGTCACTGGACCAGGCAAAAGCGTTTGATCGGGTAAATCACGAGTACCTCTGGTTTCTCCTTCTGAGATATGGCCTGGGGGTTTGTTGATTGGTTTAAGACCTTGTACACTGGGGCAGAGAATTTCCCGCTTGTGAACAGTTGGATTGGGAGCTCTTTTGAGGTTGGATCTGGTGTTCGCAAGGGTTGTCCCTTGGGCCCGCTGCTGTACGTGTTTTCGATTGACCCACTTCTTAGGAGGGTGGAGCGTGGACCGTTGGCCGGGATCGGGTTGGACTGGGCAGCACTGGAAGCCACTCTGAGGGTGGTGGCGTATGCCGATGATGTCACTGTTTTTGCTTCCTCTCACGAGGAGGAAGGATGGCTGATGTCAGAGGTAGATCGCTGCTCGGAGGCATCTGGTCCAAGATCAACCGGGATAAGTGTGAGAGTCTCTGGCTGGGAGGAGGAGATCCTGATTTTGATCTCCCGGACACCCTTCTAGGACCCAAAGTCTCTGCAAAAGTCCTTGGCATCGAATTTGGCCAGGGGGATTACCCCAAACAAAGTTGGGACAGCAGGCTAGAAGTCGTCACTCAGAAGGGGAACCAATGGAAGGGTAGGTCTTTGACCCCAAGGGAAAGGGTAAACCTGATCAAAACTTACCTGCTCCCTTACTGATTTATCTGGGCAGTGTGTGCATCTTGCCGGAGTCTCTCTGGACTTGGGTCTACTGTTTGTTCTTCCAGCTGTTATGGGGGATAAACTGAACCTGGTCAAGAGGGAGGTTACTTACCGTACAAGGAGACTAGGAGGGTTGGGTATGGTCAACCCTGTGGTATTCCTTCTGGATTCCTTCATTAAGATCAATATTGCAAATCTCTGGAAAGAGAGGGCTCCTCTGTGGGTATTCTCCTGTAGGGGATGGTTTCAGCCTTTCTTCCAGGAATGGGAGACAGGAGGGCAAGTGAAGGATCTTCGCACACTGCATGGACATCTTTCGGCTTACGCTACCTTGGTTCTGAAGGTAATTTACTGGTGGGGTCTGGGAATGTGGGTGATCAGGACTCTGCCAAGGAAACTCCTTGACAATAGGGTTCTGTTGACCCATTTCAAGAGGCCTCTGGCACTCAGGGATTGCCCAAGTTGGGATCTTGGGGTGGGTTTGCATCTTCTGAATTCTAACAGGATCCCCTCAAAGTTTTGTGACTTGACTTGGCGCTGCTTCCATGGGAAAATGTGGGTGAGGGACAATCTGAAGTGTAGGAGCTCTGAGGACAGGAATTTTTCTTGTCCCTTCAACACAGAGGTGTACAACAGAGTAGGCGCCTCTATTGGCTGGTCTCGGCTGGCTGGTCTCTCCTATGCAGAATGGGCCTATGGAGCATTTGGAAACCTTGGTGGTCGGGACCACTGCACCTTATTTCTAGTTAGCGCAGTGGTTAGGTATCACACGTGGAACGCATGGTGCTTAGTCTCGACGCAACGGAAAAGTGAACGATGTGTTTAGGACCATACTCGGTGACCTGGTGAAGGTGCGATATCTGGAGTATGAGAGACTGGGCACATGTAGAGCTGCCCTCCTCTGGAGGGGCTTTTCTTTTAGTGTGCCCTAGTCTGGTCGTCTCCTTTCCTGGTGGTGGGCTGCTGCTGACACTGTAGATTTTTGTTTTGTTTGATCATTATACAGTGATGTAGGGCTGCAGGCGTCGAACTTGGGCTTTGTGATTTGTGTTTATTGTAGTGTTTGTTTCTGTATATATTGTATATAGGGATATAGATTTGGGTGTAGGTGTTAGGTTGGGTGGTGGGAAAAGGGGGAAGGTGGGTTTATCTTTTGGGACTATGGGATACTGGGGTGTTTGGGGAAAAAACTGGCACTGCCTGATCTGGCCTATGGACGTTGGACATGGACTAAGGCATGAGACGCAGGACCAGCTCTCAGGTCAGTGCGGGAGTTGGGAATGGTGGGCTTGAGTGTGGGGTGGTGATTAGCTTGGTATTGTATATATTTGTATAGTTGGTGGTTATTTTATTTAAAATGTAAAAAAATTAAAAAACTAAAAAAAAGAAAATGTATGTACGATAGTTTCTGCTTGCTATTGTTTATTTTATTTATTTGTTATTAGTTTGTTTGGTGACCGGACCAGAAGGTGTAAGTACTTAATATTAGTTATTATTCTGTACCGTATATATAATATGTGTGTGAGGAGAGAATGAGCGGCTGGACCAGTGTTCATTATACGGATTATTTTTCTGGCTGATATTTTTTTTTTTCTGTAATTATTATTGTTATGTTTTTCATTTTTATAACAAAAGATCTACAGGATTAGTAATGTATGCAGAACATCCTTTTATGACATCTGAATACAAGCTGTAAATTATTGAGCTGAATTCACACTTTGTATACTATTTCTTTAACACATTAACAGCACACTGCGACTTATGGAAATGGTGCTGTAATTATAAAGCAGGTTTTCATCCATAGTTCCCCCTTTTTGTAGCGCGCGCTGTCCTTGTTGGAGGATTGTACCCTTTTTGCATTGCACATAAGGCAGGGCTGGCGTCAGCACCCGGCACACCCGGGCAAGTGCCGGGGCCCTGAGCAGGCGGGGGGGCCCACTCGCCATCTGGCACCCCCGCGCCCCGTTAGCGGAGGAGAGCGGTGTCAGCGCCGCCACTGGCCCCCCCCCCCCCCGCTTGCTCAGGGCCCCGGCATCAGCTAGCACAATACTTACCTCTCCCGTGCCTACGCTGCCGCAGCTCCGGGCTCCAGGGGGCGCCGGCGCTTCCTCTCACAGCAGCGCCGCTGAATGACGTCATCATTCAGCGGCCGGCTGTGGCAGAGAGCGCGGACGCTGGACAGGTGAGACGTGTGTGTGTGTCTCTGTGTGTGTCTGTGTGTATGTAGTGCGGTGCTTTGTGTGTGTGTGTGTGTATGTGTGTGTGTATGTATGTGAGAGAGTGCTTGTGTGCTGTGGTGCTGTCTGTGTGTGATGATGGGCAGGCATTGCTGATAATGGGGAGGCATTGATGATGATGGGGAGAAGATGATGATAATGGGCAGGCATTGATGATAATGGGCAGGCATTGATGATGGGGAGAAGATGATGATGGGCAGGCATTGGTTATGATGGGGAGGAGATAATGATGATGGGGAGGCGATGATGATGATGAGCAGGCATTGATGATAATGGGGAGGCGATGATGATGATGGGGAGGCGATAATGATGATGGGGAGGCGATGATGATGATGGGCAGGCATTGATGATAATGGGGAGGCATTGATGATGATGGGGAGGCGATAATGATGATGGGGAGGCGATGATGATTATGGGCAGGTATTAATGATAATGGGGAGGCCATGATGATGATGGGAGGCCATGATGATGATGGGGAGGAGATGACGATGATGGGCAGGCATTGATGATGATGGGGAGGAGATGATGATGATGGGCAGGCATTGATGATAATGGGAGGCCATGATGATGATGGGGAGACCATGATGATAATGGGCAGGCATTGATGATGGGGAGGAGATGATGATGATGGGCATGCATTGATGATGATGGGAGGAGATGATGATGATGGGCAGGCATTGATGATAATGGGGAGGCCATGATGATGATGGGGAGGCAATGATGATGATAAGGAGACAATGATGATGATGGGGAGGCAATCATGATGATAATGGGGAGTCTTTCCACAGCGCCCATTCCTGAGCCGTAACAGTGCAGAACGCAGTACAGCGCAGAGGAGAGCTCCATATTTTGTATGGAGCATTATATGGGGACCAGTATCCTGTATGGAGCATTATATGGGGACCAGTATCCTGTATGGAGCATTATATTGGGTCCAGTATTCTGTATGGAGCATTATTTTGGGTCCAGTATTCTGTATGGAGCATTATATGGGGGGTGACATCCTGCATGGGGTATTATATGGGTGATGAGGGGAGACTGTGGTGCCCATAATATTGTATGGAGGACTGTACTGTCCAGTCTGTTCTGTGCGCTGTGAGGATTTGGCGGTTTTTTGAGCTATTGTACAATTTACAATAGATATCACTCATGTAATGGAAGAAGTGAAGTGTTTGCATTGTACTGTACCCATATTTCTCTGCTGTATCTGTGCATCATGAATCGTGGTCTGTGTTAAAGGGGCCCACTGAGGCTCTTTCGCCCGGGGCCCATAAAAACCTGGAGCTGGCCCTGACACAAGGTACCCGTGTATCAGAAGGATGTGTGATGGGTGGTCATGAACAAGGTGAGTTGGTCTCCACCTACCCGGGTCCCAGGTACAGATGTTGTGGGGTGCACAGGATTGGTGATCGAGCTGCCTCTTCATGAGCTGGGCCATAGTAAGCGTACCAACAGAAGAGCCCTTTTTCATTTGCCTATATTGCGCTTTGTGGACATAAATATATTACGATATATTAGGAAGAAGCAGCTGTTCCGGAATTACAGATGCTCCACAATTGCAGACCCCCGTTTCCTGCTACGAATATCCTCATATATATCTGCTGGAAAAATAAACCACACCTCCTTCACTTCCGAGCTCCGCCCAGCTCTGATCCTTTTTTTTTTTTTTAAGGGGAGCTATAAGTTGTACCGCTGCACAAAAATCACATACAGACACGTATGGATATGGCCTTTTGGACAAGTCTTTGCATGTAGCGGAATGTCCAGCTGTATTTTCAGAAAGCTTTACAATAATCCACTTTTTTCTTACATCTTTTTATTATTTTCAAGATCTCTGCTTGCTTTCGGGAATGGGAACATTCTTATTTATATCCAGGGAGCGAAAACCAGCCCTAAGCTAATACTTCTCAGTAAAGCCAGCACTATCTATGCCAGACAGGGCGCCATTCATGGCAGACTGGACATGTTATCAGCAAAGTCACCATGACTAGTCACCGCTGCATCTCCACCCAGATGACTCCTGAGAGCGGCATGTGGCGCTTTTATATCTCGCATCTCACTCCCAATTCTATGAGCTTCTACATGAGTTCCAGGAGCGTGAATATTCCTTATATCACTACATTCATGTACATGACCTACTTGCGAGAGATGAGCGACTACTGGGCTCAGGAACACGGCCTCCAAGGTGGGCGCAGAAGACGATTCCCGAGGCAATACTGACAGCACTTTAGTATCGGTCTCTGGAAAAATGACAGATAAGGGAAATGTCAGACCTGAGCTGTGTCCAACAGTCTTGTTAGTATGGACATAGCATAACAGCCCGTCTACAACCCCGAAACGATGCAACTTATCTTGGAGTTGTGTTGTAGTCGTGTGACGGTTTGTTTTTTGTAAGATAACTTGTATTTTTTTATTGCCCATATATTGTTTATTATTATTATTTTTCTGTAATACTTGTCATTTTCATTGGCACCTTTTTGCAATGCTTCTGACTTTATCATCAGCTTTTATTCCATTTCTTGGGGTAAATCAGGATGTGCGTTGTTTAGTTTTATGGTGTTTACGGTGCAGGATAAATTAGTGTGTTCATGTTATTGTAGTGATAATAGCAATTATGTTTTTTTTTTCAAATATTTTTCTAGTTCCATAATACAATAATACACAAAATGTCTGCTACATTGTGCAGCCTGTTTGGTCCTGACTAGTGATGAGTGAGTATACTCGTTGCTCGGGTTTTCCTGAGCATGCTCAGGTGTCCTCTGAGTATTTTGCGTGCTCGGAGATTTAGTTTTTGTCGCCTCAGCAGCTGCATGATTTGTGGCTTTTAGACAGTCTGAATACATGTGGGGAATGCCTGTTTGTTAGGAAATCCCCACATGCATTGAGGCTGTCTAGAAGTCACAAATCATGCAGTTGCGGCAATAAAAACTAAATCTCTGAGCATGCCAAAATCCTCAGAGGACACCCGAGCATGCTCGGGAAAACCTGAGCAACGAGTATGCTCGCTCATCACTAGTCCTGACTCCAAAGAACTGGGCCTGATATAATGCACATAAGGGTAGATAGACATTAGATGAATGTGAGCCGAACCCTCCGACTTCGGTGGGCCAGACTACCATGTGATATGTATGGTGGCTTTCCAACTCTCCATTCAATAGTTATCAGGAAGATAAAAATTAAATGCCCGACCCTTTTTGTTTTCAGAGGTGAGAAGTTGCTAAACACTAGAAATCCCATTGAAAAGACATGAGTGCTCAAGCACGCCGAGCATTGGTGAGTAGCGGGAGTAGGGACCGATGTCTGTCAGATGCCTATCCCATGGGTAGGGTTTGTCAGCTTTCTATTAGGACTGTACCTGTGCCTTTCTGCTCTCCCAGCTTGTCCAGGATGTTGAAGGTGATGTCCAGGTATTCCCTCTGGATCGCACTAACCGCTATCTTTCTTTGCTTGCGTTGTCTGGGGACTATCTGTATCTTAAACTCTTCCGTCTCTTCTTTCTGTTCTGCATTTTGCTCCGGGTCAGACTCGGTACCGGCATCGGGTTTCTCGCTGTCTGTCTGGTTTTCGCCATCTTCAGGAACATTGAGTTGGACACTTTTGATGGGAGACTTATTTTCTTCCACCGCGTCCTCTTCATTGTCATCCAGAGATGTGTCGGCAAGAGCGCAAGACTTGCGTAGCTGGTCCCTCTTTTGCTTCAGGGTGAGCGGGCTCCCAGTGGACACCTCTAGGACATCTTCTAGTTTGGCAAATGCCTTTTGATCTTCTGCACCTTGGGAAGGTATTTCTTCTATTTGTAAGTCTGGACTGTAGCAGAAATCTTCAGAAGTGAAGGTTTTCGAGCAATCTTCGATGCTCACTTGGACCAGCGGCGTCATGCTGAGGCTAAGCACGGACGAACTAATGGGAGTTGAAGTAGCCGACACCATAATGCTTCCGCTGTTGATGAGCTGGAATTCTTCATCATCACTCTCCACGATTCTCAAGGGCGGCAGAGGCTCGAACACCAAAGAGTCGCTGTCGGAGGTGGATAATATGGACTGTTTCTCGGGACCTGAAGTGGAGTCTGAAGATAAATCTATCAGGTCCAGGTCTTCTTTCGGAGAAGGCGGCTTCACCGGAGAATCTACCTTCACCTCAAAGGTCTCCATGCAACTCAACCTCACCTCTGGAATAACGGGTCTCCGGACTTCATGGCTGCTGTCTCGCTCCATAGGGTTCTCATTGGAGTCTCCAATATTAGCCTTGTTGGAGGAGTTCTGACGGGACTGAGCATAGTCGTTCATCTTCTGGCTGTGACTGAGGTCGCACCGGTCTATGCAGGACTTCCGCCGGTGCTCGTCCAAGGTGAACAGCAAAGAGTCCGTGTTGCCAATGTCTAAGGACTTCTGCTTGAGGGAGCGCAGCCGCTTCTTCTGAATGGTGTCTTCTCTTACGCAACGCAGAATACTGTCTCCGGATTCTCGGTATTCAGCCAGTTCTATTTCACCTAGTTAAAAAGCCATAAATAAGTAGAAAATACCTTACAATGATGCATCCTATAAAACACTTGATACCAGAATGACCAGACAAATTTTTTTCATTTTAGCCTCATTATAGTCAGAAAGTGAATCCCAAATCAGTAACATGATACCTCCCAATCCTGTGCAACCCCCCCCTCCCCCGCCTCATTTACTCCTGGCTTATCTGTCCCTGTGGTAGGTAAAATGTAGGAAAACCCTCAAGTATCCAGATTTCTACAGGACTGCTGCCCAATTCAGATCCACTAAGGTCACGGATATCAATGGGAAACGGACATTTCCTCTGTCAGTGAAAATATGGTGGATTCTGCTCAGGGGTTTGTGAGTTGTACCAACCACTAGGAGACATGAAATGAATAGAAAGATGTTCATAATGCTCCTACTTCTCTGCCCGCTCATGTCCACTGGTTGATATTTCACCATCTTGCTCCCTCCGATCCTCTTCAGACGAGCAAAGAAAGTCTGGGACTCCTTGTTACAGGCTCCCGTAGGCGTTTCATGGATGTCGGATTCATCAAAGACGCTGTCTTCCTCTGCTAGGGATGTGAGAAAATCAGTCTAAGCTGGGAGAGCTGAGTGACAAGCAACATGGACACCTTTGCAGCTTCCATATTGATCACCACCCAGCTTTCCCAGAGCCCGGTCAGTGAATGTGTGGAGTTACAGAGTGATAAAGGAGCACAGGACGTTACACTATGACGAGCTACAGCTCCTGTTGGGGGCAATGGTGGGGCCCGTTCCCATCAGCAGTCACCTTTCTCCTTCTCGCTGTACCGGCTGATGTTGCTGTTGTCGCTGTACAGCGGACCGGCTGTCGTGTGTGGTTTGCAGCTGTGATACTGAGCGTTCAGCGTGTTCACCGTGATGTGAATGAGATGTAACACAATCTTCCCCCGGTCAGCTTCACGGTACGGATACTGCTCCAAAACAGAACAGAAATCATTCTGCAACTATCTAGTATACTGCCATGGGGTTTTCAATATCTCTGCTGTCAGTGACTGGATTCTAACCATGTGGTGCTCACACACCTAATGCCTTGTTACTATGTACAAGTATAAACAATCCTCTGTAACCTGTCAGTCCTAGGGTAGAACCTAACGGTGCAACTGGCTGCATGGAGATGAAAGGCTTTATCTGCACTGTTGTGCCATCTGGTCGTACGCTTAAGGCTGGGTCTCATAGCGATACACCAGCGATCGCGACAATGATCAGGATCGCTGGTGTATCGCTACATTATCGCTGCTGAGCTGCCAAACAGGCAGCTCAGGCAGCGATCAGCACAGCGACACTGCGGGTAACATCGCTTAGTTACCCGCAGTGTACCTTGGATACCAGCGCCCTGATGCAGGGAGCTGGTATGTAAGGTACACAGCGGGTTTCTAGGCACAGCCCTGCGCCTGGAAACCCGCTGTGTACCTTGGTTACCAGCGGATCGCTGGTCTCCCGCCTGTCACACGCAGCGATGCGTGCCTGTCAGCGGGAGACCAGCGATCAAAAAAATGTCCTGGCCTTTCAGCGACGATCAGCGATACCCGGCAGGGGGGCTGATCGTCGCTGAATGTCACACACAGCGATATCGCTGGTGAGCTCGCTGCTGCGTCACAAAACTAGTGACTCAGCAGCGATCTCGCTAGCGATATCGCTATGTGTGACGGGGGCTTTACTCCTGGCATATCCCGTGACATCCTGTTTCAGTTACCTGACAGCTGTAGCCAATCACAGGCAATCAGGTGACGAAACAGGATGTCATTGTTTCCTCTCCCGGAGACCACCGGAGGGGCCGGCGCCAGAGTGACAGCAATCAGAGATGTCCAATTTATGAAACATTATTTAGTCACAGCAAGAAACAGGATAGGAAACATTCACTGCCACACCGAGCTCATCATTCTCTGCTGGGGAACCACAAGAGTCAGAATGCCTGCAAAGGGTCTGGGTGCCGTACATCCCATCAGCAGTGACTGTCTGGATGGATCTGCCCATCATTAGCTGATTTATTAATGTATTCCTCGTGATCAGTGGCGAGCTGTCTCACCTGGCGGAGAGCTGACGGTCCTGTGACAGCTGACAGATGGTCGGAGCACTATGTGTCACCAGAATGACAGACATATGGAATAAAGGTGACCTGGGTCTGGTTATTTCCATATTCAGCCGCCGTATGAAGGAGAAGTCTGCATGTTAATGGGCTACTTGTATAAACCAGGACAAGCTCAGGGGTCCGCTGACAGACCCCACTGTCTGCCGTTGACACCACAGGGACAATACAGCAGGAATGCATTAATATGGATCCAAGTGTTTAAGAACATACTGTTTGATTAAATCAATTGAAACCGAGTAAATACTTTACACTTCTGCACTGCTCCATTAGCTCACAATTATGATCTACTGGAGGCTGGGGTAGTATAAAAAAGGGGTTGTTCAGTGCTGCTCATTTCTGATGATACGTGCACAATCCTGGCAAATCATGTACAAGGTTCGGTAGTATGTGTTGTGGTAACATCATCGGCACCATATACCTCCAATGAAGAAATGAGCAGCATCGGACACACTTTACACTGCAGATCTGCGTCTAGTGATCACTGCTGTGTATAAGGACAAGCTCAGCAGCAAGTCAAAGAGTGGAAATGACCACCGTACCTTATAGAGGATGACGAGGAGCGCTTTCAGCCACATCTGCCTGATATGCGGCCTCAGAGACCAGAGTGAGCAACGGGGGGGTTGCTGGAAGTAATGCCTGAGCTGGGGGCACGTGCAGTATTTCAGTACTTGAACCACAAGAGGCAGAAGATGCTTCCCCAAGTTGATGTTATAATCCATTACCTACAACACAAGCATTATCGATATCAGACACCAGTAATATATGCACTGTCCACATGTATGTCTAGGGGTCATGATGCACTGCTATATGCAGTCAACCAGCTTTCTTGCTGCTATTCCTGGGCCGGACTGCAAGTCTCCATACCTGAACCTAAAGCCTCTATATACCGACAGTGTATGCCTCTACTTGCTACGTGCTTCTATATACCATTAAACCTCTACATACCTACATGTATGCCTCTATATACCTACAGTATATGCCTCTACTTGCTATGTGCTTCTATATACCAATAACCCTCTACATACCTACGTATATGCCTACAGTATATGCCTCTGCATGCTTCTATATAGTTAGGTGTCTCTATGTGCCTATGATACTTTTAGTACAGGTCAGGAGAAATGTGGTGGTCTGAGGATGTACTAGGGCCCATAATTTATGACCGCCATTTGGTCTGCATGCACCCTAAGGCTCCTTGCCAACTGCATCTGATGTTTTCAGCAGTGGTGGCATAAGACCAAGCGGGCATTCATTGCCATTTGTTGCCAGTAGGATCTCATTATAGAAAAATAGAAAAAGTATCTTCACGATATATGTCTGGGAAAGCTGGATGAAATGTGCTGCTGGAGACATAATGGCAGCCGTATGGCTGATAGATCCGGTCATTATACCTGTGCTATTCCTGCAATGAACGCATTGAAGCATGTAGATGTGCGCATTTTTGAGGGGCGATCATGAAACACCCCTCCTGCTGATCGAAACCCAGCAGCACGTACAAATGGCGTTTCACAGTGTTAAAAGCTTTGGCACTGCTGATGTCGGCTTCGGCGCTGCTCTTGTCCTTGGCCATGAACTTCATGAGGACGGTGATGAGGTGGTGCACCGTTTGGTGGTCGATCCCTGCGTCTTCCGGCAAAGGGTCCTTGATTATGTTGTCATTTTCTGGAGACTCTTGACCTGTACATAAAGTAAATATTCAGCTGGTAGCACAGGTGCAACGTGGGTGTGAAGGTAACCGTATAGCCAAACCAAGAGACCAAGGTGAACTATCCTTTTAACTGGCAGATGGGACCCTAACCAACTATAGAATGGAGAGGCTTGGGTGTGCAGCTAGGCGACTGTTATTTATTGAGGCTCACTTATATGTCACAAATGGACGTGCAGGAAGACGATCTATAGGGGGCACTAGACAGACAGTTTTCTTCCATCGTGAGGAGAGGTATTGTGCACTAAGTCACAGTTTCCGCAGACTCACCTTGAGCTGCTCCGCCGTGCCGACGCCGAGTGCCGGTGCAGACTGCTCATGTCTTGTCAACCTGACAGCTAAAGAGAGAAAATAACGAGTCTGAGATGACGCCAAGCAATGGCACGTCACGAAAATGCCGACCAAGAGTGCATATGTCGCTAACCCAAAATTCTGCAAAGAGAGGATTTCTGGTCATTCATCCTGTTAAAGAACACTACAGTCAGCCTCTTCCCAACTTGTAATGGCTGATAACAGGGAGCATTAGATTAAGTGAACGGTAGAGTGCAGAGAGGGAAGGCGGACTGTGGGGATGGTACCATGTTAAGAATTGAGAATTGAGACTGATGATTAACGCTGAAATGAAGGCACAACATGGGGCGAGGGAGCATTACTCAATACTCAACGGATTTTGGTGCTGAGAGTCTCTGGCAGGGAGAGCGCTCTTTTGGATTCTCCAGCTCCTTTCACGCTGTCTCGTAGGGATCGAACGCTTTTCTGTCGGTTGCGTGCAAATCGTGCTCTTTTGATCTTCCACATGGCGGCGTCACTTAAATTAGCAACATTTGTCCTCACTGCTGTGATCGCTACATAATAACAGAGAAAGCAGCAGGAGAGAAGACAAGTATAAGAACAATGACTGCAGAACTGTGAACGCAGCTCTGGAGTATAATTCAGAGGTAATTCAGGATCAGTACAGGATCAGTAATGTAATGTATGTACACAGTGACTGCACCAGCAGAACAGTGAGCGCAGCTCTGGAGTATAATACAGGATGTAACTCAGGATCAGTAATGTAATGTATGTACACAGTGACTGCACCAGCAGAATAGTGAGTGCAGCTCTAGAGTATAATACAGGATATAACTCAGGATCAGTAATGTAATGTATGTACACAGGACTGCACAGCAGAATAGTGATGCAGCTCTGGAGTATATACAGGATGTAACTCAGGATCAGTAATGTAATGTTGTACACAGTGAGCACCAGCAGATAGTGAGTGCAGCTCTGCAGTATAATACAGGATGTAACTCAAGATCAGTAATGTATGTATATAGTGACTGCACCAGCAGAATAGTGAGTGCAGCTCTGCAGTATAATACAGGATGTAACTCAGGATCAGTAATGTAATGTATGTACACAGTGACTGCACCAGCAGAATAGTGAGTGCAGCTCTGCAGTATAATACAGGAAGTTAGGCTGGTTTCACACTAGCGTTTTATCGTGAAGCGCATCGTGCGCTATCGGTCGTATGCGCAATGGTCCCCTATCTTTAACATGGCGGGCGCAGGGTCTAGCGCTTGCACACGTTCATCAGCATTTTCGTGCGCTGCGCATTTTTCAGGTGTGCACCCAGACGCGCTAGACGCTACATGTTGCATTTTTTGTTCCGCCCAACCGCGTTAAAAAAGCACGTGTGCACATGTTATGCGCAAAAAAATAACATTACAGTCTATGGGGCGCTGGTGTGCGCATGGCTGTGCGCTCGTCAGCGCTTTTGCGCGCATGCGATTTTTGAGTAAACAATGTCTAGACACTTGTTTAAACCACCCCCTACACAAGCAACATTGTTTGTGAGGAGTGTAGATAAAAGAAGGTGTCCGCAGTGCCAGACAGACCACTACTCTTCAGAATGCCAGGAAGACACAGCCTGGAAGACACTAGAAAATTTGGATCCAAGGTGCATCACCAAGAATGTGAGTATTCTTAACCAAATGACTGCCTGTCCTTTCAAATGTAATATGTACTAATGCTTTGTATTTTTTTTTTATTTTGCAGCATGTCTTCTTCTGGATCACAATATTCCCCATCCCGGCAAGAACTGGCCCAAGCAGAGAGTGATGTGAGTATCTTCCTGCCTTTGGATAAGTATAGCTGCTGCATCTACAAATGTCTAATATTATTTTTTCTTTTTCAGACATCATCGTCGGACACAGCAATTGAGTCTGAACAGCGGGAGCAGCCAAGACAAGTCCTGGTGGTGAGACGTAATGTAAGTACACTATGTTCCAAATTATTATGCAAATGATATTTTTCTCTGATTTTCCTAAGTGGTCGGTGCAAATGACAGTCAGTCTAATAAAAGTCATCACCCGTTAGAGTATACATCGAAGTTTTATTGAAGAAACCTCCTAATGATAACAGTATAATCTCCAAAATGAAAAAAAACTCAAAATGCACTGTTCCAAATTATTAGGCACAGTAGAATTTCTGAACATTTGATCTGTTTTAAAGAACTCAAAATGCTCATTTGTGGAATTTGCAGCATTAGGAGGTCACATTCACTGAACAAAAAAGCTACTTAACTCCAAAACATCCTAACAGGCCAAGTTACATGTTAACATAGGAACCCTTCTTTGATATCACCTTCACAATTCTTTCATCCATTGAACTTGTGAGTTTTTGGAGAGTTTCTTCTTGTATTTCTTTGCATGAAGCCTCCCAGAGCTGCTGTTTTGAAGTGAACTGCCTCCCACCCTCATAGATATTTTGCTTGATGATACTCCAAAGGTTCTCTATAGGGTTGAGGTCAGGGAGTTTATCTCCTTCTATGCCCATAGCAGTCAATGATTCCAAGGTATTCTTTGCAGCATGAGATGGTGCATTGTCATGAATGAAGATGATTTTGCTCCTGAAGACACGTTTCTGCTTTTTATACCATGGAAGAAAGTTGTCAGTCAGAAACTCTACATACTTTGCAGAGGTCATTTTCACACCTTCAGGAACCTTAAAGGGCCCTACCCGCTGTTTCCCTATGATTCCGGCCCAAAACATGACTCCTCCACCTCCTTGATTACGTCGCAGCCTTGTTGGGACATGGTGGCCATCCACCAACCATCCACTACTCCATCCATCTGGACCATCCAGGGTTGCTCAACACTCATCAGTAAACAAGACTGTTAGAAAATTAGTCTTCATGTATGTCTGGGCCCACTGCAACTGTTTCTGCTTGTGAGCACTGTTTAAGTGTGGCCGAATCGTAGGTTTATGCACCACAGCAAGCCTTTGAAGGATCCCACACCTTGTGGTTCGAGGGACTCCAGAGGCACCAGCAGCTTCAAATATCTGTTTGCTGGTTTGTAATGGCTTTGTAGCAGCTGCTCTCTTAATCCGATGAACTTGCCTGGCAGAAACCTTCCTCATTCTGCCTTTATCAGCACGAACATGTCTGTGCTCAGAATCAGCCACAAATCTCTTAACAGTACGATGATCACGCTTAAGTTTTCGGGAAATATGAAATGTTTTCATCCCTTGACCAAGGCATTGCACTATTTGATGCTTTTCAGCAGCAGAGAGATCCTTATTCTTTCCCATAAACTCTGGCCTGCTTAATAGTGTGGAACATCCAGTTTTCCTTTTATTGGGCTCACATGGTAAACTAATTATCACAGGTATCTGAGATTGATTTCAGTGATCCAAAGAACCCCGAGACACAATAACATCAATGGGTTTCATTTACAAAAAAAACAAAAAACGCTATGACACTTAAAACCAATTTGCATAATAATTTGGAACATAGTTTATATAGTCTTTGAATGTCCCTTTTTTTTTCTCTTCCTTTTTTTCTGTCCTGTTTTTCATCTTCTTTCTTGCTTCTTTTCTGTCTCTTTTTCTATCTTTTTACTTCTGAAATATATCCAAGATTATAATGTATTTTTTTTTCTAGGTTCCACAACAGGAGAAGACCTCTATGTGGACAATGAGGCCCTGATCTGCCAGGTCCAGGAGCGTGTCCCGTTGTGGGACAGTCGTGATCTGCAGCACAAGGACAATGTGGTGAGACGGCGGCTATGGAATGAGGTGGCCGCAGCGTTGATGGATGGCTGGGACAGCGCCTCTACAACTACCAAAAAGGAAGCCGTATTGACTGTTTGCCATGTTCACTCAGGTGTGTGTGATGATACAGATTTTGCCCTGAGTGCATTGTATATATATATTTTTTTCAACAGTGAACAAAGTCCGCACACATTGGCGCTCGATGAAGGACCGCTTCAACACTCAACACTGATGTTCGTGCTGAGGGACAGGTTCGCAGTGGTTCAGCGTCAAGGACCAGAAGAAACACGGATTTTGGTAAGAACTTACCTGTAAAATCCTTTTCAGCGAAGGAAGGGAGACACAGTAATTCATTACTGATGGGTAGGCGGAGCCCCAGATCAGGATGACACCTCAGATCAAAAGCGTGTTGACTGGCTGGCTCCTCCAGCTCGGGCTCCTCCTACTCAGCTCCTTCAGTCGTACCAAAGCTTTAGGGAAGAACCAAGATCACCAGCGGAGCAACATAACCCCTTCTGAAGGAACTTCAGAGAAAACACAAGAATACAGGTTATGCATGCAAAGTAAGCCAAAAACCACAGAGTTCCAGGTGCTACTCACTGAACCTGACTACTGTGATGAGCTGGCGATGCTGGAACAGAGCCTTAGCGCGCTGACCTCAGCCCAGATATCGCAATCAGATAAGGGTCGCGCTGCATCTGAAAACATCAACACACTTCTGCCTTGGGAGGGTGCTGTGTCTCTCTTCCTTCTTTCGCTGAAAAGGATTTTACAGGTAAGTTCTTACCAAAATCCGTGTTTCAGCTGCAGATGGAAGGAAGAGAGCCACAGTAATTCATTACTGATGGGACGTCCCAAAGCAGTTCAAAAATAAGGGTGGGAAAAAACCAACAAAAGGCAGAAACCCAACAACCTTAACAAAAAAAAGCGCAACCAGCGCTAAACACAAGTTCATCTAGAACTTAAACTACCGCTGCCTGCAGGACCCAACGTCCGAGGGCTGCATCAGCGGAAGCACTGACGTCCACTTATAAAACTTTTTAAACGTGTGGACAGAGCGCCAAGTTGCCGCCCGGCAGAGCTGCACTGCCGAGGCACCTTGATGAAAAGCCCACGATGAAGCCACAGCTCTCGTGGAATGGGCTCGAATCTTAATCGGGCAAGATTCACCCCCAAGACGGTAAGCTTCCAGAATAGCTGACCGGATCCAACGAGCTATAGAATCCTTGGAGGCTCGTTGACCACGCCGACGACCTGCTGGAACCACAAACAGGAGTCCGTCTTACGAAAACCTTGAGTAATAGATAGATAAAACTTCAAGGCTCGCACTAAATCCAATGTGTGTAAAGCTCGCTCTTTCGCATTCTTCGGATCCGGACAGAGTGAAGGCAACACAATATCCTGGTTAACATGAAATTGTGACATTACTTTAGGTAGAAAATCACCCGTGTGCGAAGCACTACACGATCCGGCAAAAACTCCAGAAACGGAGGCGAGCAAGAAAGAGCTGCCAACTCAGAAACTCTTCTCAAAGAGGTGACCGCTACTAGAAAGGCCACCTTCCAAGAAAGTAAAGAAAGGCTAGCAGAATCCATAGGCTCAAAAGGTTTATGCTGAAGAGCCTCCAAAACAAGGTTGAGCCGCCAAGAAGACACAGGTGCCTTCCGCGGCGGAAACTTACGAGCTATACGCGGAAAAAGGAACGCACGTCCCTACGTGAGGCAATAGCTCTCCGAAATAATAAGGACAGAGCAGAAACCTGACCTTTCAGGGTGCTAACTGCCAAACCCTTGTCTAACCCATGCTGCAGAAAAGCCAGCAAATTGGGAATGGAAAATTTCCTCGGGTTCCGTGAAGACCCCGAACACCACGAAAAGAAGGTTTCCCAAGTTTTGTGGTAAATCCTAGTAGTAGCCGGACTTCTGGCAGCTCGAAGAGTAGCAATGACCTCGGCTGAAAAACCTCTACGGGTCAATATTTCGGTCTCAAGAGCCACGCCGTCAAACGCAGAGACTTCAAGTCCGGATGACAAACGGGCCCCTGAGTCAACAAGTCCGGACGAAGAGGAAGTGGAAAAGGAGGTGCCGCCAACAGCGACATTATTGTCGAGAACCACATCCTTCTTGGCCAATCTGGAGCTATCAACATAGCTGGGATTCTCTCCAGTCTGATCCGACGCAGTACTAGAGGAAGTAAGGATATCGGCGGGAATACATAGATTAGCTCGAACTGGTCCCACTGAACCACTAGAGCATCCACCGCCACAGCCTTCGGGTCCTTGTACCTGGACATGAACGTCAGTAACTTGGCATTGGACCTGGATGCCATCAAAACCACTTGGGGAGTTCCCCAACGGGAGCACCGCATTGCAAAAGTCTCCGGATGAAGACTCCATTCTCCGGGATCCACCTTCTCACGACTGAGAAAGTCCGCCGTAACATTCTGAACCCCTAGAATGTGGATTGCAGAAATGGCTGGAACCCTGGCCTCGGCCCAGATCAGGATCTGAGACACTTCCACCATGAGCCTGGGACTCCTTGTCCCGCCTTGGTGATTGATATACGCAACCGCTGTCGCGTTGTCTGTCTGCACTCGGACTGGCAGACCGCTCAAAGGGACCGTCCAGTGTTGGAGGCAAAGGAAAATCGCCCTCAATTCCAGGAAATTGATCGGAAGAACAGCCTCTTCTGATGACCATACTTCCTGAATCCAGGAATCGTTCCAAACACCCCCCCAGCCCGTCAAGCTGGCATCGGTGGTTATGACCGTCCATTTCGGAGGGAGGAAAGAATTCCCCAGGGATAAAGCTCCTGGACGTAACCACCATCCTAGAGACTCTCGCACCCTGCGAGAGATGGTGACACTGCAATCCAGCAATTGCGACTGATTCCAATGACTCAGGATGAACCTTTGGAGAACTCTGGAATGAAACTGGGCAAACGGAATTGCCTCCATGGACGCCACCATTAAACCCAGAAGACGCATACACTTCCGAAGGGACATTGTTGTCGAAGACTTCATGATCTGTACATGTCGAAGAAGACATGACTGTTTGTCTGAAGGTAGGGAGACTACTGCCCGTACCATGTCGAAATGCATTCCCAAAAAGAGGATTGCTTGCAACGGTTCCAGAAACGACTTCTCCCAATTGACCAGCCAACTGAAGTCCTTCAGTAACTGAAGAGACAGATTGCGAGCTGTCACTGCTTCCTCCTCCGAGGATGCCACGATCAAAAGATCGTCCAGGTAAGGAAGAATCGTAATTCCTTGTCTTCGAAGAATTGCCATGAGAGGCGCCAGAATCTTTGTAAATACTCTGAGAGCCGAGGCTAAGCCGAATGGCAGAGCCACGAAATTCAATCTTTTCCAGAATAGGGCGAAATTTGTCCTCCTTCTTGGGGACCACAAAGGAATTGGAATAAAATCCTTTTCCCCGGATCCTCTGGCGGAACCGGTATTACCACACCCTTCTGTAGATGGAATTTGACCTCTCACCGCAGAGAGACAAAAAGCTCGGGCTCTGACGGAATGCGAGATTGGCAACAAAAAACTGTCCGGGGGTTGAAAAGAAAAACTCTATGAAAATAGCCTGCCGACACGACCCGCGTTACCCAGGAATCCGGAACGCGGGAAATCCAAGTCGCTCTGAATTGGAGCAGGCGACCCCCCACTCGAGAGTTCTCGAGAGGACCCCTGGCGTCAGTCCGTCTTGGCGGGCTTCTTGTCAGTTTCCCGCTTGACGGAAAAATCTGCTTCCAGGGAGTGTGAGATTTCCGGGAGGACTATGTTCAGAAAAAGAGGGCTGACCGAATCGTCCCCGAGGCCGAAAGGACCTCCGACCACTATTGGCACCAGACCTGTCAGACACAGAAGCCATAGCCCCACGCTGTGGTAAAGGCGCTACTTTTCCCTTGTAAGCTAAAGCCAGCAAAACTTGTTTGGACCGGTCCACTGTCTAAGTCACAGAGCTCTTCTGACTGTGACTGCCGAAGCTTGCGCCCTGGACAGTAGCGACGCAGATCTAAACCTGCATCATAGCTGCAACGGGCTGCAGTCTCCAACCATTTGAGATCTCTATCTCAGGTAACGGAGATCTATTTTGCAAAACCGTCCGTAGACTGAACAACCAGCACAGAGAAGCCTTAGAAGCACACATGGATCCTAGCACCGCTCTGAATCCATGACCCGCGGCCTCATAGATGGATTTTGTCGCCATCTTCTTTTTTTTTTTTTTTTTTTTCAGCGGACCATTACCTTCCCTTTAACAGGAAGCTATGAAGATTTACTAATCTTCAAGAGACAGCATTTAATTATCAATTAAGACCGTCGAACACGGATACAGTTCTCAGAGAAAAAACCGTGTCTGGACATTTCCTACTCCACTGCTCCATTAAGCTCATTCATAGATGACAATGCCGATCGCGACCTATGCGATTCCTGGAAACATCCGGCCCGACTTACCAGTTTGTCTGAACCTTACAGGGTATACCTGTCAAGTAATTCAGACAGCGCCCGCCATATCGAAAAATTGTGCTGGCGTCGCCAAAAAACAACCTGGTGCCGGACACAGTTCCATAGGTAACGCAGTCGCCGGACACAGCGTATGCAAGCGTAGGACACAAGCGCATCCGTAGCGTAGGCGCAGGACACAACATATCCGTAGCGCAGGCGCAGGACACAGCACATCCGTAGGACATAGCGAATACATAGCGCAGGCGTCGGATGAGCAGGCGTCAATCAGATATCGCAGGCACCAATCACCATCTGTAGTACAGGTGTAGGTGCTGGGATAGAGCATCTGAAGCGCAGACGTTATGGAAACGTCAATCACAAAGCATTTGGACGCCTTTGACATGTCCTCACACAGTATATGACGGGTTAAAACTGTCAGTAACTGTTTCTCATATAGCAAACAAGAAAAAACGGACGCTGAAGGGTTAAAGCTCTTACAGCATGAGCTACCCCAGCTGACCCTTCAAACAAGGGTTAACCGCCTTCCAAGGGGTTAATGCCGCAGCCTCCCATAACCTCTGCTGGACGAAGGTGTATTGCAGGAACTGGCTCAAAAAAGACGCCCTGCGCTCCCAGATATATGCGGCACAGCCGCAGATAGGGAATAAACATCAGGCAGGCGCCCTGTAGTTGAAGGGGTTAAGCTTCCGCAGAAGCGACTCACCCTGCTGGTAATAGCTGCCGGGAGGAAAGGGAGAGCGATGGCCCCGAGGAGCTTCCAGCTCCTGCATTAATAATGGCCGCCGCCTGTGTCTCCATGTAGAAGATGCAGGAAATGGAGACTGCCAGAAAGCGCGTGCTCAGAGTGCCGCGAAAATTCAAATAAAAAAGCGGGAACTCCTCTCTCCTCACCGTGACTGAATACATGTACCGGCGGTCGTCGCCGCGACCGTTGAATGCACACTGATATCACACAGTGAATACATGTAACAACGCTGCCACCGCAGTCGTTAAAGCACACTGACATAATTACAGTGAATACATGTAATAACGCTGCCACCGCAGTCGTTAAAGCACACTGACATAATCACAGTGAATACATGTAATAACGCTGCCACCGCAGTCGTTAAGGCACACTGGCATAATCACAGTGAATACATGTGATAACGCTGCCACCGCAGTCGTTAAGGCACACTGGCATAATCACAGTGAATACATGTGATAACGTGTATAGCGCTGCCACCGCAGTCGCTGAAACACATGTGATACATGTATAGCGCTGCCACAGCAGTCGCTAAAGCACTACACACATTATAAAAGAGAAATGTGGAGTACTCACCAGCTTAGCGCCACAGGGACCCCTCAGGATTTGTGGCGCTTGTGCCCATACTTCCCCCCAGGGCGAGGAACGCAGTGACCGCACGTGTGGTTTGCGTCCCCGCCAGGGAAGCCATCCTCATCCCCCAGGGCCGGCAAGATTCTGCAGGGACCATAATGTAAATACAGATCCGCCAAGGGAGAGGTTGGGTACAGCAGCGCTGGTACCCCTGAGACCTCTAGACCAACTGGTGATCCAAGTCTCTTGTCCGAAATAAAATAATAAAATCTTCTGAGGAGCTGCATTAGCAGCGACCATCCTCTGAGACCTCAAATCTTAGACTGAAGGAGCTGAGTAGGAGGAGCCCGAGCTGGAGGAGCCGGTCAACACGCTTTTGATCTGAGGTGTCATCCTGATCTGAGGCTCCGCCTACCCATCAGTAATGAAATTACTGTGGCTCTCTTCCTTCCATCTGCAGCTGAAAATATTGTTATTATCGCGAGTTGGCGTTCCTGAGACCGGTCCTTGCCAGCAGAGTGTGTTTTATTTTTTTTTAATCAGTACTTTTCTGTTCCACAGCTGATGCTTCTTGTAAATGCATGATAGTAATGTTTTTCTTTTCTTTCCACAGCACCTGGAGCAGCACCATGCAACCTGTCCCTGAAGCGGTCCTTCATCAGACGACCTCGGACCCGTCCCAGCCATCCGACAGCCAGGAAGCAACTTGCAGGTCAGCAACACGGATAGCTGGTGACCAGGAAGCTGGTCAATCAGGTGTTCCCCTGTCCCAGGACTCTGCCACTGGTTATGCGGGCACTTCCCGCCAGCGGCAGAGGGCCTTGGACAGGAATGTTTTGCCCGAGTTCATGCACTTGAGTGAGACCTTTCATGCCAGTCTCAAGTCGCTGTCAGACAGTGGAAAGCGGTTTTTCACTCATGGAACGCGGTTTTACCCACATGGAACACCGCTTCCACTCTGTCGACCAGCACCTTGATCGCCTGAAGGCCGACCTCAATAGACCAGCGCACCATTTTATCAGTAAAATTGAACGGGGCATGGCGGAACACCTTAGTCCTGAGCAACAGCTGCTTGACACTCCACCGTCGCCACCACCATGGCAAGCGCTGCTCCTGTCTGGAGCACCACCACCACAGACACCGGTACACGAACTTGGAGCACCTGCTTGGGCTACCGCCACCTATTCTCCTGTATGGAGCACCGCCACCACTCCTCCTCTTTCTCGGATCACCGCCACCACTCCTCACCATTTTAGGAGCACCCCCACCACTTCTCCTCCTATGAGCACCGCCACCACTTCTCCTCCTAAGAGCACCGTCACCACTTCTCCACCTCGGAGCACCACCACCACTTCTTCACCTTCTAGGAGCACTGCCACCACAGAGCATCAGAGGGGTGATCGACATTCCCTCTTTTACGCATCAAGGCCACGGTCCATCAGCTCAAGGCGGTCGAGCAAGCTTTCCAGCCGTTCCTCATCTCTCCACACCCCCAAAGTATCCCAATCTTCCCCCAAACGTCCTTCACAATAAAAATTATTTTTTTGTTTTAAAATAAATGTGCAATTCTGCTTTCACAAAATGCTGTTTGATTAATGTGTCTTTCGCCGCCAACACACACTGCGCCGTACACACACTGCGCCGTACACACACTGCGCTGTACACTCTGCGTTTTTGACAAAACATAACTCCAGGAATGACACATGTTTCTTGTGTCATTCCTGGAGATATGTGTAGTCTAAAACACAAATATATGACTTGTATTTTCCCCACCAGTCTCTTTAGTCTATTGCACAGACTGAATAGAGGATGGTGTTGAGTGCAAGGCATATCTATTGTTACCTTGCCATAAAAAGTTAAATGAGTATTTTTGTGTTTTTACCATCATTTAACTCTTTGTGATACAAGGCCAGGGATTCTAGATATACCTTGTAATTAACCACATCCTCTATTCAGTGTGTGTTGAATAAACTGAGGAGATGATGGTGAAAATACACGTTATATGTACAATCCCCTGGCCTTGTATCATTACTATCACACCTGGGTAGGTGAATACACATGAGTTTTAACCTGCAGCGTCGCTTCAGTCTGCATATATTTCAAGCATACTGTAGCGATGCTGCTGTTTATAACTCATGTGTATTCTCCTGCCCATGTGTGATAACATTCTGAAGTGAGGATGCGTTATTTTGGGCGTCCTCACTTCAGCATGACACCAGGCCTGGGGATTGTAGAAGATGTATAACTTTATTATCTCTCCTGTCTGCGTTCAAAATCAAGTCACAGTGATGATACTACAAATAATATTTATAGTCACATGGTCAGGTATAATAAAGAGTGACGGATGCTAGTGCATCCCAAATCACTATTTGTAACATCAGGCCAGGTGACGCAAATATTACTTGTTTTATCTCCACCGTTGCTGCAAATTGAACCCAAACTGTAGAGATGATAAAGGTCATACAACTTGTGTGTGTGTATGTATAGTCACCTGGTCAGGATTACTAGTAAATTCATGATGCACCAAAAACACAGCATCATGAATTCACTGGTAAACCTGGCCAGTTGATTATTGTATTTGAATGTAAAAACACAGACTGCACTCGGTACAGGTATCAAAACAGGTATTTTATTAACATACACACAAAACATTTTTACACCATTTGATCTTGCCATTCCACCCGTCCTACATCTGAGATGAAGTAGGCCGCAAATTGGTCCCTCATTTGGCAAACTTCAACGGATGACCTGAGAGGGTGCTGAGTGAATTCAGGCAATGGGTTAGGAGCTGCATCATCGAGTTCAAAGTTTGGGTGCTCTTTAGCCATCACAAAATTATGTAGAACCACACATGCCTTCACCACCTCATCCACTGTTTCCAGTTTAAGATTAATGGCTGTGACGAGAATGCTCCATCTGGAAACAAGCATACCAAAGGCACACTCTACAGTTCTTCTGGCCCTGGTCAGCCTGTAATTAAATTTTTTTTGGTGTGGTCCAAGTCCCGGCTGGAGTAGGGTTTGAGCAGGTGTTGGCACATCTGGAATGCCTCATCCCCAACCATGACAAATGGCTGTGGAGGACTTTCAGTGTTGGGAAGAGGCCGTGGCATGGGGAAATTTAAATGGTTGCCATACAACCTCGGCCCATGTCCAGTTCTTAAAAGCCTGGGAGTCATTCTCACGGCCAAATGCCCCAATGTCCACTGTTATGAATGTGCTAGAGATGGTTTCTGAGCAGAGGCTCCCTCTGGTGGTTACAGACAGTACTGAACCTTTCAGAGAGGAATGGCAATCTGGGATCATGGACTGGTCTGATATAAGGGAGGTTCCCTCCCATGATGGTTGCCGGTGATCAATTGTTCTTGTCTCAATTGTGGTTCCTGGTTCATTTGGAAGTTTGATGAGTCTTGCCTGCATCTTCTGCTATCAGATAAGATATTTTCTGCTTTTATTTTTGTGCTTGCTTTCAGCAGCAGATGGAAGGAAGAGAGACACACTAGTCATTACTAGTGGGTAGGCGGAGCCCAGATAGGATTGACACCTCAGATTAAAAAGAGTGTTGACAGGCCCCTCCAGCTCGGGCTCCTCCTACTCCAGCTTCTCCAGTCTAAAATTTGAGGTCTCAGAGGATGGTCGCTGCTGAAGCAGCTCCTCAGAAGATTTTCTTATTTTTATCGGACAGAGACTTGGACTCAGGGTCTAGAGGTCTCAGGGGTCTCAGCGCTGCTGGACCCCCACCTCTCCCTTGGCGGATCTGTATTACCCTGTATGGTGGTCCCTGCAGAACTCTGCCGGCCCGGGGGATGAGGATGGCTTCCCTGGCGGGGACGCAAACCGCGCTGCAGGGGTCACTGCGTTCCCCGCCCTGGGGGGAAGCAATGGGCATAGCGCCACAAATCCCTGGGGGTCCCTGTGGCGCTCAGCTGGGTGAGTACTCAACATGTTAATGTGTTTTGAGTGCTTTAGCGACTGCTGCGGCAGCCGCTGTTACATGTGACATGTCGGTGACTGGTGTTTTTTGTCCGCAGGTAGATGCCTGCAGGACATAGGAGAGAGGAGTTGCACGCCTTTTTATTTGAATTTTCGCGCCGCTCTGAGCGCGCGCTTTACTGCTGTCTCTTTTTCCGGCTTCTCTCATGGAGCACATCGGAGGCACAGCGCGGCGGCCATTACTGAAGCAGGCTGAAAGCTTCCTCGGGCCTTTCCACTCCTCCCCTCCCGGCAAGACGCTACACCGTGACCAGCTGGGTGAGTCGCTTCTACCCATCTGGGCAGAAGCTTAACCCCCTCACCCCCACAGCGCGGGCGCCTTTCTGAGGCACAAATGAGTGGCAGATAGCGCTGTCCTGCAGCTGTTATTCCATAAGAGGGCTCGCAAAACCCCTTTTCCATTAAAGGGGTTGGGGGGCCTGCGACATTAATGCCACTAAAAACGTTCCCGCAAACCCGATCCCGAAAACGACGCATACAAATGCGATCGTTTGTGTGATCTTTTTAAAAATTGTCGCAGTAGCTGCCAATCGGGGCCGATCTCATTAACGACCATAAGGGGTTAGCGATCCCCCTTTACAAATTTTGGGGGTCTTTGCGATGTACAAAACCGCAATTTTTTAGCGATCTTGTTGAACTTTCTTGTTTAGTGGGGCATGGGTTTCCCCTGCGGCTGCTCCCCTTATAAGGGGCATTTGGGGGCTCGCACACCCTTTTCATTATAAAGGGTTGGGGGATTCTTTTTTTAAAAAACCCCTTCTTAGGGGGTTAACTTTTTGGGGGGGGGACAGCGGGGTAGCTCTCTTTTTAAGAGCTTTAACCCTTCAGCGTTCGTTTTTTCTTTAAGAAACCACTGTTCTGGGTTACTGACGGGTTTTTAAAACCTTCCCTAACTGTGCAAGGGCATGTCCCCCAAAGCGGACCGTCCCCAGATCCGCTTTCAGAATTTAGTTTGGGTATCTGACACCAGACCTTTGCGGCGTCCTGCGCAGCGCTCGGAGGGGTTTCCCGTGGTTTAAATGGGGGGGCCCCCCTAGTTTCTAAATTTTTTTGGGCCCTTCCTTTTTCCTTCTAGGGTTTTTTGGGGGTCAGCTAGATCCTCTCAAGGAAGCACACAAGCCGGGGCCTTTCCCCCCCCCCGTAAAAGAAAATGTCCGATTCGGACAAGGAGGATTTGGCAGGGACACTCTGGGGGCTCTTTTTGGGCCCTACAGAGGCTTTTTTTTTGGGGGCCTGAGGCGTTACAGTTTCCCCCGGGGGGGTAAAATAGAGTCCTGGTAATTCGGCCCGGATGTTTTTCCCGGAGTCGCATAGGGCCCCGATCACTTTACAACGTTTTCAGGCACTGTATCCGGTTCTACGGAGTTGTTTGATAATTGGATCCTTTCTCCTGAATGGAAAAGCCCCCTAAGGCGGACCTTTACGCCTGGGTCTCACTCGAGCGCTCTCGAGTGGAGGGGCATTTTTCTCCAATTTTAAAACCCATTTTGGGGTTTCCCCCGTGTCGGACGCCCGGGGGACACAGGTTGTGTTGGGAGGGAAATTCATAGAGTTTTCCCTTTTCGAAACCCCCAGACAGTTTTTTTGTCAAACCGCGTTCGTCCCGAGCCCGAGTTTTTT